>OX439484.1:115960005-116281841 GCA_949320155.1 Melangyna quadrimaculata
TGGTAAGTTCCATCTTTCTAATGACGTACGTGCATACGATTTAATAGCGTTACCTTGCATATTGTAGGCACATAAGTCAAAACAATACTGAACAAGCATTAAAAGTTTGATGGCATACGTTGTAGGACAATAAGACGTACGTCAAAACAATTCTTAAAAACAAATCTTCTTGAATTGTATGGAAAATTTGACGTAAATACCACATTTTGGCGTTTACGTCAACACAATATGTGAACTTAGTGAATTTGATGGATATACGTCAAAACCATTCTGTATATCTTTGCAATGGAAAGAGATAGAGCAAAACGGATAGAAGATTTGGAAAGATCTAGCCCGAAAACATAAAACTGCATACCAAACTCAAAAAGTGAATTTTGGCGTTTACGGTAACCCAATATTAGGGCGACGACTTTAAGTGGCCCGCTTCGCCGGTTTAAGGATTTTAACCCCCTTTCCGGGTCCTCTGTCCTGCTCACGCGACTCCGTCGCTCCACTTAGGGTATGCTCAGTTGTCTGGCAGGCGCCTATGCTGTCAGTCGATCTGTTAACAAAGTTTTTTTTTTGCTTTACCCCCCTTTTAATTATTTTTTGTAAGGAAGTTAATTTTTTTTTGCAAAAAAGTTAATTTTTTCTTGCAAAAAAATGTTATATATTTTTGCATAAAAGTTAAATTTTTTTGTAAGATTTATATTTTTTTTTTTTTTAAAAAGATAAATGTTTTTTGTAAAAAAAGTTAAAAAGTTATTTTTTTTTTTTTTTTTTCAAAAAAGGTTATTTTATTTGCCAAAATGCTAAATTTGTTTTGTAGGAAGTTAATTTTTTTTTTTGCAAAAATGTTTATTTTTTTTTTGTAAAAAGTTATTTTTTTTTCCTAAAAAGGTTAGTTTTTTGCAAAAAAGTTAGTATTTTGTTTTTTTTGCAAAAAAGTTAAATTTTGTTTTTTAAAAAAGTTATTTTTTTTGCAAAGAAGTTAAATTTTTTTGTAAGAAAAATTAATTTTTTTTGCAAAAAAGTTTAATTTTTTTTGGAAAGAAGTTATTTTTTTTCCCAAAAAATGTTATTTTTTTGCAAAAAAGTTTATTCTAGAAAAAGTTTTTTTCTTTTTGCAAAAAATTTTATTTTTATTTTCGCAAAAAAACTTTAACCTAACTACAACTACCTATTTATCTAACTACTTATTTTACCTAGCAAAAGATGGACGAGGGCTTATCTCCTCGGTGTTCTAACAACAACTGAATTTTTCTTTTTTTTTTGTAGATTTAAGATTTTGTTTTATTTAGCTAGATTTTATATATCTACAATTGACTTACAACTAATGTTTTAAATGTTGGCTCAGAAGGGGCCCAACTTATTTCTTATGTCTACTTAAAATGATTTTTATATAAGTACAAAATACATATTTTTGGCTTCTTAATTTTATACATGACTTTTTTTTATTACAAAACAATTGTCTCTTAAAATAATTAAAAATGTTTAAGAAAAGGTTATGGTGTCATACCCTGTCGTGGTCACTATCGGCTCGTTCATAGAATGGTCTTCTTTCATTGTGAAAAACGTCCTGGAATCTGTCATAAATGATAGCTCTGCGGTTCAGGTATCTCTGGCTGGGCTGAATTTCCTCCTGTATCATCTGTTGTATTTCAGGGTGTGGATGTGCTTCTAAGTTCTTTATGATTTTGCTGGTAAGTTCCATCATATGCTGGTCAATGGGTATCACGCCTGCTGCCTTGTAGAGCATTTTGTTTGGCCAGTACTTCTTTGTAAGTTTGGATGTGCTTCTAAGTTCTTTTTGATTTTGCTGGTAAGTTCCATCATATGCTGGTCACTGGGTATCACGCCTGCTGCCTTGTAGAGCATTTTGTTTGGCCAGTACTTCTTTGTAAGGGGGTTCCAATATAGTCCTGTGCAAATTCTCAAGATCTTCTTCTCTAATAGTTTAATCTTCTTCATCGCTGAAGGAGATATGGTTAACCAGATGGGGCAGGCGTAGGTTATGACCGGCCTGATCAGCTGCTTGTACATGAGAAGCTTCGTCTTCTTGCTAAGGCCATTCTGTCTTCTCAGTAGAGGATGAAGAAGATGAAACGAGAAGTTTACACGCTTTAGAATTGATTGCAGATTGCAGCTAGTAGAGTACAATGATAGAGTATATGAAATGGGGTTTGCAGATCAACACTAGTAAAACGGAACTCATATGCTTCCGGCCACCTCAAACACAGACAAAAGCACGAAGAAGAATTGCCGCTAGAAACCGAAATATCAACATCAGTTTGCCAGATGGAACCATCATCCATACAAAAGAAACCACCAAATACCTTGGAGTTTACTTCACCAACAAGATGAAATTCATAAAGCATGCGATGGTGATTCTAAAGCGTGCAAACTTTTCGTTTCATCTTCTTCATCCTCTACTGAGGAGACAGAATGGACTAAGCAAAAAGACAAAGCTTCTCATGTACAAGCAGCTGATCAGGCCGGTCCTAACCTACGCCTGCCCCATCTGGTTAACCATATCTCCTTCAGCGATGAAGAAGATAAAACTATTCGAGAGGAAGATCTTGACAATTTGCACAGGACTATATTGGAACCCCCTTACAAAGAAGTACTGGCCAAACAAAATGCTCTACAAGGCAGCAGGCATGATACCCATTGACCAGCATATGATGGAACTTACCAGCAAAATCATAAAGAACTTAGAAGCACATCCAAGCCCTGAAATACAACAGATGATGCGGGAGGATATTCAGCCCAGCCAGAGATAGCTGAGCCCCAGAGCTATCATTGATGACAGATTCCAGGACGTTTTTCACAATGAAGACCATTCTATGAACGAGCCGACAGTGGACACGACAGGGGAAAGGTTAGGTTAGGTTAGGTTAGGTAGATGGGCTGCCGGTAGATCTTCTTCCCGTCACACTTAGATCAATGTTGATCCTTTGTGATACCCCGATGGATTGGGCCATCCCCTTAAAATAAATAACCTATGAAATCCTATGGAGCATCGAGCCATTTCGAGGCGTTGATGAAGTTCATTAAATTTAAGATGTTATTATCTGTTGACTTCGAGATTTCTGCTAAATCGTTGAAGAAGTAGCTACCCAAAAATGTTTTTCTTATGTTGCAGAGTGCCGAACAATGACCTAGGTAGTGAAGGGTGTCCTCCTCTACTTCTTCGTCTCCGCAGCCTCTGCATAGTTCTACAGTATTGAGTCCCATTTTGTTTTTATGATACCCTAAGAGATTATGTCCTGTGATAATTCCTATCAGAAGATGCAGGGATTTTTTTTTCATGTTCATAATTTTGTCTGTTTTTTTCTTATTGAAGCTGGGCCACAGATTCTATGAATTGGTACAAGTTGCAAGTGAGTTCCACCTATTATCGGTAAGTTCCACTATTTTCTTGTTAATCGCCTGTTTAATGGAACAGGGTGGAATTTTAACAATGGAGTCTGTAAGGCTTGGATCTAACAATGAACCAGCCCTTGCCAGTTCATTGGCTTTTTCATTACCTTCAATTCCACAGTGTCCAGGGACCCAACAGAGTCTGATGTTGTGCTGTGTGGCAAGAACTCTTTGCTCTTCACGACAGCATGAAACCAGTTTCGATTTGATTTCTGTGGCAGAGATGGCCTGCTGTAGTCGGGGAGTCTATAAGATTTGGCTAAATTGAGGGTTTCTGAGAAGAATCCCGCACCTACACCCGTATTCATCTTCGATCCATCGGTGTATATTTCTACCACCTGTTCATCTGATTGTTGTAAACCAGCATCTCATTCCTCTCTTGTGGGGATGGAGACAGAAAACGGGTTATCAAAATCTGTACGGGGTGTTGTGTAGTCTATGCATACATACCCTTCCGTAAATTTATTGATAATTTGTGCGTGACCTACCGTGTTTCTTTTCCAGCTATTTGTTTGGCTTAGTGTTAGGGCGCTGTAGGCCGCAGTTTCTTGTACAAGTAGATCTAGGGGATTTAGGTTGAGTATCGTTTCCATTCCCGCAGTGGGTTCGGATCTCATTGCCCCTGTAATTCCTATACATGCTAGTCTTTGAACTTTATTAAGCGTTTTGCAATTAGTTTCTTTGTCCATCGCGCTCCACCAAACCAGGCTACCATATGTAAGGATCGGTCTTATAATGGCCGTGTACATCCACATTATGATCTTAGGGTTTGGACCCCAGGTCTTACCAAAGATCCTGTTGAAGGAGTAACAAGCGATCATGGCCTTCTTGGCTCTTTCTTTAGTGTTCAACCCCCAGTTTAGCTTTTTGTCAAGAATTACGCCCAGATATTTGGCATGTTCTGAAAGACTTAGTCGAGCTCCATCTATTGATGGTAGGACAAAATCTGGTATTTTCCTTTTGTTAGTAAAAAGTACCAGTTCCGTTTTTCCCGGGTTGACTGAGAGTCCACATTTCCTCGTCAAGCTACAAACTTTCGACAGAGCGTAGTTAATCTGTTCGCTGGTTGTGGAAAGAAATTTACCAGTCGCTAGCAGCGCCAAGTCGTCTGCCTAGGCGACTACTTTGACACCGCTGTTTTCCAGTTCGATCAGGATTTCGTTCATAACCAATATCCACAAAAGTGGTGAGAGAACTCATCCTTGTGGAGTCCCCCTAGATGTGGATACTTTGATCTGTGGATCCCCTAGTTCTGAGTAAATCCGTCTGTATTTTAACATACAGATAATCCAGTTTATGAGGGAATTATCTACTTCAAGTTATACAAGTACTCTTTTTACCGCATCATTTTGTATATTGTTGAAAGCTCCTTCAATGTCCAGAAAAGCAGCTAGAGTGTACTCTTTGTTCTTGAGTGTTGTTTCTGCTATGCGTACTAAGTTGTGGAGTGCTGTTCCAATATTTTTTCGTTTCGTGTAAGCGTGTTGGACAGGTGACAACACATTCGGTTTTAGAGTACTTTGTATGTGTATATCTACTAGTCGTTCAAAGGTTTTTAAAACAAACGATGTTAGACTAATGAGTCTGTAGTCTTTGGCTTCCGTGTGGCTTGGTTTTCCAGCTTTCGGTATGAAGACTACTTTTACTTCACGCCATGCCAAGGGAATGTATCCCCACTTAAGGCTGCTTACAAAGAAGCGCTTGAGATATTGGGTGACATGTTTAGTGTTCTTCTGTAACATCAAGGGGAAGATGCCGTCTGTTCCCGGAGATTTGTAGGGTGAAAATGAGTTTATCGACCAGTTTATTTTATCCTCCGTTATAATATCTAGTGGCACCGTGTGCTCTGTTTGTGCTGCATCTTCTGTGTTATTAACATCAAAGTTACAACCAGGAAAATGAGTTTTGATAAGGAGCTCCAGTGATTCTCCACATGATTGAATCCATTGATCATTAGGGCCTTTAAGAGACCCTAGGGGAACTGGTTCTTTTGCTAGAATTTTTCTAAGTCTTGCTGATTCGTTTGTTCCTTCAAGAAGGTTTGCCACGAGCTGCGTTTCGCCCGTTGTCTTTCAGCTTTGAATTTTCTTTGACTGTTTTTGTATGCTTCCCAGTCTTATTCATTTCTTGTTCGTTTGGCTGTATTGAAAAGTCTTCTTGTTTCTTTTCTTATAATGCCAATTTCGTGTGTCCACCAAGGTGGTTTATTATTGCCTTTCCTCACCTGTTTAAGGGGACATCCTTTTTCAAAAGCTTTATTTAGAATTTCTGTGAATTCTGAGGTGGCTCTATCTAAGGATTCAGGTCCAATTATTAAATTTTTTCCTAAGGAGTTAATCCTAGTCTCTAATTCCCTATTGAAAGTGTCCCAGTTCGTATTACGAAGGGTTTCAAATGATTTCTTGGAGGCTATTGTGTCTGGTATGAGAAATTCAATAATTTTGTGATCAGAGAAAGATAGCTCTTTTGACACCCTCCATTGTTCTATTGGTATTGTGTCTGAGTTGTTTGTTAAAGTAATATCAAGCACCTCCTTACAATTTTTTGTAACAAACGTTGGTTCTCTACCCCTATTTGCTTTAATTAATTGTTCTCAATAATAAATTCAAAAACCGACTCACCTCTATTATTGAATTCAGTGCTACCCCACTGGGAATGATGCGCATTTGCATCGCATCCTAGCACTAAGTCGTGTTCTTTTTCCGCAGCCTGAAGTACTAACTGGCATGTTAGTCAGCTGGTGGCCCTTCCGTCCCGTCCCCAGGCATATAACAAGATGCTATAATGAACGGTGGCAGCCCACCTCTCTCCAACTTGACGGCCGTTTGATCTAAATTACTGTATTTGGATAGAAGAAAAAGGTTAAACTGTTTTCTAGCTGCGATACATGTTCTAAAGCTGCTGTTTCTTCCCACCTGATCAGATTTGTACAGTATGGTTTCTTTTGTATTCAGCCCTCTGATGACGTCAATTTGTCTATTCTCCAAGAGATAGACTAGGTTGGCACTGGCAGCTTTACTGTGGTGAAGATTTATTTGATAAAATTTCATGATTACTTTTTAACTTCCGACCCCCCATTTACCTTTTTGTTCTGATTGGCTACTAGTCTAAGTTTGTATCGGTTTGTACCAATGCGAACCTTGAAACCAATTTTTCGAGGAAGTGGCAATGATTTTTGGCTAAGTAGCAACGTCACTTCTGTCCCTTCGGCGGTCTGTTCTCCCACATCGACAACATCCCAGTTCTGACTGAGTTGTTCGGTGTTTAGGGATCTGAGATATCTTTCGATACGGTCCCTCGGGATTATAGATCCTTTAATAACCAATTTTGCCTTAGGCCTAGTAATGTGTCTGATCTCCTCCTTATTAATAAGGCGGAGTTCAGCATTTTGCCAGGGAACATTGGTTTTCTTCACGATGTCTTGGAGCCATACATAGGTATATTTATCCTCGCATGCTAAAAGCTTGAATCCTTGCAGGGTTTGGATGGTACCGAAGAGGGGCAGTGTCAATTCTACGATAGCCTCGTTCACCTCGTCAAGTATTCTAGACTCCAAAAGTTTCCACTGGTCTTCCGTCAATTTCCGTGATGGGTTTCCAAAGTCGGCAATTGCCGTCTGTTGGCCCACTGCGGTCACCTTCGAAAAACTAGCCTTTTTCCTCTTATTTTCTGGTGAGGAGTTCTTTGGAGATATTGTGTCGACATTCCTTACCCTTTTGGATGACCCTGCAGTAGCGTGTGAGTAAGAGAGGGGCGGGAGGCCCGACCGCACTTTCCCCAGCACCGTCCCTTGGGTAACCTTGGAGTTCGGTTCGTTCCGACTATCTTTTTTGCTTGTTGTGTTCGTTGTTGCGTCCTGTACACGCTGATACGATCTGTCCAGGGCTTGCTTTTCCTTTGTTGTTAATGACTCCGGATTCCTTCTGCTGAGCCATCGGATGATCTTCTCAGCGTTTCGTTTTTGTCTGCGCGTCAAGGTCAAACTCTCGGGGGATGACACCTTAATAACCTTTTCGTAAACATTTTTAATTATTTTAAGAGACAATTGTTTTGTAATAAAAAAAAAATCATGTACGTATTAGATTAAGAAGCCAAAAATATGTATTTTATACTTATATATAAATCATTTTTAGTAGACATAAGAAATAAGTTGGGCCCCTTCTGAGCCAACATTTAAAACATTAGTTAATAATAAGCTTAGTTGTAAGTATATTGTATATAAAATCTAGCTAAATAAAACAAATTCTTAAAACTAAAAAAAAAGAAAAATTCAGTTTTTGTTAGAACACCGAGGAGATAAGCCCTCGTCCATCTTTAGGGAGCTAGGTAAAATAAGAAGTTAGATAAATAGTTAGTTGTAATTAGATTGAAGTTTTTTTGCGAAAATAAAAATAAATTTTCTTGCAAAAAGAAAAAAATTTACTTTTGTTGCCAACAAAAAAAACTTTTTTGCAAAAAAAATAAACTCTTTTTCAAACAAAATTAACTTTTTTACAAAAACAATTAACTTTTTGACAAAAAAAAAATTAACTTTTTTACAAAAAAGAAAATAACTTACAAAAAAATTTAACTTTTTTGCAGAAAAATAACCTTTTTTGGGGAAAAAATAACTTCTTTACAAAAAAAATTAAACTTTTTAGCAAAAAAAAATTAATTTTCTTACAAAAAAATTTAACTTCTTTGC
Source organism: Melangyna quadrimaculata (assembly GCA_949320155.1). Classification (NCBI taxonomy): domain Eukaryota; kingdom Metazoa; phylum Arthropoda; class Insecta; order Diptera; family Syrphidae; genus Melangyna; species Melangyna quadrimaculata. Next base: position 115,968,092 of record OX439484.1, read on the forward strand.
AAAAAAAAAAATAACCTTTTTTGGAAAAAAAAATAACTTTTTTACAAACAGAATTTAACTTTTTTGCAAAAAAAATTAACTTTTTTACAAAAAAATAACTTTTTTGCAAAAAATCATAACCTTTTTTGGAAAAAATAACTTTCTACAAAAAAAAATTTAACATTTTTGCATACAAAAATGGGGCTATGGCCCCGCTCGTTTCCCAGGTGCGCGAAATTTACAAAATTCTCACCCGAGTTACTCGGCGCATCTTCCAGGCCCGTAGGAGCGGGAGGCTCCTTGAAACGACTGGTTGACTGCTTCGATTGCCCTGGCTTAGGTTTTTGTTTGTCTGTCATTTGTCTGGTTGATGGTGTCACCTTCCCCTTACGTTGGGTTTTCCCTTCGCAAGTGTTGGGTGGTCCCATCAACTGTCTTACGCACAAGGCTTTCGCCTCAGAAACCTCCTCCGAAGTACGGCCCGTTCTTCTTCGTACTTTACTGCTACAAAAAGTCCTGTGCGTTTTGTAATCGTTTGCGTTCCAGTTCCGTTAAGTCAATTCACCTCCTTGAACCAAGTCGTTTGATTGTCTTTTTGCTATTGGCTAACCTACTATGCCTCGAAGCAGTAGACAATCTTGAAAGATTGGAACTAGCCTCAGAAAAGCAGTCACTGATATCATCAATGTCCACTGTTCCGACACTAGTTCCATCTCTCATTCCGAGATTGGGAAATGGGTCGAGAAGAAGGTTCTCTTCTTCCTCAGTCAGGGTCTTGTCCGTTTCGTTCATATGTTCGTCTTCGATGTTTAGTTTCGTGGAAAGTCTTGTCACTGGCGACTTCTGTCATTCGGTTAACGAAGGAGCCAAGCCCGCGCCACCAGCCGTGACTTCTGCCGACGTTTTGGCACATATCCGTACCAATGCTTTGTCAATTTTTGTCGTACTTTCCATTGTTGTTCATAGGTTAGAGTTTTGTTAGTTTGCGTGGTTCCGCAGCTGGATTCCTGGAGAACCCCACATAAGCTCCCCCACCAACGTCAAAGTCAAACTCTCGGGGGATGACACCTTAATAACCTTTTCGTAAACATTTTTAATTATTTTAAGAGACAATTGTTTTGTAATAAAAAATACAAAAAAAACTTTTTTGCTAAAAAAAATAAACTCTTTTTCAAACAAAATTAACTTTTTTACAAAAACAATTAACTTTTTGACAAAAAAAAAAAAATTACTTACAAAAAAATTTAATTTTCTTGCAGAAAAATAACCCTTTTTAGGGAAAAAATAACTTCTTTACAAAAAAAATTAAACTTTTTTGCAAAAAAAATAACTTTTTTACAAAAAAATAACTTTTTTGCAAAAAATCATAACCTTTTTTGGAAAAAGAAAAATAACTTTCTACGAAAAAAAATTAAACATTTTCGCAAAAAAAAAATTAACTTTCTACAAAAAAATTCAACATTTTGGCAAAAAAATAACCTTTTTTTGAAAAAAAAAAAAAAATAATTTTTTACAAAAAAAATATTTTTTTTACAAAAAACATTTAACTTTTTTGAAAAAAATAAATATTAACTATCTTACTTTTTTGCAAACAAAAAATAACGTTTCTTCTAAAAAAAAAAAACAACTTTCTTACAAAAACCTGTTTTGCAAAAAAAAATAACTTTTCTACAAAGAAAAATTTACTTTTTTGCAAAAAAAAAAAACAAATAAACTTTCTTACAAAAAAAATTTAAAAAGGGGGTTAAAATCCTTAAGCCCGCGAAGCTGGCCACCCAAAGTATTGTTTACTGCAAAAAACTTTGATAACAGATCGACTGACAACATAGGCGCCTGCCAGACGACTGATCATACCCTAAGTGGAGCGACGGAGTCGCGTGAGCGGGACAGAGGACCCGAAAAGGGGGTTAAAATCCTTAAACTGGCGAAGCGGGCCACCCAAGGTACTGTTTACTACCAAATATTTTGATAACAGATCGACTGACAACATAGGCGCCTGCCAGACGACTGAGTAAACCCTAAGCGGAGCGACGGAGTCGCGTGAGCGGGATAGAGGACCCGAAAAGGGGGTTAAAATCCTTAAACCCGTGAAGCGGACCAACCAATGTACTGTTTACTACAAAAAAATTTGATGACAGATCGACTGACAACATAGGCGCCTGCCAGACGACCTAGCATACCCTAAGCGGAGCGACGGAGTCGCGTGAGCGGGACAGAGGACCCGAAAAGGGGGTAACAATCATTAAACCCGCGAAGCGGGCCACCTAGTGTACTGTTTACTACAAAAAACTTTGATAACAGATCGACTGACAACATAGGCGCCTGCCAGACGACTGAGCATACCCTAAGCGGAGCGACGGAGTCGCGTGAGCGGGACAGAGGACCCGAAAAGCGGCTAACAATCATTAAACCCGCGAAGAGGGCCACCTATATAACTTCAATTGAAGTAAAGTGTTAGTACTGATCGGGATTTTTTGATGCGGGATTTTGTGATACGGGATTTCGTACCCAACCAGTGTGTTGGTCTAGGTGGTAGCGTATTCGATTCCATCCAAATCTAACAAAAAGCAATTATGAAAATTACAAAATTAAACAAAAAAAGGTTTGGCTACGAAATCCCGCATCACAAAATCCCACGTAACGAAATCCCACGTAACGAAATCCCGCATCACAAAATCCTGTAAAACGAAATCCCGTCTCCAAAATCCCGTGTAACAAAATTCCGCCGTTTCCGATACTAAACGACGGCGCTGTGGTTAAATTTCATATTAGCCAATCAACATCATCCTTTTGCGATATTAGCAAATCAAAATCATCGCTCCGCCCCTTTTACATTTTTTGAAGACAGCACTGTATTGGCAATGTCAATACTTTTACTTTCAGTCACTCGATTCTGTGAGAATCGACAAGAACGAACATAAAATTCAAATAATACAGCCAATCACAACCAACTAAAAATTCGCCGTCCAACAGGGGTATATAAACGAGTGAAATTTCGGAAATTAATCAGTCTCAGTTCGGTCGGTTCGAGGTATACGCACACGGAAGATTAAAGTGAATTTTTACAAAGTGATTTACCTGTGGCAGATTTAAAAATTCCAAAGAAAAAAAGGGACCAGTGGACGGTTTTTATTACCTGTTTCCTGCTACCTACAACAAAATTACCAGAAGCGATAGAGAGATTACCTACCCAGACTAAAAGGGGTAAAAAGGAAAGAAGGAAGGAAGACGCAGGTGCAACCTACGACAACTTCATAGATAATGTGAAGAATGACATTTCTACTCACGGAAAAGAGTTTCTCGTCAATATACCCGAGAAACTTGCCACTTTTGATGACCTCTACAACCAGCAAGTGGAAAGCGATGGTCTCCAATCGGACTATGAAGATCTGGAACCCCAAGCCAATGACGATATCCCTCAAGACGGGATGGATATTGAGGTACATTCGGATACACATCCCTAGCCAAAGTCCCTGGTGAAAGTGGTCATGATAAAAAGGAAAAGGAAGAAGATGGCTACTTCTCCTGAGCGCGTCATCAACACCAACATCAACAGCTATCGAAGAGAAAAAAGATGAAGTTACTGATGCAGAAATAGCAGCAACAACACCAGACATCACAGTCAATACTAAAAACTCCAGACACAAGTAAAGAGAACAACAGTCAAAATTGCTGAAGGAACACCAAGGTCACAACTAATGCCACCGATTGTGTGCTTCAAGCTCAACGTAGCGGAACTCGATAGGCATCTTCGTGGTCAGGACATAAGCTACAAGGCGCACAACTACAAGAACAACAAAACAATCATCCTGACAAAAACGAAGGAAAACCACCAGAAAATAGCGGAGTACTTGCGAATGAGGAAAACCGAATTCAACACGTTCACAGCAAAAGAGGACAAGAACGCTCTTCTATTACTCAAAGGAGTTCATCACACCTTTGACGTCAAGGAAATTATGGAAGTACTGCAGTTTGAAGGAATCCCAGCAATCACCGTCAGCCCCCAGAACCCGAGGGCAAATAGAAGTTTTAACAACTTTGTGTCGAAGTGGAGAAGAACAGTGACATAGCTGCCATCTTCAGTAAACCCCTTCTCCTAAATCAAAAGGTCTATTGGGATAAATTCAGATCCACAATGCCAGAACTACCAATCATTTGGACATGTTGCCAGCAACTGTGGTATGGGCTACAGATGCGTTAAATACAAGGATCAGCATCTTCCAGGACAGTGCCAGAGGAAAAAAGATGACAACAAAGACGAAAATTTGTACTGTGTAAACTAAACAAGACACCCAGCTAGGTGGAAAGAATGTCCAACCTTTAAAAGAAAGCTGGAAGAGAAGGGCAAATCCACTAAAAGGAAGAAGGAGCAAGTGAAAGCTGACAAGAAGACCATAGTAGAAGCTATCCGTAAAGGATTCTCCTACGCCGATGTAGCTGCTCTTAATTCTGCGAAGAAGCCACCTCCTAAGGTGATGAAACCTGCCAAAGAAGAAACACCCAGGAACCCACAACCAGCCAACACAAAACCACAAAAACAACATAAGACCCAGAGCAACAGTGACTTTTTCGCGGACGCCGAAAGACTATTCGGCGCTGACCTTTGCACACTAGTTCAAAAGGCTAAACAAATAGTCCCCATTAACTACGCAAGCCGTGTTGATAAGGTTAAAACATTAATAATTGGGCGTCTTATATGCCAATTATGCTTTTAAAAAACCTGCAACTAGTAACCTACAATGTAAACTTTATTTACTCATTAACAAGACGGGTTTCTTTAAACTTGTTCTTAAAGTCAAAGAAACCCGATATTATTTTCTTACAGGAAACCTTCTTGAAGGCAAGGAACCGTTATGAACCGGATGGATACAACATGTACAGAGAAGACTGGGCGAAAGAAGGAGGAGGCACCACTATACTTATACGGAACCTCATCCCGGTGAAAAAATCAAAATCCATGGACTCATGGCTACAGAAGCAACTTGCGTGATCATTCGAACATCTACTACTTATATCCATCTACATTACAGGAAGCTTATCAAAGACGAAAATCCAACACGACCTTAAAACGTTGATGGACCTTTCCAACCGTCATACGCAATGCGTCATAGGAGACTACTTTAATGCAAGGCATCCGAGATGGTTGGACAGCAACACTACGCTTCAGGGGGAAGCTATCGTAGACTGGCTGGACACTAACCCACATCATCACTCAATGGACATAATTTCCCAAGCCCGACCCACATTCCCACGCACGCCATCAACATTGGACTTCTGCCTGGTCACAACAAACTTCATAAGCTTACTCCCACAGCACGCGAACTATAATGGTGTGGCTCATACTTCCAATTCGGATCACCTTTCTGTCGAGCTGAGTGTTCGTCTCACACGGAGGATATTGGCTGTCCAACCTGATCCCGAGTACAGTATCAGCTTTAAGAGGATCAACTGGAATCAGTTTCGTTCTGACACCGAAGCTGAACTACCAGAGATAACTAGAAATGCTAACCTCAACAACACGGAAATTGACGGAGCTATTCACCAGTTTGGAAGGGCAGTCAGCAATGCAACGGACAACCAGAAGACTCTAAGGAAGAGTAAGGACAGATTTGCTAATTTTCCTGCTCACATCCTTGCCATCAACCAGCATAGCCAAAGGCTAAGGAAGAAGCTCCAACGGATACTGCATCGGACCTTCAACACTGAAAATGAGGAGTATAAGAGAACCCACTCCCAACTGAAGTGCACCCAGGTCATGTTTGATCAGGCGGTTAAACATTTCCAGAACTCCCAACTACAGAAGAGACTGGAGGAAATCAAACCTGGACGAGATTGCTTTGAACAAATAAACAAGATTGTTGAAAAAGGGAAAACCATACCGGAAACCATCAACTATGGACAAAGTAGTAAGGCATCCACTCCAGCAGAGAAGGCAGAAGCATTGGCCAATCACTTCGAGGGAAATTTCATCGATCGTCCGCCATTTCACCTACCAGAGTTCTTGATGGAAGTCGAGGCAAAAGTGCAACAAAACCACCTCACAACAACAATTACCACTTTCAACGAAGAGAATCCTGCCCACAATCCAAATATTGATGACGACTTCAGCAATCCTGAGGAAGTCGGAGATATCATAAATACAGCGAACTCAAAGAAGTCAACCGGACCTTACTTGACGGACCCCAATATTGTTGTTTTCCTGTTGACGGTCATCTTTAATAACTGTCTTAACAACGGCTTCTTTCCAGCAGCTTGGAAAACTGCAAAAATTGTTCCAGTGCCAAGGAAGACCAACAGACAAAACGTGGAAGGATACAGGCCAATATCGCTACTTTGCTGCATAAGCAAAGTCCTGGAATCCCTACTGCTGAGAAAAGTTAAATGTTTCTGTGAGGAAAGAAACATTATACCAAACTTCCAGTATGGATTTCGGGCGATGCACTCCACAATACATCCTCTACTGGGACTACACAGCGACTTCACCGTGGGATTACACAAGAAGGAAAGGACAGTGGCATGTCTTATTGACATTGAGAAGGCATTCGATAGCGTCTGGATAAAAGGGATCATTTTCAAGCTGATAGAATTTGGCTTCCTAGGACATAAGGTAAGAATAATTAAAAAAATTTAAACGAAAAATCAGGAATGAAGACCAATAGGGCAGGTGTACCTCAAGGATCTAAGCTAGGACCATTTCTCTTCAGCATCTTCATGGCAGACCAACCGGATAGCATGTCAAGAACAAAGACAAAATTGTATGCCGATGACTCCATCACATACACGACGTCCCTATCCCCAGAGATTGGAGCTAGTAGTGTACCAAGCCACGTCAACAACCTTTGGAACTATATATGAAATGGGGTTTGAAGATCAACACAAGTAAAACGGAACTCATCTGCTTCTGGCCACCTCAAAATCAAACAAGAGCACGAAGAAGAATTGCCACTAGAAGCCGAAATATCAATATAAATTTGCCAGATGGAACCATCATCCATACAAAAGAAACCACCAAATACCTTAGAGTGCACTTCACCAACAAGATGAAATTCAACAAGCAAGCGATGGCGATTCTAAAGCGTGCAAACTTCTCGTTTCATCTTCTTCATCCTCTACTGAGAAGACAGAATGGACTAAGCAAGAAGACGAAGCTTCTCATGTACAAGCAGCTGATCAGGCCAGTCCTAAACCTACGCCTGCCCCATCTGGTTAACCATATCTCCTTCAGTGATGAAGAAGATAAAACTATTCGAGAGGAAGATCTTGAGAATTTGCACAGGACTATATTGGAACCCCCTTACAAAGAAGTACTGGCCAAACAAAATGCTCTACGAAGCAGCAGGCGTGATCCCCATTGACCAGCATATGATGGAACTTACCAGCAGAATTATTAAGAACTTAGAACCACATCCAAACCATGAAATACAACAGATGATACAGGAGGAAATTCAGCCCAGCCAGAGATAGCTGAACCCCAGAGCTATCATTGGACGGATTCCAGGACGTTTTTCACAATGAAGGAAGACCATTCTATGAACGAGCCGATAGTGGACACGACAGGGGATGACACCATAACCTTTTCTTAAACATTTTTAATTATTTTAAGAGACAATTGCCAAAATTATGTATTTTATACTTATATAAAAATCATTTCAAGTAGCCAATTGTTGTAAGCCAATTGCTTACAAAATCTAGGTAAATAAAACAAAATCTTAAATTTAAAAAAAAAGAAATTAATCAGTTCTTTCCAGAACTCAGAGGAGATAACATCTCCATCTCTTGAAGGGATAGCATTTTGATTTATTGTATGTTGTGTGTTTGGGTTGCTGATGAGTGTGGTGTCGAATGTTTTGGTTGCTGTTGTAGGGTTGTGCGGGTTGGTTTTTGTGGGTTATTGTACAGGGCTAGTTTTTTTGTTTTTGTGGGTACAGGGCTAGTTAAAATTAAAATTTTTTTTTTGTCAAAAACTACCGTTTTTTATCTTTAAAATGAAACCTCAAACGCATTGATATCTTTAAAAATATTATTTCTAAAAATAAAATATATACTTCAATTCTTATTAGGACTCGGTAGTTTAAGGTTGTGGGAATTCGGATTAAAAGTTAATTTTTTTTTTTGTTTCGCACGGTATGGCGATTGAAAGGGAACACTCCCTAGATGATGAGAATAATGTCTTTAGTGCTATGAAATGTGAAAGTGAAACGCTTAATTTCCCCAGAAATGGCTGTAATTTTTTTACAATTACTTTATATTATTTAAAAACAATATAAAGTTAGTGTACAAAATTCGCGCGAATGTATTACAATTATTTTATAAATACTATAAAGTAATTGTAAAATATTATCTTAAAACAATATAAAGTAACTGAAATAAATTGTCAGTCGATCTTGTATAAGTGTTTTGTATTAAACAGTACCTTGGGTGGCCCGCTTCGTGAGTTTAAGAATTTTAACTCCCTTTTCGGGTCCTCTGTCCCGCTCACGGGACTCCGTCGTTCCACTTAGGGTATGGTCAATCGTCTGGCAGGCGCTAAGTTGTTAGTCGATCTGTTATAAAAGTTTTTTGTAGTAAACAGTACCTTGGGTGGCCCGCTTCGCCGGTTTAAGGATTTTAACCCCCTTTTAGGGTCCTCTGTCCCGCTCACGCGACTCCGTCGCTCCGCTTAGGGTATGCTCAGTCATCTGGCAGGCGCTTATGTTGTTAGTCGATCTGTTATCAAAGTTTTTTGTAGTATACAATAATTTGGGTGGCCCGGTTCACGGGTTTAAGTGTTTTAACCCCCTTTTCGGGTCCTCTGTCCCGCTCACGCGACTCCGTCGCTCCGCATAGGGTATGCTAAGTCATCTGGCAGGCGCATATGTTGTCAGTCGATCTGTTTTCAAAGTTTTTTGTAGCAAACAGTACTTTGGGTGGCCCGCTTTGCGGGTTTAAGGATTTTTACCCCCTTTTCGGGTCCAGTGTCCCGCTCACGCGACTCCGTCGCTCCGCTTAGGGTATGCTCAGTCGTCTGGCAGGCGCCTATGTTGTCGGTCGATCTGTTATCAAAGTTTGTTGTAGTAAACAGTACCTTAAGTGGCCCGCTTCGCGGGTTTAAGGATTTTATCCCCCTTTTCGGGTCCTCTGTCCCGCTCACGCGACTCCGTCGCTCCGCTTAGGGTATGCTCAGTCGCCTGGCAGGCGCCTATGTTATCAGTCGATCTGTTATCAAAGTTTTTTGTATTATTGGGTGGCCTGCTTCTTGGGATTAAGAATTTAAACCCCCTTTTCGGGTCCTCTGTCCCGCTTACGCGACTCCGTCGCTACAATAACAATACAGTAAACAGTATTTTTAGATAAAAACATAGATGTTTTTTTCTGTTAAAAAAAGCTGATATAAAAAAAAGCTTTTTATTTTTGTAAAAACGTCAATCGTTTTTTGTTAAAATGTAAATTTTTTTTCTTAAAAATAACTTTTTCTTGTAAAAAAAATTTTTTTTTTGCAAAAAAGGTATTTTTTTTTGGCAAACAAAGTTTATTTTTTTGTAAACAATATATTTTTTTTTTTTTGTAAAAAAGTTAATTTTATTTATTAGTAGAAACTCATTTTTTTACCTAACAAAATTAAACCACCTTTATATCTCAGCTGTTTTTAGGTCCTGCTTGCCGAACCTGCTGCCGGAATTTAGCTTGCTTTAATACTTTTTATTGGACGAGATATTTTATTCGAACCTGTGAAAATTCGTCGTCCAATAAAAGTACTTAAGCAAGGGAGTTACTGGAAATTGTTGCCGCAGATTGCAGTCTAGGGCCACTTTGAAATAAAAATTCTTTTCAGAATTATAAATTTTCTTCAAATAGATATTATTTGTTTTGCTAAAAAATCAAAAAAAAAAAGTTAGTAAGAAAAGTTTTTTTTTCCAAAACTTTAAAAAAATATTTTTTATCATTAATAAAAATTAAAAAAAAAAGTATTGATATCCCGCCAAATAGGAGCGAAAAAATCCCGTGGCCCATCGGCGGGATTTCGTTGCTACATTATTGTTTTGTGCGTATGTCACTCCAAGAAATTCAGTTTTAATCGACGGGATTTCGTTACGCGGCCTTTTGTGGGGCGGGATATAGTATCGTTCCCTCTAAGGTAGCTAAGTAGTTTTTTTAAGTAGTCCAATGGCCAGTTGCACCAACCTATTTTAAATTTTTATTGCTTCGTTAGATTTTAAAAAGACATTTATCGGTTGCACCGACCACTTTTAATTTTAAAAGGCCAATAAACGAACCAATAAACTAAAGTTCCATTTTCCTCCAGTTAAATTTTAAAACTAATTTTATTGGACAGAACACAGAAATATATTTAAAAAAAACACTGGAAGGGTGAAAAACAAAGATGCATGAGTTGGAATTCAAATCCACTTTTTTTTATATTTTGAGTGAAGTGGAAAACAACCCCATAGAATACCTACTAAATGAAAAAGAATATTATAATAAATATTAATGAACTGAAACCCAGCCAAAATTATAATAATAAGCTGCCGAGTTACAAACATACATTTTTTCACAATTCCTTTTTTTATTTTCGCGTTGCATGTACCAGGTACCAAGTCCAATTAAATAATGCTAAGTCTTCTACTTGGCTGATGTATTTCAGTAGTATATAGAATTTGTATTAGAAAACACACTCATATGTACCAGGTACCTACATATTTATGTTTGTATGGATTGGTGCGTAGCACATCCCAATGTTTATTTATTTTCATTGACATTTCTCGTATTGCATCTCAGTTGCACTAGTTGGAACTTTTTCGTTCAGTTTTGAAAGCGATGCTTAAATGCAGGAATGGTTAATGAACTCAATTATAGCTAAAAAATCTGTGATGATGAAATGTTTGGTGCAACTCAGATTAATTTATCGTGTCGAAAAATTTGAATAGCCTTTTAGCAAAAACTGGTCTTAGAGCATTTTAAGATATTTGTTAGGTACCTAGTATGTAAGTTTTATATTGTGGTGAATATGACCAGTTATGTAAACAACGACACATTAGTACAACTTTGCGCGCCATCTTTGAGTGAAATAAATAATTAAATCCATCACGGTTGGTGTCCAGGCTCGTTCCTACTGGAATAATGGAACGAAACGTTTCTGGAAAGCACCATCTAGCAGACACTAGAAAATTCTAGAACCCTTTATTCCGTATATAAATGCAAGGCCACCAGTCCGAAAGCGGCAGTTTAATTTTAACAGTAAACGAATAGATGTCGGTGTGAAAAATAAAGAGTTGCATACTTGTGCTTGGTTGTAGTAATAAAAATTATCAGATGAAAAGTATTTGAAATAAAAAGCATTTTATTTTGTGTATTAATTGCAGTTTCAGTTTGAATAAAGGAAATAAGTTTTATTTGCGAACCCGTAGTAAAATATTACATTGGTGTCAGAAAAAGTGGAATAAAACTTATTTAATCTGAGAATTCAGATAATTGATGGTGAAAAATTGATAAAGTGTGTAGATTAGTGAACAAATAAGAAAGGTGTTTGTGAAAAGTTTCACACAAAAATATAAGAACAAAATAGAAAAAAAATGGGTAAAATTGTTAATGCATTGAATTGTGTTGAACTTAAAGCAGAACTAAACAGACAAGGTCTTCCTACTGCTGGAGCGAAAAATGACCTCATTATCCGTCTGCAGGAAGATTTAAGGCAACACGATGAAAATCCAGACACGTTTCTATTTGAAATTGAAATGCCGGAAGAGCAAGTAAGTACAAGCTTAGACATTTCTAGTATGATGGCTCAGCTGCTCGCCCAGTTTGAAGACCAACGAAAAGAGCAAAAGAATCTTCTAGAAGAACAACGAATTGAGCAGAATGAGCAAAAGAATCTACCTGTACGATTAGAAGAATAGCAAAATGAACAAAAGAATCTGCTTGGTGATGGCCATATGCAAGAAGTTTTCCGTGTCCAAATCAATACCAGAATCCAGAAAAGAGGTGAAAGTCTGCAACAACTCCAAGCGGACATTGAGCGGTTGGCGCATTTAGCATAACCGACTGTAGGAGATGAAATTACCAACCAGCTAGCAACGGAGGCTTTTGTCCGTGCAGTTTCCAACATCAACCTCCAGCGAGCAATTCGAACTGCTGGAAAACGTACGCTTTGAAGCATTAGCGTTTGCTCTGACTATGGAAGCATCAGAACAGGCTTCCTTAGGAGTTCATCGGGTAAGTGAATTTGAAGTTGAGAAATGTTCTTGCCAGAGAGCTGAATTCCACAGAAGTCAGCGAGAAGGACCTGCTCGATGCTGGAATTGCAACAAAACCGAACATCTCCAGCGCCAGTGCAGATTGCCACCAAGAATAGTCGCCTATCAACATTGTGGAAACAGGAATAATCCCCTCGAACAGGTAAGCAATAACATCATCGCTCCTGCTCGCCCTGGTATCGATGGGCCCAGAACCACAATCCAAGTCTCGCAGACTAAACGAAACAATAAGAGTCTGACAGTGGACGCAACATTAAATGACAAGAAAGGCGTGGCTACAATTGACACCGGTGTCACAGCCTCCATTGTGCGGAGAGACTTGGTCAAGATGACGTGGCTACATAACACCAATAGCTACTGTCTTAAAACTGCGACAGGTGAGGCAGCAAGAGTATATGGAGAAGTTCGTCTTAAAATCCGTTTGGCAGAATAAGAGTTTTCGCATCTATTTTTGGTAGCAGATATATGTGATAAATGCATAATGGGAATCGACTTTATGAAAGAGCACGGAGTGATTCTGGATATCGGTAAGCAAGTGTTGAAGTACCAAAATGTAGACATTCCTATGGTTTATGGCAACGAAAACTCATCAACTCTAAGAACTATCATCAAAGAAGACATATGCTTGCCTCCCTCTTCAGAAGTGTTTGTTTGGACGGAAATAGAGGGCGATCTAAGTAACCATCGATACCTCATGGTGGAACCAGAGTCTGATCAATCTTCCCAAAACATCATCTTAGGGAAGACTCTTGTGGAACCAAAAAACAACATGGTACCCGTACGGATTCTGAACGTCAAACCGTACGAGGTCAAGCTCAAGAAAGGCGAAGTAATTGGAAAATGCGAATCTGTGACCGCAACAACTAAAATCACAGAAATGAACGCAGAAGAACCAATAGACCCCGGAAAATTCAGCTCCATGAAAGCCAAAATTCTCAAGCCATCCAATCTAAGTCAACATCAGCTTAGTGTTGCTGGAAGCCTTTTTCATGGGTACGATAATATATTTTCTTCACCGAGTGGGTAGTATGGTCGAACACAACTGGTACAGCATCGAATTGTTGTAAAGTACGCACTTCACAACCTCCAACGGTCATTTCTCATGCCCTTTCATGACCCCATCCATCCATTCAACTCCACTTCAAATTCCCATGGTCATCATTTCCTTTGATTGACCAATATCAATCCCACTTCAAATTCCTATGGTCATCATTTCTCTTGATTGACCAATATCCGACCCACTTAAAATTCCCATATCATCATTTCCTTTTATTTACTTACAAATTCCATCACACTCCAAAGTCGTCAACCACGCAGTCAACGATCACTCCACTTAAACCCATTCACTTTTCCACTCCGTTAAACTTCTCCAATTTCATTGCCTGCTCCATTGAAACAAAACCCATAAGTCCCAGATCATCATTTTCCATTTTTTCTATATCCAACAATCAATGCACTCCCTTTCCAATACACACTCTTTAAACCCATTAAACGTGCATTGATCCCAAGCTTAGTATCGCAACTACACACAGGCACACTTGTGCTGATGTTGCATCTTTTTCTTTTTCTTCGTGTCGGGTGACGAGTTATCAAGGGGACACTCTGTTTCTTGATATCGAATCGGTCGGACGGTTTCATTAAAATATTTGAATTTGCTATTTCTTTAAATCTTTGAATTTTCTACTTCATTTTAAATCTTTGAATCTGCTAATTCGTTTAAATCTTCTAAATCTTTAACCTCCAGTTTCACAGTTGTATAAGTAAAAGCTGAAAATAAAACTGAACTTACTAAATATCTTAACTTAGTAAATAAGTACGTACGCCTTTGATTGATGTAAAAAAATAATAGTGTATAAGTAAAGAAAGAAAATAAAACTGAACTTAATAAATAACTTAACTTAGTAAATAAGTACGTACGCCTTTGATTGATGTAAAAAATAATAGTGTATAAGTAAAGACAGAAAATAAAACTGAACTTAATAAATAACTTAACGTAGTAAATAAATACGTACGCCTTTTATTGAACACTTAAAAAAAATAACACGAAAAATACAGGTAAAAACCCAACTGAGAATCATGCTTCTCAGAAAACAAAATATAGCACAACAAAAATTGGTGTCAGATGTGGGGTTTGCCTGAAAAGTGACAAGTGCAAAGTGTTAAAAAGGAAAAAAAGAAAACAAAAAAAAAACAACAACAAGAAGTGAATCAAAATAATAACTAGAAGTGGAAACAAAAAATAACTAATAAATAAATAAGTGATACCTACAAACAAAAAAAAAAAAAAAAAACCTACAATTAGTAATAAAAAAAAAAAAAAAAATCCATAACAAAATAACAATCAGTGAAAAACACAATCTGAGAGAACTAAGGACTACACATTCATCTGTAACCCTCCGCATCCATCTTTAACCCGCTGCATCCACCAACAACCTATTATCATCATTTTACAAAGCAGAATTTTCAAATACAATTTTTTTTACTAGTGAGCTATCTTTTAATTATTTTTCTTTACTATTTTCTTATCATTAATTTAATTCTTGCGTAGCCCTAAGATTTTTTTTATATATATACATATATGTAAGTAATTATTGTATACATGTCTCAAGGTGAAATAAATAAAACCGACGAATCCGAATCAACGTTAAACTCGTCCGAAGCAGAAAATGATACAGAATCCGACACCCCTAACAATACTTCTCCTTCCTCTCATTCTACTCCCAATAAATTACTGGATATGGCTCCTAAGTTAGATAGGTCTTTTGCGTTCAAGCTCATCCCGGAGTTTGACGGGGACAGATCCATCCTACATAAATTCATAAATGCCTGCGACTTAATCGCAGAAGAGACCTCTTCTTCAGATCTACCCATTCTTCTTCTTATAATAAAAACGAAATTGACTGGAAGCGCATATAATGTAGTTAAGTACACTGACTTCGAAGATTGGAAGTCCCTTAAAGAAAGCTACTCCAGCAATTCCTAGAGTTTAAATCTCTATCTCAATTACAGGTAGATCTCGTCCAAATGAAACAGCGAACGAACGAATCTGTTCGTCAGTTTTCAAACAGATTAGAAAAAACTTTATCCCATCTGAATGATGCTTGCAATGCAAGTGAAGGCTCAGATAAAGCTGACACAATCATAAGTCTTAATCGTAAGAGTGCGTTGAAAGCGTTCGAAAGAGGGCTTAATTATCGAGTAGGTCTAATTATAAAAGCTTCAAGATTTAATACATTGACGGATGCCATTGAAGCAGCCGTCCTAGAAGAGAAAACTAGTTCGTCACATCCTACACATTTTTCTACTAGCTCATCACAAAACAAATCCAGAAATTCAATTTCATGTAATTACTGCCAAAAGTCGGGACATAACATAGAACAATGCTACTTAAGGAAAAATAAGGAACAGCTTCCTTCTTTCAAAAGTGAAGTTAAGAAAGTAACTATTACTTGTAGTTACTGTAAGAACCTTGGGCATCATATAAATGAATGTCGAAAAAGGGAGTATAATAATAATAAAAAAAACAATACTAATTCCCCTTCGACTGTAAATAAACATTCGGAAAACCGTTCAGAGGCGGAAACCAGTGGCAGGCTTCGGACCCAAACCTAATATCTTCTCGCCACATCTTTCATATAAACTTAAATAATAAAATTTGTAGAGTAGATTCTATAAAAATTTCATCCGAAACTTTGCTAAATCCTCAACCTTCGAAATTTCTCATTGATGGTGGCAGTGAAATTAGTCTGATTAAAATAGATAAATTAAAACCAGGTTTACCCATTGACTCAAACATTATTCATTCATTATCTGGTATTACTAATTCCGTAATTCGTACTAAGGGTGTTATATACTTACGCATAAATTTAACCAAAAATATTACTATTTCTTATCCCTTTCACGTTGTAGATAAAAACTTCCCTATAAGCACTGACGGAATCATAGGTAACAATTTTCTAGATGATCATAAAGCTCAAATCGACTATAGGACTAAAATGCTCACATTCTCTTTTCAAAAATTCATTATCGAATATGATTTAATCCCTTCACATTTAGTCACTATCCCACCAAGATCCGAAGTCGTAGTCCCTGTTCTTAAAGAAGTTAATGTGGATAGTATATGTCTCTCCCAACAGTTTCCCAATGGATTATATATTGGCAATAGTACTACTCCTGCCAATAGTTCTATCTCTTACATATCTGTCGTTAATTCTTCAGAATCTCCTATTGAATTTAATACCGAAGACCTTATATTCGATGAAGTCTCCAACTACAACATTTTACGAATTAAAAATTATCTTGAATCATATGATAGAATCCAAGCTATAAAAGACCTAGTGGTGACAGATCACATGTCGAAGAACGAAAAAGAATCGATATTAAATCTGTGTATCTTGTATAGCGAACTCTTCTATCTTAAAGGAGACAAATTAACTCATACCTCTTCTGTGCAACATCCAATCCTTACCCCTGATGCTTCATCTACATATATTAAACCCTACAGGTTGCCGGAAGCTCAAAGACAAGAGGTGGACAAACAAATCCATGAGATGATGGACGATAACATAATACAACCATCGAATAGTCCGTGGAATTTCCCTCTTATCGTTGTTCCAAAAAAAAACTGATAAGGACGGTAATAAGAAATGGAGAATCGTCGTCGATTTTCGCAAACTCAACGACAAAACTGTCGGTGACGCATTTCCATTACCCAACATAACTGATATTCTAGATCAGTTAGGAAGCTCTAAATTTTTTTCCACCTTAGATCTCGCCAGTGGATTCCATCAAATCCAAGTTAGACCGGAAGATAGAGAGAAGACCGCCTTCTCCTCACCATTTGGTCATTAAGAATTCATTAGAATGCCTTACGGATTAAAAGGTGCCCCAGCCACCTTCCAGAGGTTAATGAATAATGTATTGACTGGTCTTCAAGGTATAAAAACTTTTGTATATATGGATGACATAGTGGTCTATGGTGAGACTTTAGAAGAGCACAATTCAAAGCTAGGAGAAATCTTTGAATGCCTTAAAATGCATAACCTAAAATTGCAACCCGATAAATGCCAGTTTTTGCGAACAGAACTCACATACCTATACACGTGATACATGTGATACACGTGATAAATGAATCAGGTATCAAACCCGATCCACAAAAAATCGAATGTGTAAAGAATTTCGCTCAACCCAAAAATGCCAAAGAAATAAAAAGCTTTCTGGGACTCGCTGGATATTATCGCCGTTTCATAAAAGATTTTGCAAAAATCTCCAAACCTCTTACTAATCTTTTACGCAAGGATGTTTGCTATGACTGGACTCCTCTTTGTTCAAATTCCTTTCATGGATTAAAAGAAAAACTAATAAATCCACCCCTTCTTCAATATCCTGATTTCACTAAAAATTTTATCTTAAAACAAATGCTAGTGATGTTGCAATTTGAAGCGTCCTTTCCCAAGGTGAAATTGGTAATGACCTTCCTATCTCGTATGCATCAAGAACTCTCAATAAAAGTGAAAAAAATTATTCTAATACAGATAAGGAACATTTGGCTATCGTTTGGTCAGTTAAACATTTCCGACTGTACGATCATGTGACTTGACCGTCAACCGAGGGATCTCTATTATTTCCCTTATTTACTGGGATAGGAAAATCCGGGTTGATGCGTTAACCAATTGTTAACGTTTGCAAAGAACGCGATTTAAGTACTTTTAAACTTTAATTATGTACTACGATAAGTATTATGTACTACGATAAGTATTTCGTTTTTTGAAGATACGAACAGGAGTTTTATATGGCCGAACAAAATACCATAAAGAGCAAGCAAAAAAAACAACGACGAGTATTTTCGAGTAAAAAGGCAGAGATTTTCCCCTAAGGGTTTTGATACAAGAATCATCTCATTTTATTTCATCTCAAGTATTTATAGACAATTTTTGATGCGAATTAGATAGAGAATTAACGTTATATTTTAAGTTAACATTAAGGCGAATTCATACACTTAAAAATTATGGCGAGTGGTATAATTTGAGCGCCAGATTTAAATTCAAAAATGTAGGTTTCAAAATTAAATGATTAGTTACACATATGATTTCAATTCCAAATTTTAATAATATAAAAGTTTATTTAGATTTGATAATAATGATGTTTCTGCTCCAACATTCTGCCTCCTTTGAAAGGACTTACTTTCAAGACGGAATCGCTGCCAATTTACGAATGGGTCGTCTGAATTCTCCTCGTTGTGTTTTTACATCGGCCACTCTAACTTTGCCATCTGGACCTTCGATTATTTTTATAACTTTTCCCAACAGCCACCGTTGGGGCGGTAAGTTGTCCTCATGAATGATGACCAGGGAACCAAGAGCGATGTTGGGGCTGGATGACGTCCACTTTCCACGAGCTTGAAGTTCTTGGACATACTCAGATAGCCACCTGTTCCAAAAGTGGGTTTTTACAGCACTAATTCGCCGCCATCTTTGAAGATAGCTGATGTCGGAGACCTCTACTGCTGGCTCAGGAACAGCCTTTAGCGATGAACCAATAAGGAGATGTGCTGGCGTTAAGGCTTCGAGATCGTTCGGATCTGTTGACATTGGACTGATTGGCCTTGAATTCATAATGGCCTCGATCTCCACCAGGGCAGTTACCAACTCCTCAAATGATAGTTTTGCGCCTCTCAGGCTGCGATAGAGATGACCCTTCGCTACTTTAACGGCCGCTTCCCAGATTCCACCGAAGTGGGGTGCCCTAGGGGGTATAAAATGAAAATGTATGTTTGTATTAGAACAAAAATTAACGATATCTTCTTGGTTAGTTTTTCTGAACAACATATCACGCAATTCTTTAAGTTTTGACTGTGCGCCAACAAAATTGGTCGCATTGTCACAGTGTATATCTCTTGGAAGACCCCTTCGACCTATCAACCTTTTCAACGCGCCTATAAATGCATCGGCTGAAAGGTCCGACACAGCTTCCAAATGGACTGCTTTTGACGAGAAGCAGACAAAGACCGCTATATAGGTTTTGTACGGAACCTTGCCACGAATTTTGTAATAAGTGTATATGGGACCGCAGAAGTCGACTCCACAACATAGAAATGGACGTGAAGGGGTTAATCTTTCAGCAGGCAAATCTCCCATTACTTGTTCTAACAGTTTGGGTCGGTACCTTGCACAATGTGGACATTTTCCGACTACACGCCGTGCAAGCTCTCGAATATTCACTATCCAAAATCTCTGTCTCGTCAGTGCAACAAGAGCCTTTGGACCAGCATGGTAGTTAGACACATGAAGAAATTCGACAAGTGTTTTGCTGAAATTGCAATCCTTGGGGAGTAGTAACTGATGCTTGCTCTCCTCTGGAATACTCGCGTGCTTCAATCGGCCTCCCACTTTCAACAAGATGAGGCCATTCCTGTCTTCGAAAAAAGGACTTAACGAATTTATCGATCCTTTAAGTTTTGCTTTATTTTTAATGGATTCGATTTCGTTTGCAAAATACTTCCTTTGAATCAAATTTACTATGATTTGTAGGGCGTAGTCTAACTCTTTAGCTGTCAGATATTCGTTTGGGAACGGGATTTTCCATATTCGCAAATTACGGTACCTAATAACGTATGCAAAGATTCTTGTGATCTTAGTATAAGAACTCACTTTTTCTATCATGTCAAGATAATAGCACTGCTCTTGTTGTTGACAGCTCAAGACAGTTTTTCTTTTTTCCAACGAAAGTTGCTCTGGAGAAGGAAGGATCCCTTGTGTGGATGGCCAGTTTTCCTGTTCTTCAAGTAAGAACGATGGACCCTTGAACCAAATCGAATTCTGCAGCTCGTCCACCGTGCATCCCCGCGATACTACATCTGCTGGATTTTCGTAGGTTGGGACATGTTTCCAAACTACCTGCTTCGTTATTTCCTGAATCTCAGCTACCCTATTTCCAACAAAAGTATTTAGCTTCGAAGAGTGCATTGCTATCCAGTGCAAAACAATTGCGGCATCTGTCCAAAAGAACACTTCTGAGTAGTTTTTGTCTATGACTCGTTGAATTTTTACCCAGAGTTTCGACAAAAGATGTGCAGCGCAAAGCTCCAAGCGAGGAAGTTGTTTCTTATTAGCGGGCGCAACCCTAGACTTTGCGACTAAAAGCTTCACTCCAACTGACCCAAAAGTATCTACACTTCTCAAATAAATACAGCAACCATACGCTTTCATGGATGCGTCTGAGAAGCCATGTACTTGGTAGGACTGTTTATTTTCTACAAATATAAACCGAGGAACCGAAAGATTTTGAATTGATTGAAGGTCGGTCACAAACTGACGCCACTCCGAGTCAATGGTTTGTGGAATGGATGCATCCCAGTCCACCTTGTCTATCCAAAGTTGTTGTAGTAGTATTTTGGCTCGAATGATGATGGGGCTGAGTAAACCCATTGGATCGAAAAGTGATGACGAAAGAGAGAGAATAGATCTCTTAGTATATTTTGTACAAATCTTAGTTGGCTTGTATGAAAAGCTAAATTCATCAGCAAGAGGATTCCAAGCGATACCTAACGTGCTTGTTAAATTAGATTCTGTTAGTTTTATTTCTTTTTGTTTGGTTCCCTCAATCAAGGAGGGATGGTTGCTATTCCATTTAGATAGCTCTAATCCGGCTGAACTCAAAATGGAAACAACTTCGTTTCGTTTTCGAGTTAATGCATCTAAGTCATCTGCTCCCGTCAACATATCGTCCACGTAAAAGTCCGACTTCAAAAAAGAGGCACCTAAGCTAAACTGGTCTTCGTTTTTCTCAGCCAAGTACTGGAGACAACGTATTGCCAAAAATGGTGCAGATGATGTCCCATAGGTAATTGTGTTGAGTTGATACGTTTGTATTGGAGTCTGTGCACTTTCTCTCCATAATATGAATTGCAACCTCCTATGCGATGGGTGCACTAACACTTGTCGATACATTTTAACGATGTCCGCAGTTAGAGCGTAACGATAAAGTCTAAAGCGAAGTAATATTATTAAAAGTTCGTCCTGTATTGTAGGACCGACCATAAGGATTCCATTTAAAGAAATCTGTGCCGATGTGCAACAAGATGCGTCAAAAACTACGCGCAATTTCGTAGAAACGCTTTCAGGCCTAATCACGCATTGATGTGGTAAGTAGTAGTGAGGGGTTTCAAGATTTGGATTTTGAACGAGTGACATATGACCCAAGGACTCATATTGCTGCATGAATTCAACATACTGCATTTTTAAAAGTTGATTTTTAGACAGCCTGCGCTCAAGTGATAAAAATCTTCTAAAAGCGATATCGTAGGAAGCTCCAAGACAGCTGGGATCTTTTTTAAGCGGTAGTTGTACCATGAGTCGGCCGCTAGGAAGAACCTCAATGTTGTCTGTAAAATGGCTCTCACACGCCGTTTGCTCTTCAGACCACTTCGCCCGATAGCCCTGGATTTCCTCTAACTCCCAGAACTTCTCTAGGTATTTATCTATCGACATTTCTTTTGTGTTGACGAAACAAGATTTGTTTTTCCCATTGACTTGGGTTTTGTATCTTCCGGATACGATCCATCCCAACGCAGTTTTCTGTAAAATTGGAAGTCCCTCACCGAGTTTGATCTGACCTGTTTCCAGCAAATCGAAGAATGCCTCAGCACCTAACAACAAGTCAATTTGAGAAGGCTGATTGAAACTCTCATCGGCAAGTTCTAAATTCATAGGGAGATTCCAACTACTCACGTTCGGCGCTGCCTCCGGTTGATAACCTGTGATGGAGGGCGCGACTAAAAATTCCAAAGACACTTCAAAATTGTTGTACCTCGAACGAATTGTTGTTTGAGTTTGATAATTTGTTTTTGTTTCGGTAACTCCTATCCCCACAATGTCAACTACTTTTCTTTGTTTTTTAAGACCGAGCAAGTTTACAAATTTTTCATTTATAAAATTGACTTGCGAACCAGAATCGAGAAGAACCCTACCCAATTGGAAGCCACCTGACAAGTCCTGGACAAGAACTAAGGCTGTTGCCAAAATGACTTGAGCTACAGGAACACGCTCTTTTTCCATTGCTGCATGCGCTGCTGCTGATGTACTTTGGGTGGGTGTAGCTTGTGAATCTACATTACTAGGAGCAATGTTGGTGGTTTGCGGTCTATGCAGAAGGCTATGATGTGGTTGCTTACAACTCTTGCATTTATAAGGCGAAGGACATTTTGAAGCACTGTGACCTTTTCCTAAACAATTTAAGCAAAGCCCTAATCTTTTCGACTGCCGATATCGGTCCATTTCAGAAAGTTCAATAAAACCTTCGCAGCTTGTAATTGAATGGCTATTGTCATGACAAAAGAAACACGATCGTTGGTTAGCAGCGAGGGAAGTTTGAGGCCGATGAGTACTATGCGTAGGCTTAGGTTTGTTGAATGGTTTTTGAATAGAATCCGAACGCAATTGTTTACTGTCTCTAGCTTCCAGAAATTGGCACCGTTTGTTTAGAACACTAGCACATTCTTTCCATTCGGGCAACTTCCTATAGTCCAGTTGCTCATCCCATTTGGATTGTGTTTCTGGGTCCACCTTCGACATGACAATGTGTATTATTATTGCGTTGCAAATATTTTCAAATGACCCTATTGACAGCAATGAACTAAACAACGCTGAAATGTTGTCCACCAAACTTCTTAACGAAACAGAAGATGCTTTGGAAACCTTAGGTAATTCAATCAACTGTGAGATGTTTTCTAAAAAGATGAGGCAGTCATTGTCATACCGGTCCTTTAAACTCAAAAGAGCCTTAGGATAATTGGCTTCCGTGACTTGAAAGGTCTTAACAGTGCCAAGAGCTTGATCACTCAAACACGCCAGCAAATAATTAAATTTTTCGATTTTTGTTAAGCTTAAGTCATTTTCCACGAGATTGTTAAATGAATTTATAAAATTTTTGTAATCTGAGTATCTACCACTAAACCTTGGTAAACGTTGTTTTGGTAGATGACTATTTGAATGAGGAGCACTTAATGTCAAGTCTGCAACACTACTACGCCTACCAGTTCCCAAAAATGAAAGAATTTTTGTTTTTGCGGTGATATACAATTCTTCTATTTCACCTCGGCAAGTATCTTCGGGGGCTAACACTTCTATCTTTGTTTGATACGCTAAAATTTGTTTGAAATAGGATTCCAAAATCCCTAGCCGACACTCGAGCTCAGTTGATGTTAACGACGACGAATTGGATTCAACAATATTCTTTATCCGGGTTATGCTTCCTTTAGTAGAAGCCCGTTGTTGCTTTAACTCATCAAGGGTTGGTTGAGGATTAGGTTGAGGATTAGCCATTGCCAAAATAATATTTAAAAATGTTCCAAATCGCGAAATTGAGTTAAAAGAGATTAATTTCTTTTGTTTAAAGGCTTAAAAAAATTAAAAAAAAGAAAACTTCCTTAGCAATCCTGTTCCAAGGAAATATAAATATAAGCGATGCTTTTTAAATCGAGAACTTAAATATCAACAATAATATTAAAGATGTAAATCCCACGATGATAAATTGTTTGTTGGATTGAAATCTAACGATGAAAAATTCAATCGAACAAAAAAACTTTATTTCAGTGCAATGATCATGTAGCCAGATCTCCCGCGACGACGACGACGATAATACTCCTATGAGTGATGATGTGTGGGCGAAATGAAGATTAATGCACTGAAAACAAGTTGAATTGAATCAAAGTCAGGTGTGTATTGTACTGCAACCAAACATGAGAGTACGAGCGAAATGAGACGAATAGCGACGAAATAGGCAATGGTGTGGTGTGGATTTACTGCAACTAAATGTGAGAGTACGAGCGAAATGAGACGAATGGCGAATAACGACGAAAAAGGCAATGGTGCGGTGTGGATTTACTGCAACTAAATGCGAGAGTACGAGCGAAATGAGACGAATAGCGAATAACGACGAAAAAAGGCAACGGTGTGGTGTGCGGGGGTGGCTTTGGATTTTTAAAAACTGGCTTCCGAAACAAAAGCTTTCTAACTTTTCTAAAGTGTGCGTTTGTATGTTTGACTAGACACCAAAGATGTGGATCCTAAGTTTTCTCTTGTGTGGATTATATCGAGTTTGGTTCTAGTGAAAGCACTATAGATATTGCGGAGATTGGTTATACTATGGGCAATTATGATATGTACTATGTTCAGAATTTTGTAGATTTAATTTAATTGTATTAAAATTTATTATTTAAGCAAATTAGATTAGAATGACGAATATGTTGTTCATGTATAGCAATGTATATGTGTATATTAATTTATGCAATATAATTAATTTTAGGGTCAATTTTAAGTCGAATGTGCGTTTTTTTTTTTTTTTTAATTAGTTTTTTGCATTTAATTTTAATTGTGTGTAGTTTGATTACATATGACGCACATTTGAATAAAATTTAGACCAAGAGTAGGTACCTGGGTGGGAGATGTTATACTTATCTCCCACAATTTTTCCTTTTATCTGGTGATCTGCAGGCTGGTACTTTCTTCCTGTTGGATCTGTGATGAATATGTACTTTCTGGACAGGTTGACTCTCTTTTCCCTCGAAGTTTTTTGCACTTCACCTACACCATGCACACGCGAAACCGATACCGAAAGCGCGACGAGAAATATGATTGAATGTTTAATTTTAATGTTTATGTTAATGTTTTTCACTATGTTTTCATATTTCTCTTGGAAAGTATATTATCTGCGAATAGATTTCTGTGGGTTATCGCACTTAACAACGTTGGGCGCCAAAAAATGTACGATCATGTGACTTGACCGTCAACCGAGGGATCTCTATTATTTCCCTTATTTACTGGGATAGGCAAATCCGGGTTGCTGCGTTAACCAATTGTTAACGTTTGCAAAGAACGCGATTTAAGTACTTTTAAACTTTAATTATGTACTACGATAAGTACTATGTACTACGATAAGTATTTCGTTTTTTGAAGATACGAACAGGAGTTTTATATGGCCGAACAAAATACCATAAAGAGCAAGCAAAAAAAACAACGACGAGTATTTTCGAGTAAAAAGGCAGAGATTTTCCGCTAAGGGTTTTGATACAAGAATCATCTCATTTTATTTCATCTCAAGTATTTATAGACAATTTTTGATGCGAATTAGATAGAGAATTAACGTTATATTTTAAGTTAACATTAAGGCGAATTCATACACTTAAAAATTATGGCGAGTGGTATAATTTGAGCGCCAGATTTAAATTCAAAAATGTAGGTTTCAAAATTAAATGATTAGTTACACATATGATTTCAATTCCAAATTTTAATAATATAAAAGTTTATTTAGATTTGATAATAATGATGTTTCTGCTCCAACACCGACCATATCTGTATGGAAGAAAATTTCAACTTTACACGGGTCATAAACCTCTAGTTTATATCCATAATTGTAAAGATACAAATTCTAGAATGATGAGATATCGTTTACAGCTCGAAGAAATTGAATATGAAATCATTCACAAAAAGGTGAACAAAATACAAATTCTGATTGCCTGAGCAGAATTGCAAAAATTACTCTTCGTTCAGATACAAAATCTCCTTCTACTTCTTCTCAAAATTCATCTTCTGAATCATCTCCAAAGTCGTCTTCTATCTCAGCTACTACATCGTCAATTACTAATTCTTGTTTGATTGATGTAAAAAAATAATAGTGTATAAGTAAAGACAGAAAATAAAACTGAACTTAATAAATAACTTAACTTAGTAAATAAGTACGTACGCCTTTGATTGATGTAAAAAATAATAGTGTATAAGTAAAGACAGAAAATGAAACTGAACTTAATAAATAACTTAACGTAGTAAATAAATACGTACGCCTTTTATTGAACACTTAAAAGAAATAACACGAAAAATACAGGTAAAAACCCAACTGAGAATCATGCTTCTCAGAAAACAAAATATAGCACAACAAAAATTGGTGTCAGATGTGGGGTTTGCCTGAAAAGTGACAAGTGCAAAGTGTTAAAAAGGAAAAAAAGAAAACAAAAAAAAAAAACAACAACAAGAAGTGAATCAAAATAATAACTAGAAGTGGAAACAAAAAATAACTAATAAATAAATAAGTGATACCTACAAACAAAAAAAAAAAAAAAAACCTACAATTAGTAATAAAAAAAAAAAAAAATCCATAACAAAATAACAATCAGTGAAAAACAAAATCTGAGAGAACTAAGGACTACACATTCATCTGTAACCCTCCGCATCCATCTTTAACCCGCTGCATCCACCAAAAACCTATTATCATCATTTTACAAAGCAGAATTTTCAAATACAATTTTTTTTTACTAGTAAGCTATCTTTTAATTATTTTTCTTTACTATTTTCTTATCATTAATTTAATTCTTGCGTAGCCCTAAGATTTTTTTTATATATATACATATATGTAAGTAATTATTGTATACATGTCTCAAGATGAAATAAATAAAACCGACGAATCCGAATCAACGTTAAACTCGTCCAAAGCAGAAAATGATACAGAATCCGACACCCCTAACAATACTTCTCCTTCCTCTCATTCTACTCCCAATAAATTACTGGATATGGCTCCTAAGTTAGATAGGTCTTTTGCGTTCAAGCTCATCCCGGAGTTTGACGGGGACAGATCCATCCTACATAAATTCATAAATGCCTGCGACTTAATCGCAGAAGAGACCTCTTCTTCAGATCTACCCATTCTTCTTCTTATAATAAAAACGAAATTGACTGGAAGCGCATATAATGTAGTTAAGTACACTGACTTCGAAGATTGGAAGTCCCTTAAAGAAAGCTACTCCAGCAATTCCTAGAGTTTAAATCTCTATCTCAATTACAGGTAGATCTCGTCCAAATGAAACAGCGAATGAACGAATCTGTTCGTCAGTTTTCAAACAGATTAGAAAAAACTTTATCCCATCTGAATGATGCTTGCAATGCAAGTGAAGGCTCAGATAAAGCTGACACAATCATAAGTCTTAATCGTAAGAGTGCGTTGAAAGCGTTCGAAACTTACTTACTTACTTACTTAGGTCCTCGGACCTATTACGTCCGTGATGTTTCCCTTACGGGACATAGGGCCTCCACTACGCCTACGCGCCATCGTGTACGATTTCTTGAAATGTATTTCAGCTCTCTCCAACTTTTCCCCAGTCGTGCCGATTCCTGTTCGACCGTTCTTCGCCATGTGCTTCTAGGCCGGCCCACTTGTCTTCCCTCCTGTGTGAGCGGGTTCCACTGCATTGCTTGAGATGCAATGCACCGATCGCCTTTTCGAAGCGTATGGCCAATCCACTGCCACTTTCTTCTTCGTATAATGGAGTCTATGGGCTCCTGACCCGTTCTCGCATGAAGTTCGGCATTGGAGATGCGGTTGGGCCAGAAAATCCTCAAGATGCTTCGTAGACATCTATTAACGAAGGTTTGCAGCTTTCTAGTGACAGTTTCAGTGACTTTCCAAGTGCTGCAGCCGTAAAGCAGAACGGATTCAACATTGGAGCGGAACAGTCGTAGCTTGGTCTTTAAGCTAAAAGAGTTGTTTCTCCATATTTTGGACAGCATTCCGAACGCAGCCTTTGCTTTTCTGATTCGGCTGTTTACGTCCAGTTCAGTTCCGCCACCCGTAGAGACAATACTCCCAAGATATTGGAAATCCTCTACCATCTCTACGGGTTGTCCAGAAATATTTACTTGGATTGATGAGGAAGTTCCAAGGCTGATCCTTTTAGTTTTTGCCGAGTTGATCTTAAGCCCTACGATTTCTGCTTCTCTCTCCACCCTTGTTGTCATTTGATGGAGATCCATGATCCTATGAGAGAGTAAGCATACGTCGTCCGCGTAGTCCAGATGTTTGAGGTGAGATTGCAGAGTCCACTGAATTCCTCCATTTCCATTTGACAAAGCTGCGTGCAGTACGTCACTTACCACCAACAGGAACAGTATTGGTGACAGTATACAGCCTTGCCTAACTCCACTTTGGATTTCAAACTCCTCTGACAGCCTACCTTTGTGCAAAACGTGACACCTGGATCCATCATATGTAGCCTTGATAATAGCAATCAATTTATCTGGGATGCCCCTCCTGTGCAAAGCAAGCCAAATAAATTCTCTATTGACACTGTCGAACGCCTTTTCAAAATCGATGAACAGCAGGTGAAGTGGTGATCGATATTCAACGCACTGTTCGATGATGATCCGCAAGGTGTTGATGTGATCCACACAGGAAGATCCAGTGCGGAAACCTGCTTGTTCGGCGTCGAGTGTGTCTTCGAGGTGGTCTTTAATTCGGTCCAATATTATCCTTGCTATTATCTTGGCTACTGCAGGCAGAACGCATATTCCTCTCCAGTTTTCGCACTGTGTGAGATCTCCTTTCTTTGGAAGCTTGACAATCATTCCTTTTTTCCACTCTTCAGGAAAGCTCTCTGTTTCCCAAGCTCTCTTAATAAGTGGGTGCAGTAGCTCGCTCGATGTCGTTGGGGCTGCTCCTAAGAGCTCTGCAGGAATACCATCAAGTCCAACCGCTTTGTTGTTCTTCAGTGCTTTGATGGCGGTGATAATTTCTTCTTTACTGGGGGGTACGGTGCGAATTCGGGAAATTGTTACTTCGGGTAGCTCAGTGGGAATAGGGTTCACTTCACTTGCGAAAACGCGGTTTAAAACCTCAGAAAAGTGTTCCCTCCACCTTATGAGCTGGTCCTCATCCGAAATTAGCAGGGATCCGTTTGTGTCTTTAACCAGGTGTTGTTTAGAGCTCTGGACACCAGTGAGCTCTTTGGTAATTCTGTAGACGGTCCTACTGTCACACCTACTAGCGGCTTCTTCTGCTTCTGTAGCCAGTGCGTTGATGTAGTTACGCTTATCACGTCGCACACTACGGTGAACTTCCCTCATCTTCATGCGGTACGTAGACTCAAGCTCGTTTCTCCCTGCTGCTGGGGTAGCTGCGATGCGAGCTTTAAGGTGTTTCCTTTCTTCGATCCTTGCCCAAGTTTCGTCGGAAAGCCAAGCACTATTTCTCCCTTGCGCCCGGCCGACTATACTTTCAGCACCGGATATGAACACATTTTTCACAGCACACCAATGATTTTCGATGGATGTGTTTTCCGTGCTGCTGATTGCGTTCAATCCCCTAGTTGTTGGCGCACTGCGGGATCCTTTCGTCGATCTGTATTAAACTTGGGCATTCGAGTGTTTCCTTGGGATCTACGAACTGCAGCTGTACGCAATCTTACGGTAGCAACCATCAGATGGTGGTCCCGGGCCATTCCCATGTCCGCACCTCTTCTGTTACGGACGTCCTGAAGACTACTTCTAAAACGCCGGCTGATCGCGAAGTGGTCAATTTGGTTGGAAGTTGCTTGTCTGTCAGTCGACACCCAACTGACTTTGTGGCACGTCTTATGCTCGAACATGGTCCCTCCAATAACAAGGCCGTTGGCGTTGCAGAAATCGACGAATCGTTCGCCATTGTCGTTTCGGTTACCAACACCATGTTTTCCCATGACATGCCTTAGCCCAGAGTTGTCATTGCCAACCTTGGCATTTAAGTCTCCCATCACCATAACTATATCACCTCGTGGAACGCTATCATAAGCAGCACTCAGCCGGTTATAAAAGGCCTCCTTCTCCTCGTCAGAAGAGAGCAAAGTTGGGGCGTAACACTGTATAATGGTGACCCGACGTACTCTAGTCCGGAACCTGGCTTTCAGGATCCTGTCACCTAAAGGCTCCCAGGAAATTAGGCTTTTGAGAGCTGTTTTGGAAAGCAGCAATCCAACGCCAGATTCCCGAGCGCTTCCAGGTGTTTTTCCGGAATAGAAAAGTACAGTGTTACGGGTTGGTGACTTGAACTTCCCCGAACCCAGCCATCTAACTTCACTTATCCCTAAGATGTCCATCCTATACCGCATGAATTCCCTCTCTAGTTGCAGGAATCTGGCATTCTGAGGACCTTCTTTTCCGTTGTCAAGAAGCGTCTTCACATTCCAGAAACCAATCTTTGTCCGGGTACAATAGCCAAAAGTCGTCAACGAGTTATCATCAATTATCCGAGGCATAGTGTTGGTTCGAGAGCGTTCGAAAGAGGGCTTAAATATCGAGTAGGTCTAATTATAAAAGCTTCAAGATTTAATACATTGACGGATGCCATTGAAGCAGCCGTCCTAGAAGAGAAAACTAGTTCGTCACATCCTACACATTTTTCTACTAGCTCATCACAAAACAAATCCAGAAATTCAATTTCATGTAATCACTGCCAAAAGTCGGGACATAACATAGAACAATGCTACTTAAGGAAAAATAAGGAACAGCTTCCTTCTTTCAAAAGTGAAGTTAAGAAAGTAACTATTACTTGTAGTTACTGTAAGAACCTTGGGCATCATATAAATGAATGTCGAAAAAGGGAGTATAATAATAATAAAAAAACAATACTAATTCCCCTTCGACTGTAAATAAACATTCGGAAAACCGTTCAGAGGCCGAAACCAGTGGCAGGCTTCGGACCCAAACCTAATATCTTCTCGCCACATCTTTCATATAAACTTAAATAATAAAATTTGTAGAGTAGATTCTATAAAAATTTCATCCGAAACTTTGCTAAATCCTCAACCTTCGAAATTTCTCATTGATGGTGGCAGTGAAATTAGTCTGATTAAAATAGATAAATTAAAACCAGGTTTACCCATTGACTCAAACATTATTCATTCATTATCTGGTATTACTGATTCCGTAATTCGTACTAAGGGTGATATATACTAACGCATAAATTTAACCAAAAATATTACTATTTCTTATCCCTTTCACGTTGTAGATAAAAACTTCCCTATAAGCACTGACGGAATCATAGGTAACAATTTTCTAGATGATCATAAAGCTCAAATCGACTAGAGGACTAAAATGCTCACATTCTCTTTTCAAAAATTCATTATCGAATATGATTTAATCCCTTCACATTTAGTCACTATCCCACCAAGATCCGAAGTCGTAGTCCCTGTTCTTAAAGAAGTTAATGTGGATAGTATATGTCTCTCCCAACAGTTTCCCAATGGATTATATATTGGCAATAGTACTACTCCTGCCAATAGTTCTATCTCTTACATATCTGTCGTTAATTCTTCAGAATCTCCTATTGAATTTAATACCGAAGACCTTATATTCGATGAAGTCTCCAACTACAACATTTTACGAATTAAAAATTATCTTGAATCATATGATAGAATCCAAGCTATAAAAGACCTAGTGGTGACAGATCACATGTCGAAGAACGAAAAAGAATCGATATTAAATCTGTGTATCTTGTATAGCGAACTCTTCTATCTAAAAGGAGACAAATTAACTCATACCTCTTCTGTGCAACATCCAATCCTTACCCCTGATGCTTCACCTACATATATTAAACCCTACAGGTTGCCGGAAGCTCAAAGACAAGATGTGGACAAACAAATCCATGAGATGATGGACGATAACATAATACAACCATCGAATAGTCCGTGGAATTTCCCTCTTATCGTTGTTACAAAAAAAAAAATGATAAGGACGGTAATAAGAAATGGAGAATCGTCGTCGATTTTCGCAAACTCAACGACAAAACTGTCGGTGACGCATTTCCATTACCCAACATAACTGATATTCTAGATCAGTTAGGAAGCTCTAAATTTTTTTCCACCTTAGATCTCGCCAGTGGATTCCATCAAATCCAAGTTAGACCGGAAGATAGAGAGAAGACCGCCTTCTCCTCACCATTTGGTCATTAAGAATTCATTAGAATGCCTTACGGATTAAAAGTGCCCCAGCCACCTTCCAGAGGTTAATGAATAATGTATTGACTGGTCTTCAAGGTATAAAAACTTTTGTATATATGGATGACATAGTGGTCTATGGTGAGACTTTAGAAGAGCACAATTCAAAGCTAAGAGAAATCTTTGAATGCCTTAAAATGCATAACCTAAAATTGCAACCCGATAAATGCCAGTTTTTGCGAACAGAACTCACATACCTATACACGTGATACATGTGATACACGTGATAAATGAATCAGGTATCAAACCCGATCCACAAAAAATCGAATGTGTAAAGAATTTCGCTCAACCCAAAAATGCCAAAGAAATAAAAAGCTTTCTGGGACTCGCTGGATATTATCGCCGTTTCATAAAAGATTTTGCAAAAATCTCCAAACCTCTTACTAATCTTTTACGCAAGGATGTTTGCTATGACTGGACTCCTCTTTGTTCAAATTCCTTTCATGGATTAAAAGAAAAACTAATAAATCCACCCCTTCTTCAATATCTTGATTTCACTAAAAATTTTATCTTAAAACAAATGCTAGTGATGTTGCAATTGGAAGCGTCCTTTCCCAAGGTGAAATTGGTAATGACCTTCCTATCTCGTATGCATCAAGAACTCTCAATAAAAGTGAAAAAAATTATTCTAATACAGATAAGGAATATTTGGCTATCGTTTGGTCAGTTAAACATTTCCGACCATATCTGTATGGAAGAAAATTTCAACTTTACACGGATCATAAACCTCTAGTTTATATCCATAATTGTAAGGATACAAATTCTAGAATGATGAAATATCGTTTACAGCTCCAAGAGTTTGAATATGAAATCATTCACAAAAAAGGTGAACAAAATACAAATGCTGATTGCCTAAGCAGAATTGCAAAAATGACTCTTCGTTCAGATACAAAATCTCCTTCTACTTCTTCTCAAAATTCATCTTCTGAATCATCTCCAAAGTCGTCTTCTATCTCAGCTACTACATCGTCAATTACTAATTCTTGTTCTACACCTTCAAAAACAAATCCTTGTACTACATCGTCGAATACTAACTCTTGTTCTACATCTTCAAATACAAATCCTTGTACTACATCGTCTAATACTAACCCTTGTTCTACATCTCCAATTCCTAAATCTAGTTCTCATCCTATATCTTCAAATAATAGTTCTAATTCTTGCTCTACTACTTTGAATACAAACCCTAATCCTTCATATTCAGACATGAATTCTAATTCTTCTTCTAACCCTTCAACAAGACGAGAACTACCTCAAAATGAAATTAAAACTATACTCAAAGAATTTCATTTAAATCCTATCGGAGGACACTGTGGTGTCAACCGTACTTTTAAACGCATACGACTTTATCATAAGTGGAAAAATATGTTCCAGGATATAAAAAACTTTATAAAAAATTGCGAACTCTGTCAAAAGAACAAAATTACTAAGTACACAATTGAACCAATGGTCATTACTTCTACTGCTAAGGAACCCTTTGAGAAAATTTCTATCGACATCGTTGGTCCACATCCTATCACTAACAATAATAACAAATATCTTTTAACCTTCATTGACGACCTTACAAAATATACTGATGCAATACCTTTACCAAATCAAGAGGCTTATACAATCACAGAAGCATTTGTCAAAGAAATAATATTTCGTTATGGCACACCCAAATACGTTTTGTCAGATCAAGGACAAAATTTTGTTAGCGACATATTTAAAAATGTATGTAAGCTTCTCAGAATGACTAAACTACAAACAACTGCATACCGACCACAGTCAAATGGATCTTGCGAACGAAGCCACAGAAACTTTGTAGAATATTTGCGTTGTTTTATCAATAAATCTCAAGATGATTGGGATAATTTGATAAAATATGCCGTTTTCGTCCATAACACGACCCCGAACACTTCAACGTCATTTACCCCGTTCGAACTCATGTATTGTAGACAGGTTGAACTTCCTTCTAGCGTAACAAAAAATCCAGAAATTTGTTACAATTACGACCTTTATGCCAATGACCTTAAATCAAGACTTCAACACCACCATCAGATAGCAAGAGACAATCTCATCAAGAGTAAAGAATCCTCAAAACAGCAATACGATAAGAAACTAAACCCTGTTGATTTTCAAATAGGAAACCTAGTTTTACTCAAAAATGAAAGCAATCCCAAAAATACAAATAAAAAATTACTTCCCCTTTGTTCAGGACCATACGAATCTATCTACGTCAGGAGTAAACTCAAACATTAAAATAAAGAATAAAATAACAAAAGTTCATAACAACAGACTAAAAATTTATTCAACCTAACTAATTTACCCCAACTTCAATATTCTTTCCAGAAATGGATAAACTTCTTATCCTCATCTTTATAAGCAACATGGTTTTAACCTCCCAAATGGCTATAAACACCGAAACCCAACTACACGAAATCATCGATCTACAAAACAAATCAGGACTATACTACGAAAACGTTGGTAACCTAAAATTATTTTCTAATCAATGGAATTTAGTCATATACACTAATCTCACTGAGTTAGACTCACAATATAAATCTATTTTACTGACCTATGAACAAATTTTATCTACATGCCAAAAACTTCTTTCCTCTAACGAATACCTAAGTCAATGCGAATCCCTTCCTACCCTAACTACCATGTCACTAGATTGAATAAAATCCCAAGATATAATTATTAATAAGTACCTAGGAACTACTATAAAACCGAGGATACAAAAGAGAGGACTAATAAATGCTATTGGCTCTATTTCAAAGCAACTATTCGGCACCCTCGATGACGAAGATGCCAAAATCTTTTCACAACATATCGATAAAATAAAGCAACAACAAGATTATACATCCCATTTACACGATAAACAAATTTCCATATCAAAAAACATTATCCATCAATTAAACCGTACAAACGACCAAATTATTAAAATAGAAGACAAAATTAAAGAAACCGATGAAATCATTAATCAGATAAGCAAAAACACAAATAATAACAACATAATAAATAAATCCTTTCTTCAACTAAACGAACTTTTCACGATGTTTAACTCCTTATCAGAATATTATTATTCAACCAAAGATCACCTCCTTGATGCTATTTACTCAGCAGCCCATGGAGAACTTCATCCATACCTTATTGATCCTTCTAAACTCACCGAGGAAATTAAAAAGATTCAATTGCTTCTTCCAGAAGAAAATCGCCTACCAATACCTTTATAAGAAAAATATATAGATACACTTTTCAATCTCTTAGAAACTCATGTTTACCAGGTACCTACATATTTATGTTTGTATGGATTGGTGCGTAGCACATCCCAATGTTTATTTATTTTCATTGACATTTCTCGTATTGCATCTCAGTTGCACTAGTTGGAACTTTTTCGTTCAGTTTTGAAAGCGATGCTTAAATGCAGGAATGGTTAATGAACTCAATTATAGCTAAAAAATCTGTGATGATGAAATGATTGGAGCAACTCAGATTAATTTATCGTGTCGAAAAATTTGAATAGCCTTTTAGCAAAAACTGGTCTTAGAGCATTTTAAGATATTTGTTAGGTACCTAGTATGTAAGTTTTATATTGTGGTGAATATGACCAGTTATGTAAACAACGACACATTAGTACAACTTTGCGCGCCATCTTTGAGTGAAATAAATAATTAAATCCATCACGGTTGGTGTCCAGGCTCGTTCCTACTGGAATAATGGAACGAAACGTTTCTGGAAAGCACCATCTAGCAGACACTAGAAAATTCTAGAACCCTTTATTCCGTATATAAATACAAGGCCACCAGTCCGAAAGCGGCAGTTTAATTTTAACAGTAAACGAATAGATGTCGGTGTGAAAAATAAAGAGTTGCATACTTGTGCTTGGTTGTAGTAATAAAAATTATCAGA
Source organism: Melangyna quadrimaculata (assembly GCA_949320155.1). Classification (NCBI taxonomy): domain Eukaryota; kingdom Metazoa; phylum Arthropoda; class Insecta; order Diptera; family Syrphidae; genus Melangyna; species Melangyna quadrimaculata. Next base: position 116,003,984 of record OX439484.1, read on the forward strand.
TGAAAAGTATTTGAAATAAAAAGCATTTTATTTTGTGTATTAATTGCAGTTTCAGTTTGAATAAAGGAAATAAGTTTTATTTGCGAACCCGTAGTAAAATATTACATTGGTGTCAGAAAAAGTGGAATAAAACTTATTTAATCTGTGAATTCAGATAATTGATGGTGAAAAATTGATAAAGTGTGTAGATTAGTGAACAAATAAGAAAGGTGTTTGTGAAAAGTTTCACACAAAAATATAAGAACAAAATAGAAAAAAAAATGGGTAAAATTGTTAATGCATTGAATTGTGTTGAACTTAAAGCAGAACTAAACAGACAAGGTCTTCCTACTGCTGGAGCGAAAAATGACCTCATTATCCGTCTGCAGGAAGATTTAAGGCAACACGATGAAAATCCAGACACGTTTCTTTTTGAAATTGAAATGCCGGAAGAGCAAGTAAGTACAAGCTTAGACATTTCTAGTATGATGGCTCAGCTGCTCGCCCAGTTTGAAGACCAACGAAAAGAGCAAAGAATCTTCTAGAAGAACAACGAATTGAGCAGAATGAGCAAAAGAATCTACCTGTACGATTAGAAGAATAGCAAAATGAACAAAAGAATCTGCTTGGTGATGGCCATATGCAAGAAGTTTTCCGTGTCCAAATCAATACCAGAATCCAGAAAAGAGGTGAAAGTCTGCAACAACTCCAAGCGGACATTGAGCGGTTGGCGCATTTAGCATAACCGACTGTAGGAGATGAAATTATCAACCAGCTAGCAACGGAGGCTTTTGTCCGTGCAGTTTCCAACATCAACCTCCAGCGAGCAATTCGAACTGCTGGAAAACGTACGCTTTGAAGCATTAGCGTTTGCTCTGACTATGGAAGCATCAGAACAGGCTTCCTTAGGAGTTCATCGGGTAAGTGAATTTGAAGTTGAGAAATGTTCTTGCCAGAGAGCTGAATTCCACAGAAGTCAGCGAGAAGGACCTGCTCGATGCTGGAATTGCAACAAAACCGAACATCTCCAGCGCCAGTGCAGATTGCCACCAAGAAGAGTCGCCTATCAACATTGTGGAAACAGGAATAATCCCCTCGAACAGGTAAGCAATAACATCATCGCTCCTGCTCGCCCTGGTATCGATGGGCCCAGAACCACAATCCAAGTCTCGCAGACTAAACGAAACAATAAGAGTCTGACAGTGGACGCAACATTAAATGACAAGAAAGGCGTGGCTACAATTGACACCGGTGTCACAGCCTCCATTGTGCGGAGAGACTTGGTCAAGATGACGAGGCTACATAACACCAATAGCTACTGTCTTAAAACTGCGACAGGTGAGGCAGCAAGAGTATATGGAGAAGTTCGTCTTAAAATCCGTTTGGCAGAATAAGAGTTTTCGCATCTATTTTTGGTAGCAGATATATGTGATAAATGCATAATGGGAATCGACTTTATGAAAGAGCACGGAGTGATTCTGGATATCGGTAAGCAAGTGTTGAAGTACCAAAATGTAGACATTCCTATGGTTTATGGCAACGAAAACTCATCAACTCTAAGAACTATCATCAAAGAAGACATATGCTTGCCTCCCTCTTCAGAAGTGTTTGTTTGGACGGAAATAGAGGGCGATCTAAGTAACCATCGATACCTCATGGTGGAACCAGAGTCTGATCAATCTTCCCAAAACATCATCTTAGGGAAGACTCTTGTGGAACCAAAAAACAACATGGTACCCGTACGGATTCTGAACGTCAAACCGTACGAGGTCAAGCTCAAGAAAGGCGAAGTAATTGGAAAATGCGAATCTGTGACCGCAACAACTAAAATCACAGAAATGAACGCAGAAGAACCAATAGACCCCGGAAAATTCAGCTCCATGAAAGCCAAAATTCTCAAGCCATACAATCTAAGTCAACATCAGCTTAGTGTTGCTGGAAGCCTTTTTCATGGGTACGATAATATATTTTCTTCACCGAGTGGGTAGTATGGTCGAACACAACTGGTACAGCATCGAATTGTTGTAAAGTACGCACTTCACAACCTCCAACGGTCATTTCTCATGCCCTTTCATGACCCCATCCATCCATTCAACTCCACTTCAAATTCCCATGGTCATCATTTCCTTTGATTGACCAATATCAATCCCACTTCAAATTCCTATGGTCATCATTTCTCTTGATTGACCAATATCCGACCCACTTAAAATTCCCATATCATCATTTCCTTTTATTTACTTACAAATTCCATCACACTCCAAAGTCGTCAACCACGCAGTCAACGATCACTCCACTTAAACCCATTCACTTTTCCACTCCGTTAAACTTCTCCAATTTCATTGCCTGCTCCATTGAAACAAAACCCATAAGTCCCAGATCATCATTTTCCATTTTTTCTATATCCAACAATCAATGCACTCCCTTTCCAATACACACTCTTTAAACCCATTAAACGTGCATTGATCCCAAGCTTAGTATCGCAACTACACACAGGCACACTTGTGCTGATGTTGCATCTTTTTCTTTTTCTTCGTGTCGGGTGACGAGTTATCAAGGGGACACTCTGTTTCTTGATATCGAATCGGTCGGACGGTTTCATTAAAATATTTGAATTTGCTATTTCTTTAAATCTTTGAATTTTCTACTTCATTTTAAATCTTTGAATCTGCTAATTCGTTTAAATCTTCTAAATCTTTAACCTCCAGTTTCACAGTTGTATAAGTAAAAGCTGAAAATAAAACTGAACTTACTAAATATCTTAACTTAGTAAATAAGTACGTACGCCTTTGATTGATGTAAAAAAATAATAGTGTATAAGTAAAGACAGAAAATAAAACTGAACTTAATAAATAACTTAACTTAGTAAATAAGTACGTACGCCTTTGATTGATGTAAAAAATAATAGTGTATAAGTAAAGACAGAAAATAAAACTGAACTTAATAAATAACTTAACGTAGTAAATAAATACGTACGCCTTTTATTGAACACTTAAAAGAAATAACACGAAAAATACAGGTAAAAACCCAACTGAGAATCATGCTTCTCAGAAAACAAAATATAGCACAACAAAAATTGGTGTCAGATGTGGGGTTTGCCTGAAAAGTGACAAGTGCAAAGTGTTAAAAAGGAAAAAAAGAAAACAAAAAAAAAAACAACAACAAGAAGTGAATCAAAATAATAACTAGAAGTGGAAACAAAAAATAACTAATAAATAAATAAGTGATACCTACAAACAAAAAAAAAAAAAAAAAACCTACAATTAGTAATAAAAAAAAAAAAAAATCCATAACAAAATAACAATCAGTGAAAAACAAAATCTGAGAGAACTAAGGACTACACATTCATCTGTAACCCTCCGCATCCATCTTTAACCCGCTGCATCCACCAACAACCTATTATCATCATTTTACAAAGCAGAATTTTCAAATACAATTTTTTTTTACTAGTAAGCTATCTTTTAATTATTTTTCTTTACTATTTTCTTATCAATAATTTAATTCTTGCGTAGCCCTAAGATTTTTTTTATAAATATACATATATGTAAGTAATTATTGTATACATGTCTCAAGGTGAAATAAATAAAACCGACGAATCCGAATCAACGTTAAACTCGTCCAAAGCAGAAAATGATACAGAATCCGACACCCCTAACAATACTTCTCCTTCCTCTCATTCTACTCCCAATAAATTACTGGATATGGCTCCTAAGTTAGATAGGTCTTTTGCGTTCAAGCTCATCCCGGAGTTTGACGGGGACAGATCCATCCTACATAAATTCATAAATGCCTGCGACTTAATCGCAGAAGAGACCTCTTCTTCAGATCTACCCATTCTTCTTCTTATAATAAAAACGAAATTGACTGGAAGCGCATATAATGTAGTTAAGTACACTGACTTCGAAGATTGGAAGTCCCTTAAAGAAAGCTACTCCAGCAATTCCTAGAGTTTAAATCTCTATCTCAATTACAGGTAGATCTCATCCAAATGAAACAGCGAACGAACGAATCTGTTCGTCAGTTTTCAAACAGATTAGAAAAAACTTTATCCCATCTGAATGATGCTTGCAATGCAAGTGAAGGCTCAGATAAAGCTGACGCAATCATAAGTCTTAATCGTAAGAGTGCGTTGAAAGCGTTCGAAAGAGGGCTTAATTATCGAGTAGGTCTAATTATAAAAGCTTCAAGATTTAATACATTGACGGATGCCATTGAAGCCGTCCTAGAAGAGAAAACTAGTTCGTCACATCCTACACATTTGTCTACTAGCTCATCACAAAACAAATCCAGAAATTCAATTTCATGTAATCACTGCCAAAAGTCGGGACATAACATAGAACAATGCTACTTAAGGAAAAATAAGGAACAGCTTCCTTCTTTCAAAAGTGAAGTTAAGAAAGTAACTATTACTTGTAGTTACTGTAAGAACCTTGGGCATCATATAAATGAATGTCGAAAAAGGGAGTATAATAATAATAAAAAAAACAATACTAATTCCCCTTCGACTGTAAATAAACATTCGGAAAACCGTTCAGAGGCCGAAACTAGTGGCAGGCTTCGGACCCAAACCTAATATCTTCTCGCCACATCTTTCATATAAACTTAAATAATAAAATTTGTAGAGTAGATTCTATAAAAATTTCATCCGAAACTTTGCTAAATCCTCAACCTTCGAAATTTCTCATTGATGGTGGCAGTGAAATTAGTCTGATTAAAATAGATAAATTAAAACCAGGACTACCCATTGACTCAAACATTATTCATTCATTATCTGGTATTACTGATTCCGTGATTCGTACTAAGGGTGTTATATACTTACGCATAAATTTAACCAAAAATATTACTATTTCTTATCCCTTTCACGTTGTAGATAAAAACTTCCCTATAAGCACTGACGGAATCATAGGTAACAATTTTCTAGATGATCATAAAGCTCAAATCGACTATAGGACTAAAATGCTCACATTCTCTTTTCAAAAATTCATTATCGAATATGATTTAATCCCTTCACATTTAGTCACTATCCCACCAAGATCCGAGGTCGTAGTCCCTGTTCTTAAAGAAGTTAATGTGGATAGTATATGTCTCTCCCAACAGTTTCCCAATGGATTATATATTGGCAATAGTACTACTCCTGCCAATAGTTCTATCTCTTACATATCTGTCGTTAATTCTTCAGAATCTCCTATTGAATTTAATACCGAAGACCTTATATTCGATGAAGTCTCCAACTACAACATTTTACGAATTAAAAATTATCTTGAATCATATGATAGAATCCAAGCTATAAAAGACCTAGTGGTGACAGATCACATGTCGAAGAACGAAAAAGAATCGATATTAAATCTGTGTATCTTGTATAGCGAACTCTTCTATCTTAAAGGAGACAAATTAACTCATACCTCTTCTGTGCAACATCCAATCCTTACCCCTGATGCTTCACCTACATATATTAAACCCTACAGGTTGCCGGAAGCTCAAAGACAAGAGGTGGACAAACAAATCCATGAGATGATGGACGATAACATAATACAACCATCGAATAGTCCGTGGAATTTCCCTCTTATCGTTGTTCCAAAAAAAAACTGATAAGGACGGTAATAAGAAATGGAGAATCGTCGTCGATTTTCGCAAACTCAACGACAAAACTGTCGGTGACGCATTTCCATTACCCAACATAACTGATATTCTAGATCAGTTAGGAAGCTCTAAATTTTTTTCCACCTTAGATCTCGCCAGTGGATTCCATCAAATCCAAGTTAGACCGGAAGATAGAGAGAAGACCGCCTTCTCCTCACCATTTGGTCATTAAGAATTCATTAGAATGCCTTACGGATTAAAAGGTGCCCCAGCCACCTTCCAGAGGTTAATGAATAATGTATTGACTGGTCTTCAAGGTATAAAAACTTTTGTATATATGGATGACATAGTGGTCTATGGTGAGACTTTAGAAGAGCACAATTCAAAGCTAAGAGAAATCTTTGAATGCCTTAAAATGCATAACCTAAAATTGCAACCCGATAAATGCCAGTTTTTGCGAACAGAACTCACATACCTATACACGTGATACATGTGATACACGTGATAAATGAATCAGGTATCAAACCCGATCCACAAAAAATCGAATGTGTAAAGAATTTCGCTCAACCCAAAAATGCCAAAGAAATAAAAAGCTTTCTGGGACTCGCTGGATATTATCGCCGTTTCATAAAAGATTTTGCAAAAATCTCCAAACCTCTTACTAATCTTTTACGCAAGGATGTTTGCTATGACTGGACTCCTCTTTGTTCAAATTCCTTTCATGGATTAAAAGAAAAACTAATAAATCCACCCCTTCTTCAATATCCTGATTTCACTAAAAATTTTATCTTAAAACAAATGCTAGTGATGTTGCAATTGGAAGCGTCCTTTCCCAAGGTGAAATTGGTAATGACCTTCCTATCTCGTATGCATCAAGAACTCTCAATAAAAGTGAAAAAAATTATTCTAATACAGATAAGGAACATTTGGCTATCGTTTGGTCAGTTAAACATTTCCGACCATATCTGTATGGAAGAAAATTTCAACTTTACACGGATCATAAACCTCTAGTTTATATCCATAATTGTAAAGATACAAATTCTAGAATGATGAGATATCGTTTACAGCTCGAAGAGTTTGAATATGAAATCATTCACAAAAAGGTGAACAAAATACAAATGCTGATTGCCTAAGCAGAATTGCAAAAATTACTCTTCGTTCAGATACAAAATCTCCTTCTACTTCTTCTCAAAATTCATCTTCTGAATCATCTCCAAAGTCGTCTTCTATCTCAGCTACTACATCGTCAATTACTAATTCTTGTTTGATTGATGTAAAAAAATAATAGTGTATAAGTAAAGACAGAAAATAAAACTGAACTTAATAAATAACTTAACTTAGTAAATAAGTACGTACGCCTTTGATTGATGTAAAAAATAATAGTGTATAAGTAAAGACAGAAAATAAAACTGAACTTAATAAATAACTTAACGTAGTAAATAAATACGTACGCCTTTTATTGAACACTTAAAAGAAATAACACGAAAAATACAGGTAAAAACCCAACTGAGAATCATGCTTCTCAGAAAACAAAATATAGCACAACAAAAATTGGTGTCAGATGTGGGGTTTGCCTGAAAAGTGACAAGTGCAAAGTGTTAAAAAGGAAAAAAAGAAAACAAAAAAAAAACAACAACAAGAAGTGAATCAAAATAATAACTAGAAGTGGAAACAAAAAATAACTAATAAATAAATAAGTGATACCTACAAACAAAAAAAAAAAAAAAAACCTACAATTAGTAATAAAAAAAAAAAAAAATCCATAACAAAATAACAATCAGTGAAAAACAAAATCTGAGAGAACTAAGGACTACACATTCATCTGTAACCCTCCGCATCCATCTTTAACCCGCTGCATCCACCAACAACCTATTATCATCATTTTACAAAGCAGAATTTTCAAATACAATTTTTTTTTACTAGTAAGCTATCTTTTAATTATTTTTCTTTACTATTTTCTTATCAATAATTTAATTCTTGCGTAGCCCTAAGATTTTTTTTATAAATATACATATATGTAAGTAATTATTGTATACATGTCTCAAGGTGAAATAAATAAAACCGACGAATCCGAATCAACGTTAAACTCGTCCAAAGCAGAAAATGATACAGAATCCGACACCCCTAACAATACTTCTCCTTCCTCTCATTCTACTCCCAATAAATTACTGGATATGGCTCCTAAGTTAGATAGGTCTTTTGCGTTCAAGCTCATCCCGGAGTTTGACGGGGACAGATCCATCCTACATAAATTCATAAATGCCTGCGACTTAATCGCAGAAGAGACCTCTTCTTCAGATCTACCCATTCTTCTTCTTATAATAAAAACGAAATTGACTGGAAGCGCATATAATGTAGTTAAGTACACTGACTTCGAAGATTGGAAGTCCCTTAAAGAAAGCTACTCCAGCAATTCCTAGAGTTTAAATCTCTATCTCAATTACAGGTAGATCTCGTCCAAATGAAACAGCGAACGAACGAATCTGTTCGTCAGTTTTCAAACAGATTAGAAAAAACTTTATCCCATCTGAATGATGCTTGCAATGCAAGTGAAGGCTCAGATAAAGCTGACACAATCATAAGTCTTAATCGTAAGAGTGCGTTGAAAGCGTTCGAAAGAGGGCTTAATTATCGAGTAGGTCTAATTATAAAAGCTTCAAGATTTAATACATTGACGGATGCCATTGAAGCAGCCGTCCTAGAAGAGAAAACTAGTTCGTCACATCCTACACATTTGTCTACTAGCTCATCACAAAACAAATCCAGAAATTCAATTTCATGTAATCACTGCCAAAAGTCGGGACATAACATAGAACAATGCTACTTAAGGAAAAATAAGGAACAGCTTCCTTCTTTCAAAAGTGAAGTTAAGAAAGTAACTATTACTTGTAGTTACTGTAAGAACCTTGGGCATCATATAAATGAATGTCGAAAAAGGGAGTATAATAATAATAAAAAAAACAATACTAATTCCCCTTCGACTGTAAATAAACATTCGGAAAACCGTTCAGAGGCCGAAACCAGTGGCAGGCTTCGGACCCAAACCTAATATCTTCTCGCCACATCTTTCATATAAACTTAAATAATAAAATTTGTAGAGTAGATTCTATAAAAATTTCATCCGAAACTTTGCTAAATCCTCAACCTTCGAAATTTCTCATTGATGGTGGCAGTGAAATTAGTCTGATTAAAATAGATAAATTAAAACCAGGACTACCCATTGACTCAAACATTATTCATTCATTATCTGGTATTACTGATTCCGTGATTCGTACTAAGGGTGTTATATACTTACGCATAAATTTAACCAAAAATATTACTATTTCTTATCCCTTTCACGTTGTAGATAAAAACTTCCCTATAAGCACTGACGGAATCATAGGTAACAATTTTTTAGATGATCATAAAGCTCAAATCGACTATAGGACTAAAATGCTCACATTCTCTTTTCAAAAATTCATTATCGAATATGATTTAATCCCTTCACATTTAGTCACTATCCCACCAAGATCCGAAGTCGTAGTCCCTGTTCTTAAAGAAGTTAATGTGGACAGTATATGTCTCTCCCAACAGTTTCCCAATGGATTATATATTGGCAATAGTACTACTCCTGCCAATAGTTCTATCTCTTACATATCTGTCGTTAATTCTTCAGAATCTCCTATTGAATTTAATACCGAAGACCTTATATTCGATGAAGTCTCCAACTACATCATTTTACGAATTAAAAATTATCTTGAATCATATGATAGAATCCAAGCTATAAAAGACCTAGTGGTGACAGATCACATGTCGAAGAACGAAAAAGAATCGATATTAAATCTGTGTATCTTGTATAGCGAACTCTTCTATCTAAAAGGAGACAAATTAACTCATACCTCTTCTGTGCAACATCCAATCCTTACCCCTGATGCTTCACCTACATATATTAAACCCTACAGGTTGCCGGAAGCTCAAAGACAAGATGTGGACAAACAAATCCATGAGATGATGGACGATAACATAATACAACCATCGAATAGTCCGTGGAATTTCCCTCTTATCGTTGTTCCAAAAAAAAACTGATAAGGACGGTAATAAGAAATGGAGAATCGTCGTCGATTTTCGCAAACTCAACGACAAAACTGTCGGTGACGCATTTCCATTACCCAACATAACTGATATTCTAGATCAGTTAGGAAGCTCTAAATTTTTTTCCACCTTAGATCTCGCCAGTGGATTCCATCAAATCCAAGTTAGACCGGAAGATAGAGAGAAGACCGCCTTCTCCTCACCATTTGGTCATTAAGAATTCATTAGAATGCCTTACGGATTAAAAGGTGCCCCAGCCACCTTCCAGAGGTTAATGAATAATGTATTGACTGGTCTTCAAGGTATAAAAACTTTTGTATATATGGATGACATAGTGGTCTATGGTGAGACTTTAGAAGAGCACAATTCAAAGCTAAGAGAAATCTTTGAATGCCTTAAAATGCATAAACTAAAATTGCAACCCGATAAATGCCAGTTTTTGCGAACAGAACTCACATACCTATACACGTGATACATGTGATACACGTGATAAATGAATCAGGTATCAAACCCGATCCACACAAAATCGAATGTGTAAAGAATTTCGCTCAACCCAAAAATGCCAAAGAAATAAAAAGCTTTCTGGGACTCGCTGGATATTATCGCCGTTTCATAAAAGATTTTGCAAAAATCTCCAAACCTCTTACTAATCTTTTACGCAAGGATGTTTGCTATGACTGGACTCCTCTTTGTTCAAATTCCTTTCATGGATTAAAAGAAAAACTAATAAATCCACCCCTTCTTCAATATCCTGATTTCACTAAAAATTTTATCTTAAAACAAATGCTAGTGATGTTGCAATTGGAAGCGTCCTTTCCCAAGGTGAAATTGGTAATGACCTTCCTATCTCGTATGCATCAAGAACTCTCAATAAAAGTGAAAAAAATTATTCTAATACAGATAAGGAACATTTGGCTATCGTTTGGTCAGTTAAACATTACCGACCATATCTGTATGGAAGAAAATTTCAACTTTACACGGATCATAAACCTCTAGTTTATATCCATAATTGTAAAGATACAAACTCTAGAATGATGAGATATCGTTTACAGCTCGAAGAGTTTGAATATAAAATCATTCACAAAACAGGTGAACAAAATACAAATGCTGATTGCCTAAGCAGAATTGCAAAAATGACTCTTCGTTCAGATACAAAATCTCCTTCTACTTCTTCTCAAAATTCATCTTCTGAATCATCTCCAAAGTCGTCTTCTATCTCAGCTACTACATCGTCAATTACTAATTCTTGTTCTACACCTTCAAAAACAAATCCTTGTACTACATCGTCGAATACTAACTCTTGTTCTACATCTTCAAATACAAATCCTTGTACTACATCGTCTAATACTAACCCTTGTTCTACATCTCCAATTCCTAAATCTAGTTCTCATCCTATATCTTCAAATAATAGTTCTAATTCTTGCTCTACTACTTTGAATACAAACCCTAATCCTTCATATTCAGACATGAATTCTAATTCTTCTTCTAACCCTTCAACAAGACGAGAACTACCTCAAAATGAAATTCAAACTATACTCAAAGAATTTCATTTAAATCCTATCGGAGGACACTGTGGTGTCAACCGTACTTTTAAACGCATACGACTTTATCATAAGTGGAAAAATATGTTCCAGGATATAAAAAACTTTATAAAAAATTGCGAACTCTGTCAAAAGAACAAAATTACTAAGTACACAATTGAACCAATGGTCATTACTTCTACTGCTAAGGAACCCTTTGAGAAAATTTCTATCGACATCGTTGGTCCACATCCTATCACTAACAATAATAACAAATATCTTTTAACCTTCATTGACGACCTTACAAAATATACTGATGCAATACCTTTACCAAATCAAGAGGCTTATACAATCGCAGAAGCATTTGTCAAAGAAATAATATTTCGTTATGGCACACCCAAATACGTTTTGTCAGATCAAGGACAAAATTTTGTTAGCGACATATTTAAAAATGTATGTAAGCTTCTCAGAATAACTAAACTACAAACCACTGCATACCGACCACAGTCAAATGGATCTTGCGAACGAAGCCACAGAAACTTTGTAGAATATTTGCGTTGTTTTATCAATAAATCTCAAGATGATTGGGATAATTTGATAAAATATGCCGTTTTCGTCCATAACACGACCCCGAACACTTCAACGTCATTTACCCCGTTCGAACTCATGTATTGTAGACAGGTTGAACTTCCTTCTAGCGTAACAAAAAATCCAGAAATTTGTTACAATTACGACCTTTATGCTAATGACCTTAAATCAAGACTTCAACACCGCCATCAGATAGCAAGAGACAATCTCATCAAGAGTAAAGAATCCTCAAAACAGCAATACGATAAGAAGCTAAACCCTGTTGATTTTCAAATAGGAAACCTAGTTATACTCAAAAATGAAAGCAATCCCAAAAATACAAATAAAAAATTACTTCCCCTTTGTTCAGGACCATACGAATCTATCTACGTCAGGAGTAAACTCAAACATTAAAATAAAGAATAAAATAACAAAAGTTCATAACAACAGACTAAAAATTTATTCAACCTAACTAATTTACCCCAACTTCAATATTCTTTCCAGAAATGGATAAACTACTAATCCTCATCTTTATAAGCAACATGGTTTTAACCTCCCAAATGGCTATAAACACCGAAACCCAACTACACGAAATCATTGATCTACAAAACAAATCAGGACTATACTACGAAAACGTTGGTAACCTAAAATTATTTTCTAATCAATGGAATTTAGTCATATACACTAATCTCACTGAGTTAGACTCACAATATAAATCTATTTTACTGACCTATGAAAAAATTTTATCTACATGCCAAAAACTTCTTTCCTCTAACGAATACCTAAGTCAATGCGAATCCCTTCCTACCCTAACTACCATGTCACTAGATCGAATAAAATCGCAAGATATAATTATTAATAAGTACCTAGGAACTACTTTAAAACCGAGGATACAAAAGAGAGGACTAATAAATGCTATTGGCTCTATTTCAAAGCAACTATTCGGCACCCTCGATGACGAAGATGCCAAAATCTTTTCACAACATATCGATAAAATAAAGCAACAACAAGATTATACATCCCATTTACACGATAAACAAATTTCCATATCAAAAAACATTATCCATCAATTAAACCGTACAAACGACCAAATTATTAAAATAGAAGACAAAATTAAAGAAACCGATGAAATCATTAATCAGATAAGCAAAAACACAAATAATAACAACATAATAAATAAATCCTTTCTTCAACTAAACGAACTTTTCACGATGTTTAACTCCTTATCAGAATATTATTATTCAACCAAAGATCACCTCCTTGATGCTATTTACTCAGCAGCCCATGGAGAACTTCATCCATACCTTATTGATCCTTCTAAACTCACCGAGGAAATTAAAAAGATTCAATTGCTTCTTCCAGAAGAAAATCGCCTACCAATACCTTTATAAGAAAAATATATAGATACACTTTTCAATCTCTTAGAAACTCATGTTTACTACATTGACAACAACCATATTAATTTTGTATTAAAGATTCCTTTAACTTCTTCTGAAAACTATAACATTTATAAAACGACTAGCATACCAAATCTCCTTGAAAACAAAACCTATACAATCATAATCCCCGAAAAACCTTTTCTTGACTTAGAAAAACAATCATATTTTCTCTTTGATAAACATGACTTGGATAAATGCCAAAGAACAATAAAAATAACTATCTTTGCGAACGAAACGCACCAATTCTTTTCACACATTCTAGTAGCGCTTGTGAATTGAATTTACTTTCAATTTTACCAGGTGAAATCAGCAATTGCAATATTCAGTTAATACAAATATACCACCCAATTTTTCTGCAGTTAGCTGACACTAACTCTTGGATTTTTGTTTCTCCAAATTCAGAAAATCTTATGATTAAATGCAAAAACTTTAACTCTCACATACAAATGAATGCAATTGGTATTCTTAAAATCCAACAAAACTGCGTAGCAAATACAAAATACCAATCCTTAAACCCTAAAACAAACTTCGAGACAAAAATCAATCTGAACTTTATTTCACCAAATCCAAATCTTCCCTTAAATATAACACCGCCACAATTTTAGAAAATTCCTAACTACGCGACAAAGTCCTTTAATATACATGATCAAATTGATGAATTAATTCTACAAGTAAAGATATAGAAAACATAAAAAAATCACGGTTCATATATTTTAAAGCCGATCAAGAAAATAAAAATATGGTAGTCGTGTTCCTTCTTGCAATGTTCTCCTCCATACTTTTGGTTATAATCATATTACTCGTGCGATATAAAAATAAAACCTTCGTAAACACAAACAAAATATCGAATTGCTTACCATTAAAAGATATAAAAACCTCAGATCCAGTTCAAACCATCAACGTAAAAATTCAAGAACCATTACCAATACCTACACCTCGTCTAGCTCCATCTAATCTTTCTCGTTCACTTCCGATTCCATCTTCTAAAGCCGAAACTCGCACCATTCCAAGGTACAAGTTTCGTTCTTAAGGGGGGAGGTGTTGTAAAGTACGCACTTCACAACCTCCAACGGTCATTTCTTATGCCCTTTCATGACCCCATCCATCCATTCAACTCCACTTCAAATTCCCATGGTCATCATTTCCTTTGATTGACCAATATCAATCCCACTTCAAATTCCCATGGTCATAATTTCTTTTCATTGACCAATATCCGACCCACTTAAAATTCCCATATCATCATTTCCTTTTATTTACTTACAAATTCAATCACACTCCAAAGTCGTCAACCACGCAGTCAACGATCACTCCACTTAAACCCATTCACTTTTCCAATCCGTTATACTTCTCAAATTTCATTGCCTGCTCCATTGAAACAAAACCCATAATTCCCAGATCATCATTTTCCATTTTTTCTATATCCAACAATCAATGCACTCCCTTTCCAATACACACTCTTTAAACCCATTAAACGTGCATTGATCCCAAGCTTAGTATCGCAACTACACACAGGCACACTTGTGCTGATGTTGCATCTTTTTCTTTTTCTTCGTGTCGGGTGACGAGTTATCAAGGGGACACTCTGTTTCTTGATATCGAATCGGTCGGACGGTTTCATTAAAATATTTGAATTTGCTATTTCTTTAAATCTTTGAATTTTCTACTTCATTTTAAATCTTTGAATCTGCTAATTCGTTTAAATCTTCTGAATCTTTAACCTCCAGTTTCACAGTTGTATAAGTAAAAGCTGAAAATAAAACTGAACTTACTAAATAACTTAACTTAGTAAATAAGTACGTACGCCTTTGATTGATGTAAAAAAATAATAGTGTATAAGTAAAGACAGAAAATAAAACTGAACTTAATAAATAACTTAACTTAGTAAATAAGTACGTACGCCTTTGATTGATGTAAAAAATAATAATGTATTTTTTTTTTTAGTACGCGCACTCAAGGGGTTTTTGGTATCCTTAAATTGTTAAATTAAACACAGTGCGAGCGTTAGGAAAACAGGGAAGGATTAAAGAGGAGATGCCGATGCACATTGGTTTTGAACCTTTGAATATCGAAATGGAAGGGAAAAATAGAGCCGGGTAAAGCATTCCACATTCGGATAGTTCGGCTAAAAAAAGAATCTTTATACTTGACCGTACGTCCGAAGTTGGGCTCAAGGGTAAACTGATGTGCATTCCTGAAAGTACGAGTATTACGGTTAAATTCTTTTAGGGGCGGAATGCAACTGGCTATTTCAGTAGAGCACTGCTTATAAAAATAACGGTAAAACAACGAAAGACATGAAACATTGCGGCGGTGTTCGAGAGTTGCAAATGCTTCCGTTATATTTCTGTCACCTATCTTCTTTGTATCCTATCCAAAAGACACAAGTGGCTTAATGGAGCACCTGCCCAAACATGGGAATTATACTCGAGTTTTGGACGGATAAAGGCTTTATATATAACAGCCAGATCAGATGGGGTGAAAAATGTCTTGCATCGCCGTAGAAAACCCAAACACTTAGCAGCATTTTTGGCGACATCAAAAATGTGATCATTCCACACAAGGTGGTCTGTGATACACATACCGAGTACTGAAAGCTTTTCGGTTTCCACAATGCAAGTGCCACTCATGGATAGTGGCATGGGGGGTGGGTTTCGTTTGGACGACAGAAGACAGCATTGAGTTTTAGAAGCATTAAATTCCACGCGGTTTTTGATTCCCCATTGGACAATGCTCTCAAGATCAGAATTTAATGAGCTTATCATACACTGCCGTTCGAGTTCCACATCCGAAGGACATGGATGTGAATCTAAAAAGGAATATGAAGAGCTGAGGGTACTGTCGTCAGCGAAACAGTTTAATGGATTAGAAGTTTCAGATAAAAGATCATTTATGAAAATAAGGAAGAGAGTCGGGGACAAAACGGAGCCCTGGGGTACACCAGCATTTATTTTGTGGATTTCAAACTTGAAACCGTCTAATACAACTTGTATTGAGCGGTCCGAAAGGTAAATTCTAATCCAACGAAGAAGAGATTCATCGATACCAAATGCGCGTATTTTCGATAAGAGAGCTTGATGCCAAACTCTATCAAACGCTTTAGAAATATCAAGTGCAATAATCTTACTTTCTCCAAAACGATGTAAAGATTTGTTCCACTGTTCGGTGAGATATACCATCAGATCACCAGTGGACCTATTGCTTCGAAAGCCGTACTGCCGGTCATTAAGAAGCTTTCGTTCTTCGAGATATTTCTTGAGCTGAAAATTGATCAGCGTTTCCATGACCTTGGAAAGAAGGGACGTAAGTGCAATTGGACGATAATTTGAGGGTGAAGAAGATACGCCTTTTTTAGGGACTGGCTGGACAAATGCTGTTTTCCATCCACTCGGAAAGAGACCAGTAGAATAGGACAGATGGAAAAGCTTACGCAGTGGTTTTGCCAGCGTTGAAGAACACCTCTTCAGAACAATGGGAGGGATACTATTTGGGCCAGCGGATTTGTGTATATCAAGATCTTTTAGGACTCTGGCAACTGCACGAGTGCGAAAGAAGATTCGTCCCATAAAATCGTTTGCGCTCTCAAGTACGGGAGGAGTCATAACACTTTCTGGCAGCGTCGAATTAACAGCAAACTGTGCTGCAAGCAAATTGGCTTTCTCTAACGAGCTGCCAAAAGGGGTGTCGTTGAAGACGAGCGTTGGAACCGACGACGAAGTGGCATTTCGTATGTTCTTTGCAAATGACCAAAAATTTTTACTACTATTGGGACATTGTAGAATTTTTTGCCTTAATTTTTGGTCATGCAAAAATTTGGTTCTTCGAATATGGTCGTTACAGGACTTCCTGGCTTGTTGAAACTTTTTCCGGTTTTCCTCAGTAGGGTTGGCTTTGTAACTACGGAAACTTACTTCTCTGACCCTAATAACCTCTTTACAGCTCGAACTAAACCACGAGTTTTCTTTGGGTTTGATAGATTTCACCCTATTCGGGATAAAATTTCTCATTCCACAAAGAATTAAATTTGTGATCATATCTGCACTGGCGTCTACGTCACTATCGAGGAAGCATAGTGACCAGTTAAAGTTACTGAAGAAACCGTTGAGACCGTCCCAGTTGGCTTTCTCGTATTACGGTTCTCGTTGGTGCTTTCTCTTTAACTGAGTTTTGTTTGCACGAGAAATTAGCAGATATGACACAATGGTCTGACGAGCCTAGAGGCGATGATACACTAATAGTGTATTTATCAGGGTCAGAGGTAAGAAACAAGTCAAGTGTGTTGGCGGATTGACCTGTAACATCCGGTATTCGAGTTGGCTCGTCAACAAGCTGAGTCAGGTGGTTCAACTCAGCAAAGAGCTCAACATACCTTCCTTCGGGTGTTGTCTGACCCGAAAAGCGAAGCCAACTAGAATTGTGTACATTGAAATCGCCCGCAATGACGATTTCAGTGTGAGGGTAATGGGCAACAATTCTTTGAATGGAGTCGGACAGAGCATCAAATTCGTCACAAGTTGAATTTCTGTCCAGATTAGGACTTCGATAAAGAAAACAAGTATGAATGATGCGTTTATTCACCTTGAATTTTAACCACATGAAGTTGAAGTTTGTGTTAGAACACAGACCATATTGTGGTTGAAGTTGGTACGCAGCATCATTTCTTATATAAACGGCAAGACCATGGCGGGGAAAGAATAATGGCACCAAGTTCCATTATTAAATTCCGAATGATCAGAATTTTCATGTATTTGAGTTTCACTCAGTGCCAAAACAGCTGGCCTGTTTTTTGCTGTGTGAACATATGTGGCATACAAATTCCTTCTAAGCCCACGAATGTTGCTGAAATCAACTCTAAAACTACCAACCATTTCGATTCTCTAAGCTAACGAAAACACAAGTCAGACAATTACCTAAGATGAATATTTAATTCTAATTCCCAATTGGAACTTTTC
This sequence comes from Melangyna quadrimaculata, assembly GCA_949320155.1. NCBI lineage: Eukaryota > Metazoa > Arthropoda > Insecta > Diptera > Syrphidae > Melangyna > Melangyna quadrimaculata. The sequence goes on from OX439484.1 coordinate 116,022,086, forward strand.
AGTACAACTTGTCACTAGTGTTATGCCTTAGCGACAAATAGTACTGATCCGAACCCTGGTAAACTAGAAAAAATAACAACTATCTATCTGACTTCAGAAGACAGAAAATAAAACTGAACTTAATAAATAACTATTGTGATTGGAAGTGATTAAAAATAATCTTTCCGTCGGCTTTTTTTGGTCACTGTAGTTTTTGCAATGAAACAATTAAGTTACATTAGCTTTCCCGACGTTTCGGCAGGGGTTGCTGCCTTCTTCAGGGGAACTTTATTTGGACAACAAGAAAAAATATATTGTTTACATTATAATAACAATAATTGAAACAATACAAAATACACTCACTTTAATAAAACTGTGTTTAAATTTAAACTGACATTTAAAATTATTGTATCTAATAATCGTAATATTATTTACAAAAGTAAAGAAATAACCACTTCAAATGAAGTTTAGTCTATGGAATTTAAACAAGGAGTAAAGAAACTGAAAGAATACTGTGTTATGATGAGACAAGAGAACAATAGATGGCAGGGCTGTCTTTCCAGGATTGTTTGATTTGATATCCGATTTATGATTAGAAATTCGCTGTTTAAGAAATTGTTTTGTAGTTCCGATGTAACACTGGTTGCATGGTTCATTGGGTTTACCCTTACAATTTATTTTGTAAATGACATCAGTAACTTTATCCTTATCCGCTTTCGTTTTAAGTTTAGTGAAAAGGTGACTCAGAGTTTTATTTGATTTGAAGGCCAGGCGAACATCTGTTAGTTTTTGGTTTATCACTTCTTTAAAATTCTCAGTCAGTCTTGGGATGTAAACCATACTTTTGTAGTAACCATTATTCGGGTCTTTAGTGTCTTCGCTTGGAATTTTGCAATTATGTTTCTGAAGTAGACCACGAATTATAGAATTTGGAAAACCATTGTCTACTCTGTTTTGTACAGATTTCTTATGACTTCAACCCTGTATAGGCACAAAAATGTTACACCAGAAATGTCTACATAAATGCGATCTTGCGGAGAATTATATAAGAAACAAATTTTGTTCTGATGTTTTGATTCTAAGATGCATATTTCCAAAGTTATATAAGAAAATATCATAAACCAGGGAGTGAACAATGCATACCTTTTTGAGCGGGAGCAGCCTCATATTCTCGTTGTTTAAATTATTTTTGATCGAATACCACAAAATCTAAGATACTATATTTTACGTCCATGCCAAAATCTAATTTGCCTGGACTATATTATTTCGTAGTCAAAATGAAAAAAAAGATGAACTTTTTCAAATCTGTATACATCAATTTCAATTGTGGTCGAAATGATGATTTGCGTGTATTTTTATTTCGTTATTTTTGTCCACAACAGAGTTGTTTGCAGCCGCTTTCTTTTTATTCTGAATTTTATATATTTGAAAAAGACTTTTTTTTTACTTACTTGATTTTTCTGGGATTCGATCCTGGTCCCTTCCACATATCAATCCAATGCACTTTTTGAATTCATTTTTATTTTATATTCAACTTAAAAACTATCTTAATGCTAGACAAAAAATCATAACAAACTAGCTTAGCTACTTATCAATATCTAACAACTAACTTACTGGGCCTAGGCAGGCGCTCTAAGTTAAACAATATCTACTTATGCCTTTCGGTTCGGCCTCAGAACTAATTATATACTAATCTCTTTCTGGTTTTATTTTTCACCAAGAAAGGTTGGAAAAAACTGTCGAATCGGTCTCGCATCCCCAGTGTCGATTCGATGCTGTACCAGTTGTGTTCGACCATACTGCCCAATCGGTGAAGAAAATATATCATCGTACTCATGAAGAAGGCTTCCAGCAACACTAAGCTGATGTTGACTTAGATTGGATGGCTTGAGAATTTTGGCTTTCATGGAGCTGAATTTTCCGGGGTCCATTGGTTCTTCTGCGTTCATTTCTGTGATTTTAGTTGTTGCGGTCACAGATTCGCATTTTCCAATTACTTCTCCTTTCTTGAGCTTGAACTCGTACGGTTTGACGTTCAGAATTCGTTCGGGTACCATGTTGTTTTTTGGTTCCACAAGAGTCTTCCCTAAGATGCTGTTTTGGGAAGATTGCTCAGACTCTGGTTCCACCATGAGGTATCGATGGCTACCTAGATCGCCCTCTATTTTCGTCCAAACAAACACTTCTGAAGAGGCAGGCAAGCATATGTCTTCTTTGATGACAGTTCTTAGAGTTGATGATATTTCGTTGCCATAAACCATAGGAATCTCTACATTTCGGTACTTCAACACTTGCTTACCGATATCCAGAATCACTCCGTGCTCTTTCATAAAGTCGATTCCCATTATGCATTCATCACATATATCTGCTACCAAAAATAGATGCGAAAACTCTTATTCTGCCAAACGGATTTTAAGACGAACTTCTCCATATACTCTTGCTGCCTCACCTGTCGCAGTTTTAAGACAGTAGCTATTGGTGTTATGTAGCCACGTCAGCTTGACCAAGTCTCTCCGCACAATGGAGGCTGTGGCACCGGTGTCAATAGTAGCCACGCGTTTCTTGTCATTTAATGTTGCGTCCACTCTCAGACTCTTATTGTTTCGTTTAGTCTGCGAGACTTGGATTGTGGTTCTGGGCCCATCGATACCAGGGCGAGCAGGAGCGATGATTTTATTGCTTACCTGTTCGAGGGGATTATTCCTGTTTCCACAATGTTGACAGGCGACTCTTCTTGGTGGCAATCTGCACTGGCGCTGGAGATGTCCGGTTTTGTTGCAATTCCAGCATCGAGCACGTCCTTCTCGCTGACTTCTGTGGAATTCAGCTCTCTGGCAAGAACATTTCTCAACTTCAAATTCACTTACCCGATGAACTCCTAAGGAAGCCTGTTCGGAGGACGAACTTCTGCCCATAGATGTACTTATGGATGTGCTTTTCCTTCTCCGTCATGGACTTGCGACAGTACAGTTCCAATTCCAACATTACTGGCATCGGCATCGATGATGAAAGGTTTGCCTGGAGTCGGATAGGTCAGGACAGGAGCATTACACAAGCGTAGCTTGAGTTCCTGAAAACTTTTCTCGCACTCACCTGAACATTTGAATCAGTAAGCTGATGTAAGCTTTAAGCGATTCCAGCAAAGTCTTTTACAAAGCGCCGATAATATGTGGCTAGACCAAGAAAGCTACGGAGTTTGTGTTTATCCTGTGGTGTTGGCCAATTCTTCACAGTGTCAACTTTTTCTGGATCAGTCTTTACTCCTTGGGATGAAATGATATGTCCCAGGTATTTAACTTCGGTTTTGAAAAGCGCACATTTATCTGGATTTAATTTTAAGTGTGCTTCTCGAAGCCTCTGAAATACAGCCGTAAAGTTTTCACAATGCTCGTCAAAGGTTTTCCATAAACGATGACATCGTCCAAATATACAAGGCATAATTTCCAAGTAAGGTCTTGAAGAACACACTCCATCAGATGCTCAAATGTTGCCGGAGCATTGCACAGTCCGAATGGCATCATTGCCACAGACCATTTCCGGTTGAGAAAGCTGTCTTCTCTCGATCTTCTGGATGGATTTCTACCTGCCAGTAGCCACTCTTTAAATCTAACGTCGAGAACCATTGAGCTCCTTCCATTGCATCCAATGTATAGCTGATTCTGGGTAGAGGGTAGCTGTCTTTCTTTGTCACATCGTTCAGCCTACGGTAGTCCACACAAAATCGTGTGCTTCCATCTTTCTTTTTGACAAGAACCACTGGTGACGCCCGAGGGCTTTTGGAATTTTCGATTAACCCATCTTTCTTCATTGCCGATATCATTTCTTCAACTTCGGCTTGTTTGGCTAATGGAAGACGTCTTGCTGGTTGTCGAATCGGTCTCGCATCCCAAGTGTCGATTCTGTTGTGCTATATTTTGTTATCTGAGAAGCACGATTCTCAGTTGGGTTTTTACCTGTATTTTTCGTGTTATTTCGTTTAAGTGTTCAATAAAAGGCGTACGTATTTATTTACTAAGTTAAGTTATTTATTAAGCTAAAAATGATTTATTGACCAATTTGGAATTAATTATTGTGATTGGAAGTGATTAAAAATAATCTTTCCGTCGGCTTTTTTTGGTCACTGTAGTTTTTGCAATGAAACAATTAAGTTACATTAGCTTTCCCGACGTTTCGGCAGGGGTTGCTGCCTTCTTCAGGGGAACTTTATTTGGACAACAAGAAAAAATATATTGTTTACATTATAATAACAATAATTGAAACAATACAAAATACACTCACTTTAATAAAACTGTGTTTAAATTTAAACTGACATTTAAAATTATTGTATCTAATAATCGTAATATTATTTACAAAAGTAAAGAAATAACCACTTCAAACGAAGTTTAGTCTATGGAATTTAAACAAGGAGTAAAGAAACTGAAAGAATACTGTGTTATGATGAGACAAGAGAACAATAGATGGCAGAGATGTTTTGGGTGTCTTGTTTTCTGTTCATGTTGTTGTTGTTGTTGATGATGTGTAATGTTTCTAGGGTGTATCGTTTCGAAACATGTTTCTCTGTCTGTAGGACTTTGACACCTTCAAAATCTGGAGAGTGGCCGTTTTCGATACTGTGGCTCGCCAGGGCTGTCTTTCCAGGATTGTTTGATTTGATATCCGATTTATGATTAGAAATTCGCTGTTTAAGAAATTGTTTTGTAGTTCCGATGTAACACTGGTTGCATGGTTCATTGGGTTTACCCTTACAATTTATTTTGTAAATGACATCAGTAACTTTATCCTTATCCGCTTTCGTTTTAAGTTTAGTGAAAAGGTGACTCAGAGTTTTATTTGATTTGAAGGCCAGGCGAACATCTGTTAGTTTTTGGTTTATCACTTCTTTAAAATTCTCAGTCAGTCTTGGGATGTAAACCATACTTTTGTAGTAACCATTATTCGGGTCTTTAGTGTCTTCGCTTGGAATTTTGCAATTATGTTTCTGAAGTAGACCACGAATTATAGAATTTGGAAAACCATTGTCACTCAGGATTTTTTTGATTTTTTTCTCATTGGCAGAGTTAAATTGTTCATCGCTGAGTGCGAAAACTTTACTGACGAGATTGGATGCAGTGTTCATAACTATGTGCCTCGCTTGGTTAGACCGAAAGTTGACTAATTTTCCCGATGCAGTATGTTTTTGGTACCAGTCAAACAATAGACGGTTGTTTTCACGATGGATTTTTACGTCCAAAAATGCTAATGACCTGTTATGTTCCATTTCCATTGAGCTCCTTCCATTGCATCCAATGTATAGCTGATTCTGGGTAGAGGGTAGCTGTCTTTCTTTGTCACATCGTTCAGCCTACGGTAGTCCACACAAAATCGTGTGCTTCCATCTTTCTTTTTGACAAGAACCACTGGTGACGCCCGAGGGCTTTTGGAATTTTCGATTAACCCATCTTTCTTCATTGCCGATATCATTTCTTCAACTTCGGCTTGTTTGGCTAATGGGAGACGTCTTGCTGGTTGTCGAATCGGTCTCGCATCCCCAGTGTCGATTCTGTTGTGCTATATTTTGTTATCTGAGAAGCACGATTCTCAGTTGGGTTTTTACCTGTATTTTCGTGTTATTTCGTTTAAGTGTTCAATAAAAGGCGTACGTATTTATTTACTAAGTTAAGTTATTTATTAACCTAAAAATGATTTATTGACCAATTTGGAATTAATTATTGTGATTGGAAGTGATTAAAAATAATCTTTCCGTCGGCTTTTTTTGGTCACTGTAGTTTTTGCAATGAAACAATTAAGTTACATTAGCTTTCCCGACGTTTCGGCAGGGGTTGCTGCCTTCTTCAGGGGAATTTTATTTGGACAACAAGAAAAAATATATTGTTTACATTATAATAACAATAATTGAAACAATACAAAATACACTCACTTTAATAAAACTGTGTTTAAATTTAAACTGACATTTAAAATTATTGTATCTAATAATCGTAATATTATTTACAAAAGTAAAGAAATAACCACTTCAAACGAAGTTTAGTCTATGGAATTTAAACAAGGAGTAAAGAAACTGAAAGAATACTGTGTTATGATGAGACAAGAGAACAATAGATGGCAGAGATGTTTTGGGTGTCTTGTTTTCTGTTCATGTTGTTGTTGTTGTTGATGATGTGTAATGTTTCTAGGGTGTATCGTTTCGAAACATGTTTCTCTGTCTGTAGGACTTTGACACCTTCAAAATCTGGAGAGTGGCCGTTTTCGATACTGTGGCTCGCCAGGGCTGTCTTTCCAGGATTGTTTGATTTGATATCCGATTTATGATTAGAAATTCGCTGTTTAAGAAATTGTTTTGTAGTTCCGATGTAACACTGGTTGCATGGTTCATTGGGTTTATCCTTACAATTTATTTTGTAAATGACATCAGTAACTTTATCCTTATCCGCTTTCGTTTTAAGTTTAGTGAAAAGGTGACTCAGAGTTTTATTTGATTTGAAGGCCAGGCGAACATCTGTTAGTTTTTGGTTTATCACTTCTTTAAAATTCTCAGTCAGTCTTGGGATGTAAACCATACTTTTGTAGTAACCATTATTCGGGTCTTTAGTGTCTTCACTTGGAATTTTGCAATTATGTTTCTGAAGTAGACCACGAATTATAGAATTTGGAAAACCATTGTCACTCAGGATTTTTTTGATTTTTTTCTCATTGGCAGAGTGAAATTGTTCATCGCTGAGTGCGAAAACTTTACTGACGAGATTGGATGCAGTGTTCATAACTATGTGCCTCGCTTGGTTAGACCGAAAGTTGACTAATCTTCCCGATGCAGTATGTTTTTGGTACCAGTCAAACAATAGACGGTTGTTTTCACGATGGATTTTTACGTCCAAAAATGCTAATGACCTGTTATGTTCCATTTCCACAGTGAACTGGATTTTCGGGTGGAATCCGTTAACGATCAGCTGCACTTTTTCAATGTTGCGTTTGTCCATCACGGCAAAAATGTCATCTACATACTTAGCAACAAAAGTTGGCCTTTCTTCCATTCCACTAAAACATTCATCTAGTACGTGATCAAGTACTAAATCTGCAATCGTGGGTGACAAAGGGTTGCCCATAGGCATGCCAAAAATTTGTTTGAAAATGTCATCTTTAAATTGTAGATAGTTATTTTCCTTGAGGCAGAAATCAAGGATTTCAAGAAATTTGTTCAGATTAATTCTAGTGTTTTCACTAATTATTTCCCATTTCTTTTTTATAATGGTGATGGCTAGTTGTATGGGAATGTTTGTAAAAAGTGACACTGCATCATACGAAACTAAAACATCATTGTCTTTTAATTTTATTTAAAACAATGGTTTTCCAAATTCTATAATTCGTGGTCTACTTCAGAAACATAATTGCAAAATTCCAAGCGAAGACACTAAAGACCCGAATAATGGTTACTACAAAAGTATGGTTTACATCCCAAGACTGACTGAGAATTTTAAAGAAGTGATAAACCAAAAACTAACAGATGTTCGCCTGGCCTTCAAATCAAATAAAACTTTGAGTCACCTTTTCACTAAACTTAAAACGAAAGCGGATAAGGATAAAGTTACTGATGTCATTTACAAAATAAATTGTAAGGGTAAACCCAATGAACCATGCAACCAGTGTTACATCGGAACTACAAAACAATTTCTTAAACAGCGAATTTCTAATCATAAATCGGATATCAAATCAAACAATCCTGGAAAGACAGCCCTGGCGAGCCACAGTATCGAAAACGGCCACTCTCCAGATTTTGAAGGTGTCAAAGTCCTACAGACAGAGAAACATGTTTCGAAACGATACACCCTAGAAACATTACACATCATCAACAACAACAACAACATGAACAGAAAACAAGACACCCAAAACATCTCTGCCATCTATTGTTCTCTTGTCTCATCATAACACAGTATTCTTTCAGTTTCTTTACTCCTTGTTTAAATTCCATAGACTAAACTTCGTTTGAAGTGGTTATTTCTTTACTTTTGTAAATAATATTACGATTATTAGATACAATAATTTTAAATGTCAGTTTAAATTTAAACACAGTTTTATTAAAGTGAGTGTATTTTGTATTGTTTCAATTATTGTTATTATAATGTAAACAATATATTTTTTCTTGTTGTCCAAATAAAGTTCCCCTGAAGAAGGCAGCAACCCCTGCCGAAACGTCGGGAAAGCTAATGTAACTTAATTGTTTCATTGCAAAAACTACAGTGACCAAAAAAAGCCGACGGAAAGATTATTTTTAATCACTTCCAATCACAATAATTAATTCCAAATTGGTCAATAAATCATTTTTAGCTTAATAAATAACTTAACTTAGTAAATAAATACGTACGCCTTTTATTGAACACTTAAACGAAATAACACGAAAATACAGGTAAAAACCCAACTGAGAATCGTGCTTCTCAGATAACAAAATATAGCACAACAGAATCGACACTGGGGATGCGAGACCGATTCGACAACCAGCAAGACGTCTCCCATTAGCCAAACAAGCCGAAGTTGAAGAAATGATATCGGCAATGAAGAAAGATGGGTTAATCGAAAATTCCAAAAGCCCTCGGGCGTCACCAGTGGTTCTTGTCAAAAAGAAAGATGGAAGCACACGATTTTGTGTGGACTACCGTAGGCTGAACGATGTGACAAAGAAAGACAGCTACCCTCTACCCAGAATCAGCTATACATTGGATGCAATGGAAGGAGCTCAATGGAAATGGAACATAACAGGTCATTAGCATTTTTGGACGTAAAAATCCATCGTGAAAACAACCGTCTATTGTTTGACTGGTACCAAAAACATACTGCATCGGGAAGATTAGTCAACTTTCGGTCTAACCAAGCGAGGCACATAGTTATGAACACTGCATCCAATCTCGTCAGTAAAGTTTTCGCACTCAGCGATGAACAATTTCACTCTGCCAATGAGAAAAAAATCAAAAAAATCCTGAGTGACAATGGTTTTCCAAATTCTATAATTCGTGGTCTACTTCAGAAACATAATTGCAAAATTCCAAGCGAAGACACTAAAGACCCGAATAATGGTTACTACAAAAGTATGGTTTACATCCCAAGACTGACTGAGAATTTTAAAGAAGTGATAAACCAAAAACTAACAGATGTTCGCCTGGCCTTCAAATCAAATAAAACTCTGAGTCACCTTTTCACTAAACTTAAAACGAAAGCGGATAAGGATAAAGTTACTGATGTCATTTACAAAATAAATTGTAAGGGTAAACCCAATGAACCATGCAACCAGTGTTACATCGGAACTACAAAACAATTTCTTAAACAGCGAATTTCTAATCATAAATCGGATATCAAATCAAACAATCCTGGAAAGACAGCCCTGGCGAGCCACAGTATCGAAAACGGCCACTCTCCAGATTTTGAAGGTGTCAAAGTCCTACAGACAGAGAAACATGTTTCGAAACGATACACCCTAGAAACATTACACATCATCAACAACAACAACAACATGAACAGAAAACAAGACACCCAAAACATCTCTGCCATCTATTGTTCTCTTGTCTCATCATAACACAGTATTCTTTCAGTTTCTTTACTCCTTGTTTAAATTCCATAGACTAAACTTCGTTTGAAGTGGTTATTTCTTTACTTTTGTAAATAATATTACGATTATTAGATACAATAATTTTAAATGTCAGTTTAAATTTAAACACAGTTTTATTAAAGTGAGTGTATTTTGTATTGTTTCAATTATTGTTATTATAATGTAAACAATATATTTTTTCTTGTTGTCCAAATAAAGTTCCCCTGAAGAAGGCAGCAACCCCTGCCGAAACGTCGGGAAAGCTAATGTAACTTAATTGTTTCATTGCAAAAACTACAGTGACCAAAAAAAGCCGACGGAAAGATTATTTTTAATCACTTCCAATCACAATAATTAATTCCAAATTGGTCAATAAATCATTTTTAGCTTAATAAATAACTTAACTTAGTAAATAAATACGTACGCCTTTTATTGAACACTTAAACGAAATAACACGAAAAATACAGGTAAAAACCCAACTGAGAATCGTGCTTCTCAGATAACAAAATATAGCACAACAGAATCGACACTGGGGATGCGAGACCGATTCGACAACCAGCAAGACGTCTCCCATTAGCCAAACAAGCCGAAGTTGAAGAAATGATATCGGCAATGAAGAAAGATGGGTTAATCGAAAATTCCAAAAGCCCTCGGGCGTCACCAGTGGTTCTTGTCAAAAAGAAAGATGGAAGCACACGATTTTGTGTGGACTACCGTCGGCTGAACGATGTGACAAAGAAAGACAGCTACCCTCTACCCAGAATCAGCTATACATTGGATGCAATGGAAGGAGCTCAATGGTTCTCGACGTTAGATTTAAAGAGTGGCTACTGGCAGGTAGAAATCCATCCAGAAGATCGAGAGAAGACAGCTTTCTCAACCGGAAATGGTCTGTGGCAATGATGCCATTCGGACTGTGCAATGCTCCGGCAACATTTGAGCATCTGATGGAGTGTGTTCTTCAAGACCTTACTTGGAAATTATGCCTTGTATATTTGGACGATGTCATCGTTTATGGAAAACTTTTGACGAGCATTGTGAAAACTTTACGGCTGTATTTCAGAGGCTTCGAGAAGCACACTTAAAATTAAATCCAGATAAATGTGCGCTTTTCAAAACCGAAGTTAAATACCTGGGACATATCATTTCATCCCAAGGAGTAAAGACTGATCCAGAAAAAGTTGACACTGTGAAGAATTGGCCAACACCACAGGATAAACACAAACTCCGTAGCTTTCTTGGTCTAGCCACATATTATCGGCGCTTTGTAAAAGACTTTGCTGGAATCGCTTAAAGCTTACATCAGCTTACTGAAAAGGGGAAGCCGTTCAAATGTTCAGGTGAGTGCGAGAAAAGTTTTCAGGAACTCAAGCTACGCTTGTGTAATGCTCCTGTCCTGACCTATCCGACTCCAGGCAAACCTTTCATCATCGATGCCGATGCCAGTAATGTTGGAATTGGAACTGTACTGTCGCAAGTCCATGACGGAGAAGAAAAAGTCGTCGTCTACTACAGCAAGGTACTCTCGAGGCCAGAGCATTGATTTTGGCAACAAAGCACATCCATAAGTACATCTATGGGCAGAAGTTCGTCCTCCGAACAGGCTTCCTTAGGAGTTCATCGGGTAAGTGAATTTGAAGTTGAGAAATGTTCTTGCCAGAGAGCTGAATTCCACAGAAGTCAGCGAGAAGGACGTGCTCGATGCTGGAATTGCAACAAAACCGGACATCTTCAGCGCCAGTGCAGATTGCCACCAAGAAGAGTCGCCTGTCAACATTGTGGAAACAGGAATAATCCCCTCGAACAGGTAAGCAATAAAATCATCGCTCCTGCTCGCCCTGGTATCGATGGGCCCAGAACCACAATCCAAGTCTCGCAGACTAAACGAAACAATAAGAGTCTGAGAGTGGACGCAACATTAAATGACAAGAAACGCGTGGCTACTATTGACACCGGTGCCACAGCCTCCATTGTGCGGAGAGACTTGGTCAAGCTGACGTGGCTACATAACACCAATAGCTACTGTCTTAAAACTGCGACAGGTGAGGCAGCAAGAGTATATGGAGAAGTTCGTCTTAAAATCCGTTTGGCAGAATAAGAGTTTTCGCATCTATTTTTGGTAGCAGATATATGTGATGAATGCATAATGGGAATCGACTTTATGAAAGAGCACGGAGTGATTCTGGATATCGGTAAGCAAGTGTTGAAGTACCGAAATGTAGAGATTCCTATGGTTTATGGCAACGAAAACTCATCAACTCTAAGAACTGTCATCAAAGAAGACATATGCTTGCCTGCCTCTTCAGAAGTGTTTGTTTGGACGAAAATAGAGGGCGATCTAGGTAGCCATCGATACCTCATGGTGGAACCAGAGTCTGAGCAATCTTCCCAAAACAGCATCTTAGGGAAGACTCTTGTGGAACCAAAAAACAACATGGTACCCGAACGGATTCTGAACGTCAAACCGTACGAGGTCAAGCTCAAGAAAGGAGAAGTAATTGGAAAATGCGAATCTGTGACCGCAACAACTAAAATCACAGAAATGAAGAAGAAGAACCAATGGACCCCGGAAAATTCAGCTCCATGAAAGCCAAAATTCTCAAGCCATCCAATCTAAGTCAACATCAGCTTAGTGTTGCTGGAAGCCTTCTTCATGAGTACTTACTTACTTTACTTTACTTTTGATGGCGCTCACAGCCCAGGATGGGCTTCGGCCTCAACTAACAAGCCCCTCCAGCCAGCTCTGTCCCTAGCTAGCCGCTTCCAGTTGCGCACACCGAGTGCTTTGATGTCGTCATTCACTTGATTGCGCCACCTGTTACGGGTTCTTCCTCTGCTGCGTACCCCATCGGGGTTGGATTCGAAGACTCGTCGGGCAGGTGCGTTGCTGTCCATACGCTCCACGTGCCCCAGCCATCTAAGCCGCTGTATTTTCAGCTTTTTGACCAGGTCAACGTCGCTGTATAGCCCGTATAGCTCGTCGTTGAATCTTCTCCTCCATACTCCTTCGATACACACCGGACCGAAAATCACACGAAGAATCTTCCTCTCAAAGCACCCTAGCAGATTTTTATCCGAATCTTTCAGTGTCCATGCTTCTGACCCATAAAACAGGACCGGGATGATTAGGGTTTTGTATAAAGTCTCCTTGGTTCTCTGAGAGAGGGCCTTACTACTTAAATGCCTTCTTAGACCGAAGAAACAGCGGTTGGCAAGAGTAATTCTTCGCTTGATCTCTGCACTGATGTCATTCTGCGATGTAATAGTGGAGCCCAGGTAGACAAAGTCCTTGACAACTTCGAAGTTATATCTGTCCATCGTGATATTTTGCCCGAGTCGACGATGTTGAGATTCCTCTCTCGATGACAGCATATACTTCGTCTTGTCCTCATTAACCGCCATTCCCATTCTAGCCGCCTCCGATTCAATGCTCGCAAATGCCCCTGCCACAGCTCGCTTCGTTCTGCCGACAATGTCTATGTCATCCGCATATGCAAGCAATTGAACGGACTTTTGATAGATTGTACCGCTGGTGTTGACATGTGCGTTGCGTACAATGGCTTCAAGAACGATGTTGAATAGGTTGCATGATAACGCGTCGCCTTGCCTCAATCCTTTCTCAACATCAAAGGAATCGGTGGTGTTCTTACCAATTTTGACGGAGCAGCGAGATTTCTCCATCGTCATCCTGCACAAGCGGACGAGTTTGGCAGGGATGCCGAGACTCGACATGGCTCTGTATAATTCGTCCCTTTTCACGCTATCATACGCGACTTTAAAATCGATAAAAAGGTGGTGTGTATCGATCTGGAATTCCCGGGATTTTTCTAAAATCTGTCGGAGTGTGAACATTTGATCGACGGTTGACTTGCCTGGCCTAAAACCGCACTGATAAGGGCCGATCAGATCGTTGACAAAAGGTTTTAAGCGGTCACACAGGATGGCCGACAAGATTTTATAAGCGACGTTTAGGAGACTAATTCCTCTGTAGTTGGTACATTTCAGAACATCTCCCTTTTTATGGATGGGGCACACTATACCGAGGTTCCATTCATCGGGCATACTTTCCTCCGACCAAATTTTGCAGATGAGCTGGTGTATGCTCCTAGCCAATTCATCTCCCGCTGATTTAAATAGTTCGGCTTGTAAGCCATCCGCACCTGCAGCCTTGTACGACTTAAGTTTGGATATCGCCAGCCGAACTTCGGTTAGGTCGGGTGGACGGAACTCTTGGCCATCATCGTCCAAGTTGAATGGAGCGTTCTGCCTATTAGCGGCATCTTGGCTGTCTTCGCCATTAAGCAGTCTAGAGAAGTGTTCTTTCCAGATCCTCAGCACTGACTGTGTGTCTACTACCATATTCCCACTCTCATCTCGGCAGGCTTCCGTTCTAGCCTTGAATCCTTGGGTGGATCGCTTCACCCTCTGATAAAATTTTCGAACATCTCCCCTACCGCTACAACCCTCAATAGACTCTACCGCCCGCTTCTCGTGCTCTCTCTTTTTCCTCCTGAGAAGTCGGCGTTCCTCTTTTCGTTTCAGCCCGTAGAGCTCCCGGGCCACTCTCTCAGCAGCTCTTGTTCGAGTCTGCAGCATTGCCTGGTAGGCCTCGTCCTTAGCTGCATGCGCTAGCCGGCACTCCTCATCGAACCAGGGGTTTCGTTGTATTCGCCTAGTGAAACCCAGCACATCAGAGGCGGCACTTCTAATGGCTTGTTGACAGTGTTCCCACTGGTCCTCTGCTGGTAGCGGACCTCCTGAGAGATTAAGAGTTACGTGGTCTGCAAAAGTTCTGGCAGTCTCTTGCGATTTAAGCTTCTCGACATCGAATCTTTTCACAGCATCTGCTCTGCGTTGTCGCGTCATGGATATCCGCATACGTAGTCTAGCTACCACCAGGTAGTGATCCGAGTCAATGTTGGCCCCTCGGAACGTTCGGACGTCCAAGATACTGGAAGCATGTCTCGCGTCTATCGCAACGTGGTCGATTTGGTTGACGGTTACTTGATCACGCGACCGCCAAGTCCCCTTGTGTATATTGAGGTGTGGGAAGTAGGTGCTTGAGATGATGACATTTCGCCCCGCCGCAAAGTCTGCCAGCCTGTGTCCGTTGCCGGAAGTTTCGTCGTGTAGGCTGTGTCCTCCGACTATCGAACCAAAGATGCCCTCCTTTCCGAATCTTGCGTTGAAGTCACCAAGAATGATCTTCACGTCGTACTTCGGGCACATATCATACGTTGTCTCCAAGAGATCGTAGAATGCTTCTTTGGTTGAGTCTTCTCTCCTTTCATGGGGGGCGTGAACACAAATCAGCGAAATGTTCTTAAATTTGCCTTTGATGCGGATTGTGACCAGGCGCTCGCTTACACTTCGGAAGCCCAAGACTTCTTGCCTAAGTCTTCCCCTTATCACAAAACCACAACCCAAGAGCCGCTGACCCTGTTCCTTCAAGCACCCGCCGTAGTAGATGTCACACGTTTTCAGTCTCCGTACGCCCTCTCCATCCCATCGCACTTCCTGGATGGCTGTTACGTCAGCCTTTAGCCTGTCCAGGTTCTCCACTAATTGTTCGGCTGCACGTGTTCTGTATAAGGACAGGACGTTCCACGTGCAGATCCGAAATTCATTGTCCTTGTTTCGTTTGCTGGGGTCGTCAACTTTAAAATCATCCATATCCGAGGTTTGTTGTTGTTTCGGAACAACTTTTTTTTACGTGGTAGGGAAGTTACCCCGACGCACAACCCCCGACCCGGAGGACCAGACCCTTCGTATAACTCCAAGGGTAGGGAGCCGGATAAACCGCTCCTTATAGGCCTGAGCTACGAATATGTCGTAGTAGCCCATATAAGGTGTTCACTAAGTAGTTCAACCTAACTGGAACTGTAGACGCCACCGTTGATTCCATCTAGAGAATTCGTCAGCTGCCGCCTCGATGAAAGGAGAAGTGCCTTAGTGGGAACACTCCTCCCCCCCTCTCTCGTTGGCTGTCCCCAACAGCTTTCCACGGGGATTTAAACCCCGTCTCCAGCTGAGGTACTAGACACCCGATGTTCACCACGTGGAGGTGAGAGTAGGAGTTGGTAGACAGAGGTGGATTTTGAGAAAAACCTGTGGACGCTTGTGTCCTCTTGAATGCACATAACTACCCTTTTGAACCCTTCATGAGTACGATGATATATTTTCTTCACCGATTGGGCAGTATGGTCGAACACAACTGGTACAGCATCGAATCGACACTGGGGATGCGAGACCGATTCGACAGTTTTTTCCAACCTTTCTTGGTGAAAAATAAAACCAGAAAGAGATTAGTATATAATTAGTTCTGAGGCCGAACCGAAAGGCATAAGTAGATATTGTTTAACTTAGAGCGCCTGCCTAGGGCCAGTAAGTTAGTTGTAAGATATTGATAAGTAGCTAAGCTAGTTTGTTATGATTTTTTGTCTAGCATTAAGATAGTTTTTAAGTTGAATATAAAATAAAAATGAATTCAAAAAGCGCATTGGATTGATATGTGGAAGGGACCAGGATCGAATCCCAGAAAAATCAAGTAAGTAAAAAAAAAGTCTTTTTCAAATATATAAAATTCAGAATAAAAAGAAAGCGGCTGCAAACAACTCTGTTGTGGACAAAAATAACGAAATAAAAATACACGCAAATCATCATTTCGACCACAATTGAAATTGATGTATACAGATTTGAAAAAGTTCATCTTTTTTTTTCATTTTGACTACGAAATAATATAGTCCAGGCAAATTAGATTTTGGCATGGACGTAAAATATAGTATCTTAGATTTTGTGGTATTCGATCAAAAATAATTTAAACAACGAGAATATGAGGCTGCTCCCGCTCAAAAAGGTATGCATTGTTCACTCCCTGGTTTATGATATTTTCTTATATAACTTTGGAAATATGCATCTTAGAATCAAAACATCAGAACAAAATTTGTTTCTTATATAATTCTCCGCAAGATCGCATTTATGTAGACATTTCTGGTGTAACATTTTTGTGCATATACAGGGTTGAAGTCATAAGAAATCTGTACAAAACAGAGTAGTTTTGAAGCGCTAAACTGACAGATAAGAAAGGGTCCAATTATACTATAAATATTGACTCAAGTACTCTAGGGAATAACAAAATGAAATATTGAAACCCGATGCAAATCGGTCTGATAGGTTCGGCATGAGATGTAATGTTATTGTTAATTAAGTGCACCGGGAAATTTTTACGTCAATGCAGTGGTCAAAGTTATACATTTAAGCTGGCGCCAATTTTTGTACACATACTTGGAACCCTTAGTTATCATAAAGTATCGTTATAATATTTATTTTATTGTTTAAGTGACTTTGATAGCGATATTAAAAGAACAAAAATGGTATAAAAAATGCTTTTTTTAATAAATTAAAATAATTACTTTATTTAAAAAAAATATGCCCATTTAGGCAAACAACGACATCTTTTATTCTTCTATAACAGAATAAATTAGTACTGAGTTGCGCGCCATCTTTGAATAAAGGATTAACTAATGGTATCCAATACCTAAACCACTCTCATCGTTATCCAATACATAAACCACTCTCATCGTTATCTAATGCCTAAACCCTCTCATATTTATCCAATACCTAAACCAATGAAACTGCTATAATTATAATTGGTCGATGCTTTTCAGATACTTATGGAGACTTCTGGAGAAGAAGCACATTCTAGCACATTCCTGAACCCTAGAAGATTTGAATAGCTTTTTGTCGGATATAAAAAACAAAGATGCATGAGCTGGAATTTGAATCCATTTTTTTCTTATATTTTGAGTGAAGTGGAAACCAACCCCATACGATACCTACTAAATGAAAACGAATATTATTCTATTATGTTATCATTAGGTATTATATTATTTTATTATTTTTATATTAGTTATTGATTTTTATTCAAGTGGGAGCATCCATTGTAGTGAGATATGAATCAGATAAGCTGGCTTCCAGAATTGGTAGGATTACGCGTGCTAGAGCTACAACTGTCACCTTATCAACATAAAAACTCTTTTTTTTATTATTTTTAATCATTAAAAAACTGATGTTTACTTTACCTGTCTATCGATATCGCAACTAGATTAAAAATCGATGATGTGGAGCATATCACATCCATTGCTATGTAGAAATCACAAACAACATTTGGCAGCGCCCAGCTACCATTTACCTAAAGTTAGAAAAAAAATTGTTATTGTGGTTTAATTAAAGATCACTTTAAGAAATAAAGTTATTTCGAACAAACTATAAAACTTCTATTGTTATTATTATTTGTAATAATTATTTATTTATTTCAAACAAAACTTACAAAATATACAACAAAATATACAAATATACAACAATATACAATTTTTAAAACCTTATAATCTTTGTTTTTTGCCGTAAGGCAAGTGCCGAATGTATGTCGGTACATTTGAGTTAAAAAATTTTAAAAGAAAACTATATCAAAGCCTATTCTGCCACATCAGTTATTCTACTACGGATTTTCTGTTAATTGGTATAACAGATCTCCACCATAAAAGATATTTTATAATTGGTATTCAGGAGTTCGATCTTTTTTAAAAGTCTGTTATGGAACTTCGAAAAAGAAATATTTATACAAACCGACCTGCAGTAAATAAGAAAAAATGAGTTTTATCTATAAAAGCTATCATTCTAGTTTTGAAATCCTTTTCAAATATCTTTGAAAAAAAAAAAACAGATAAAAGGGAAATGGGACGATAATTGTTTAACATCGTTCTGTCTTCTTCTTATAAAGCGGGATTACTGATGATGTTTTGACGGATTCAGAGAAAACTCCTTTTTGTACACAAAAGTTAAAAATAAAACATAAAACATCAGAAAAGGGAATGGGCATTTTTGGGTGCGAGCGGCCACGAATGAAATTAGTGTCAAATGAAAGGTCTGCTACAAGGGAGTAACTTTCAGTATGGGCATTTCGTTGCAGTGCATTAAGGAAAAAAGATATGAAGACATTTGCAAATGCATTTTTCAAATGCATATTTTGGGGAGATGGCATTTTCAAAAAATATCTTATGCGTTATCCTTATTTCAAAATGTCGAGTGACACAATACGTACCAGGTCAAGATAGCCCGCGGTTATTTTACTGGCCCCATATACGAGTTCATCGCAGGTTTTTAAAAAGAGGAAACCAGCCGATACTTTTAGTCAGATCGTTAAGAAAACCGGTGGCGGAGGTAGGACATACTTATTTAGGCTGTTTCGGTGAGAAAATGAACTTTTCCTATTGCATTTTGGTCTAAATATACCTAGTTCACTAGGGATTTCTATAATAATGGAGTATCAAATGACATATCTAAGAATGCCCTCTTTACACGAATGTAAGGCTAAAACATGCTTTTTTTGGTTGATGACGCAGGTCAGAACGGTTCTCAATGGCTTCGGAACCTAAGAAAGTTCTGCAAGACTATTTGAATAGAGCTTTAAATCGCATATTAGAACAACGAGTAAGTAAGCAATATATCCAAGAGAAAGACATTTGGTTGCTGCGTATCCGAATGCAGCCTAACCATGTTAAGCTCTATTTTCTAGGAATTATTATTCGTCATTTGGATTGGCCGACAAAAGGAATGTGAGAGCAGCTATTGCACACTATTACTGTTACTGTCTGAGTGGAAGGCGCAAAGTCGGATGATGCGCGCATATTATGTGCGTGGTTTGTTTTTAGGCTGCTCAAAAAACCAAACCGATGATATTTGATTACCAGCAGCGGAATTAAATCCGATTATAGAGTATGAGTAGGCACTATACTTAAAAAACATGTTTTTAATATACCTAGATTATTAGGTATACAAAGTATGCAAATTGTACTAATATTTAATGATGTATGTGCTTTGTCTAACACATATCTCCGAAACTCATGTCTTTAGCTGTTATTTCACTTTCATTTTCTATTTTTCCATTCACATTAGCCACAATACTAACTAAAACTCTATTAAAGTGTTAAACACAAAAATACATTTTAACCAGTTTGAAGTTTACTACAACGAAAAAACTTATACACCGTACTTGTAGGACCAAACCACATCCGAAAAAAATAAAACCATTCTTGGCCGCTCGCACCCAATTTCCATACAAATTTGCCCATTCTCCTTTGATAAGAAAGTTTTCATAAAAAAAACTACATATACCTAAATTATCAAAAACTGCGCAGTTTAAGTGAAGTTATATTTTTTATAATTTGAATTGGAAATTGATTTGCTTTAATCTTATATCGCAATTTCCTGGTGCAGGTATACTATTATTGTGAAATAACATAATATGGAAAAACAACTCTATTAGCTTTAAAACTAAAATACGACTGATCCGCTCCAATATTGAATCCGTGCTTCTTTACGGGTGCAACACTTGGAAAGTCAAACCCGATAAAAAAGTTTAGTTTAGGGAAGTGAGAACTCAGAAATCCTGTAAAAACGTCTTTTATTAAATATATAACGTGCAATGTTTTTGAACGCGATGTTTGGTTTTATCCTGCTAGAGGAATCATATTCCTGTCGGCACACGTTCAGTCTTTAAGGCCATCTATTTGAGCATAAGGTGAAACCCAAGTTTGTGAAAAAAATTATATATCAGAATTTAGCATACAGGGTTATAACTTCGTGTCATTGTTTTTCGCCCATATTGATCTCTCCACTTACATTAGAAATGATGTTGCTTAGCAGCTTTACCCTTCGTATACCCAATGTTCTAATTTGAAGTTTAATATGTGGATTAAACTATCTCTCACCAAGCACATTATTCACACTTGCTTCATCTAATTTTCAACTTCTGACGAATTTGACACGTTGTCGGACTACATATTAAGAATTGTTCCCCATTTTCCTCGAAAAAATAAAAAAAATCGGGTGGCACAACGGCTCATGAAGAACCAGGGCCTAGTGACTAACAACTCGCAACCATTCCTGTGTGCACCTTTCGAGAGGAATGGAAGGGACCTACAATTTTATGCCGAATCCGAACGGCTAGACGAGAAGCACTTATTCGTGACAAGTGATACTCTTGGAGGATTTGTCAATTCCTTGCAAGAGGCAGTAGTCCTGAAAAAAACGAGGCTGGGAAGCGATATCAGGCCTCCAGCGTGACAGTCGAACGCACTAACCATTACGCTACGGGCTACTACCCATTTTCCTCGAACTGAAATCGTAATAACGGGTGACTTCAACGTTCATAATTCTTCTTGGCTTTGACATTCTGGTCAAACAACAACCGAAGGGAGGTATGTAGATATCTTTGCCGAATTTAACGATTTAACTCAGCTTGTAAATGAACCAACCCGAATACCTGACGTTGAAGATCACTCCGGCAGTACTCTTGACCTGTTTCTCACATCTTATCCTTATAATTACACCACAAATCTCTTGGCAACTCTATGCAACTATGCGTCGAACCACTGTATCATATCAGCCAATTGCTCATGATCCACAAAACCAGTTAAAGAAAAAAATTACAAAGAGAATTGTGTGGCAATATGAAAAGGCCAACTGGGATGGTCTCACTCTCAACCAGTGTTACCATAATAGCATTATTAGTGTTAGATCTAGCATTATAGACGATGAAAAAGCATTATGAAATTTCAAAACTATGCCAAATGTTTTTTGTTTTGCATTCTTGAATTCAAAATTTAGTGTCACTAATTTGATGTTATGATGAGACTATGTACTACATTTGTAGGTAGTTACTTTAAAAAATTTGGTATTTAAAGCTTTGTGTCATATCTTTTCAAACATTAAAGTAGGTAGCTTACTAACTGAGTTGCTCAATTCGTAATTTTTGAGGCAACAAATTGCCACTTTCATCTTCATTTCTTTGAATTTTGCCAACTCAGACGGTTTGGAAGGTCAATATTGAACAGTAAATAGAAGACAGTTATTGCTTTCCATAGTTATCACTTTTGAATTTTTGCCTTTTTGAACAAATAGAGGCAATTTACTGCATCAAATATTTCCAATGGAGCCGTTGAGCAAAATGTCTACGAAATAATGTGGTCTTACATGTGTAAAGGCTTCTTTATTAAAAGTATTTTTTTTTGTCATTTATATGGGAGTTTATGCAAAGGAACATTTTATTAGTGATTTTTGAAATCTAGCATTCTGTTTCTTGAGCTTCCATACAATTTAGCATTATGAAATTTAAAATCTAGCATTATGAAATTTAAGATTATGACAAAACTGGTCTCAACAACTTCTTTCGAAGCTTTAACTGGTCACTATGCTTCCTTAATAGTGACGTTGATGCCAGTGCATGGTAACAGGAATTATTTTCAATGGAATAAAAACCTTTATCCCTAACAAGACTAAAGGTATAAGTTCCAAATAGATTTCTTGGTTCGACTATGGATGCAAAGAGGTTATCAGGATGAGAGAGCTAAGCTTGCGACTTGCGATGCTACAAGATAAATCCAACTGAGGGAAAGCGGAAAAAGCACAGACAAGTCCGGAATACCTGCAACGAACATATTTAAACAACCAAATACTTATGACGATAGTTCAGCTAGTAGAAGATTAGACAGTAAAAGTATCTTTTACCCATTTACCTTTTGGGTTCTTATTGAAGTCATCTCAAATCCTAAATTATTACAATTATTTATTTATTTTCTGATTATAAATAAATCAAGAACGAACTTATCAGTTTCATTAAACAAACAACAATAATAAAATGATAGATATTACAATCATAAACAGACATAATAATATTAAGGATAGCTGGACTATTCACATCCACACTCAAAGTTATTCACCGCATCGCTCGGACATTACCGCATTCTGACGTACATATGTACATGTACATATATGATTAGCAGTGGCTGCCGCTACGATACATTCCCCCCTTGAAGAGTCGGCGGATTCTTCAATTTTATCAAGTGGCAATAAAACCAATTTCTGCACTAACCGCATCGTTCGTCGTTTCTTGACCGCTACTTGCAATTCGACATTTCGTATGTGACTATCCTTACCAGGGAACGTTAGTCATTTCAAACCAATTTGATTTCATTTCAGCATGTATCTCTCTCTCGTTTTCCACGGAAAACTCCGGTCTATTTGCAGGCCATTCGGATTCATTTTTTACCAGTCATTCCGGGCTCTTCCACCACAGGCTCAATTATTCCAGCTTCGCTGGTACCACACCACGACTCAAAGAATCAGCTGGATTGTCTACACTACATACATATCGCCACTCACAGTCGGCTGTCAATTTATGGATTGTTTGAATGCGATTATGCACAAATGGCTTTAGAGCTTCTGAATCTTTCTCCATCTAATGTAAAACTATTGACAAATCGGACCACAACACAGTTCGAACTTGTTCAAAACTACATGCCTTCCTTACGATTTCCAATAGTTCACTGAGCAAGCTGTGTGAAGTGGGAACCCCGAAGTCAAAATTTTTGGGTGGGGTTTATCAGAATCGTTTTTCCATCGTTTGTCCAACCAAAAAAATCGTTTGTCCACCCTCAGGAAAAAAGTTTTTAAGCTTTTCTTTTTTATAGCAACTCCCCAAAATCAAAAAACTCATCTACTTCCCCCAATAAATAACTTAAGAAGATGAGACTAAGTGCGTTCGTTTGTCCACCGGCTGTTTAAGATTATACATACAAAATAATCGCTTTCCCACCCTTAGTTCAAAAGTTATTCAACATTTCTTTTTTATAGCAACACCAAACAAAATTTACCAAAATCGTTTTATTCCTAATCGTTTGTCCACCGTTTGTCCAGGTTAGTCCAGCAAAAAAAAATTGCTTAGGCCTTCGTTCAAAAGTTATTCAACATTTCGATTTTAACCCAAAGTCAAAAAGCTTGACCAACACCCCAAATGATAACTTACGCAAATGAAACTAAGTGCATTCGTTTATCCACCGGCTGTTTAAGATTATACATACAAAATAATCGCTTTTCCACCCTTAGTTCAAAAGTTATTCAACATTTCGTTTTTATAGCAGCACCATACAAATTTAAAATTTGTTTAGCGAAATGGTCTCAATCCCAATCATTTATCAGCCTTCGTTCAAAAGATTCCTGTTCGACCGTTCTTCGCCATGTACTTCTAGGCCGACCCACTTGTCTTCCCTCCTGTGTGAGCTGGTTCCACTGCATTGCTTGAGATGAAATGCACCGATCGCCTTTTCGAAGCGTATGGCCAATCCACTGCCACTTTCTTCTTCGTATAATGGAGTCTATGGGCTCCTGACCCGTTCTCTCATGAAGTTCGGTATTGGAGATACGGTTGGGCCAGAAAATCCTCAAGATGTTTCGTAGACATCTATTAACGAAGGTTTGCAGCTTTCTAGTGACAGTGTCAATGACTTTCCAAGTGCTGCATCCGTAAAGCAGAACGGATTCAACATTGGAGCGGAACAGTCGTAGCTTGGTCTTTAAGCTAAAAGAGTTGTTCCTCAATATTTTGGACAGCATTCCGAATGCAGCCTTTGCTTTTCTAATTCGGCTGTTTACGTCCAGTTCAGTTCCGCCACCCGTAGAGACAATACTCCCAAGATATTGGAAATCTTCTACCATCTCTACCGGTTGTCCAGAAATATTTACTTGGATTGATGAGGAAGTTCCAAGGCTGACCCTTTTAGTTTTTGCCGAGTTGATCTTAAGCCCTACGATGTCTGCTTCTCTCTTCACCCTTGTTGTCATTTGATGGAGATCCATGATCCTATGAGAGAGTAAGCATACGTCGTCCGCGTAGTCCAGATGTTTGAGGTGAGATTGCAGAGTCCACTGAATTCCTCCAATTCCATTTGACAAAAATGCGTGCAGTACGTCACTTATCACCAACAGAAACAGTATTGGTGACAGTATACAGCCTTTCCTAACTCCACTTTGGATTTCAAACTCCTCTGACAGCCTACCTTTGTGTAAAACGTGACACTTGGATCCATCATATGTAGCCTTGATAATAGCAATCAATTTATCTGGGATGCTCCTCCTGCGCAAAGCAAGCCAAATAAATTCTACATTGATACTGTCGAACGCCTTTTCAAAATCGATGAACAGCAGGTGGAGTGGTGATCGATATTCAACGCACTGTTCGATGATGATCCGCAAGGTTTTGATGTGATCCACACAGGAAGATCCAGTGCGGAAACCTGCTTGTTCAGCGTCGAGTGTGTCTTCGAGGTGGTCTTTAATTCGGTCCAATACTATCCTTGCTATTATCTTGGCTACTGCAGGCAGAACGCATATTCCTCTCCAGTTTTCGCACTGTGTGAGATCTCATTTCTTTGGAAGCTTGACAATCATTCCTTTTTTCACTCTTCAGGAAAGCTCTCTGTTTCCCAAGCTTTCTTAATAAGTGGGTGCAGTAGCTCGCTCGATGTTGTTAGGGCTGCTCCTAAGAGCTCTGCAGGAATACCGTCAAGTCCAACCGCTTTGTTGTTCTTCAGTGCTTTGATAATTTCTTCTTTACTGGGGGTGTACGGTGCGTATTCGGGGAATAGTTCCTTCGGGTGGCTCAGTGGGAATAGGGTTCACTTCACTGGCGAAAACGCGGTTTAAAACCGCAGAAAAGTGTTCCCTCCACCTTATGAGCTGGTCCTCATCCGAAATTAGCAGGGATCCGTTTGTGTCTTTAACCAGGTGTTGTTTAGTGCTCTGGATACCAGTGAGCTCTTTGGTAATTCTGTAGACGGTCCTACTGTCACACCTACTAGCGGCTTCTTCGGCTTCTGTAGCCAATGCATTGATGTAGTTACGCTTATCATGTCGCACACTACGGTGAACTTCCCTCATCTTCATGCAGTACGTAGACTTAAGCTCGGTTCTCCCTGCTGCTGGGTGAGCTGCAATGCAAGCTTTTAGGTGTTTCCTTTCTTCGATCCTTCCCCAAGTTTCGTCGGAAAGCCAAGCACTATTTATTCCTTGCGCCCGGCCGACAATACTTTTTGATTTGGTACCAACCAATTATTTTAATCAAGACAAACTACTAACAAAAAAAAATATTAATGATTGGCAGGTTACCCTGCTCGTCTGGTTTGGTTGTTGCTACAAACGTGAATTTACAATAATTCCAAATAAATCATACACCACTAGCCTAAATCAGTATTTACACACGTCACCAATAATCTGCATTGACGATTGCGGTTACTCTCCTTGCGACCAGCTCATCTTGTAATTGTCGATGTAGAACATGATGACGATGACAAAAAAAAAATAACGAACATATTAAAATAGTCTAACAGATAATACTTATGTTAAAAACCAACATAGCGAATATGTATATCATCATAATAGGGTAGAACTTGGGCCCTTATGAAAGTGTTTTTCGTGTTATATTCAGCCCGTGACCCTGACGTATCTCTGCAAAATGCTGTGAAATGTCCGAGCGTGTACGAAATAACACCACTTATTATATAAGTCTTCTGGTTAATTTTAAGTTTCACAGGAATTTCGTCTTAACTAATTTTTTTATATTTGAATTGTTTTTGAGTTCAAAAAACAAATCGACTTCGAAAAATAAAAATGTTTGAGTAGTTATAGTGTTATGTATAGAGGATTCGCATTTGCAACATTTTTTGGCTCTGATATTGAAGCACTGATAAAAGCCATGAACCTGTTTTTGAGGAAATGTTAAGCTCTCCACATCCCGAACATTTCTTTTCTATAGTGGCAGAAGGAATATTTATTAGAGACTTCTCTAGAAATGGTACCAATGCTGTCCAGCAGTTAGGTTATTTTCTAGTTCAAAACACGTCAATGTGATTACAGCTCTATCTTCATATAAGCTTGAACTTACTTCTCGTTAACATATAATTTTAAAGGCATTGTTTCGACACATGCATATTAATAACTACTACTATTTATTAAATTAAAATTTTGAATTAAACGAACTACCTATTGTGAATTTGTGAATTATTTAAATGGTAAAAGATTCAAATTTCGCGCGAGATTAAAAAAAAACATTGTAAAACAAGAAGAAGAAAATGAAATAAACCCTCATTCTATGGCAAGTAACCGCACTTAAACCACGTCTTTTCTTTAAACCGTTTTTTTTTTCAGTAGAAGTTAAATTTCGCTTTTATTTAAAAACTATATTTGTAGCTCTAAAAGAGATAGTTTGTAAAGATTCTTATAAATTTTCAGACATATACAATATTATATGCGTTTTCATCCATTATCTTGTTTGCACCAGGGTTACTACGGTAAGAATTAGCAAACATTTCTAGGATTGAATCAACAGCACATGTGTTCCGAGTGAAATCCTTGGCACCGTTTAAAAGAACTGAGGCACATAAATTTTCACTCAGGAGTATGGCTTTATTTTTCCTTAAGGTTGGGCGGTTATAGCTCAATAGAATGTCCGGCTATGCTGTAACATATTGTTACGAAAATTAGAATATACTACATTGTAATTTTATACTTTGGCGTTGATATAATTTTTGATTGTAGAACCTTATGATTTTGTCATTAAAACTATTTTATTTATTTCAATCATTGATAATAAAACTTTAAACCTTGTTGTTAATTTTATCAAACCTGTTTTATTTAACACTGGTGTCAGAAGTAAAGATGGTTAAATTCGGTCAGCTAAAAGAAGAAGACCTTAAGAAACAATTGACCAAGTTTAACAAGCCTACAACTGGGAGCAAGGCTGAATTACAAATACGCTTGCAGACTGCTATGGCCGAACAAGACCTCGATGTGGAAAGTATGGATTTTCCAGAAAACTCAAAGGAACAAGCATCGGAAGAGTTTGAGGAAACAGAAAACCCCCAAGAACCCGGTATGCAAAATTTGGCACAGCTTTTAAGGGAAATGGAGAAGCGAATGGAAAGAAATTTTGAAAATGCTCTAGTAAGATTTGGTAGTCAATTTAATTCCCTTGAGCAGGGTGTACGAGGTTGCGATGCTAAATTTGGCGAACTTGAAAAGAGGACCAATGAAAAGCTGAGTCAACTAGCAACGGAAACAGAGCAGGAGATATCACAAATGAGGGAAGAGATCTCCCGATTGAAGTCTGCACCCGTTGGGGTTTCTTCAGCAACATTTAAGGCTCCCATTTATGACGGATCTTCAAGTTTTGCTGTTTTCAAGTTGCAATTTGAAACCACTTCACAAAGAAACCGCTGGAGCGAAGAAGACCGTACATCCGCGCTAATAATTTCTCTGAAGGGTGCTGCTGCTGATATATTACAAACTCTACCAACGGAAGAACAGAGAAAATATTCTGCACTAATGCAAGCTTTGCATCGGCGATATAGCAACGACCATATGCGACAAGTCCATCGCCTGGAACTGAAGGCTCGTTCTCAACAAAAAGTTGAAAGCCTTCAAACCTTCGCAGGGGAGATTGAGCGCCTTGCTCAAATGGCATATACAGATGCTACTCCAGAATTCATCGAAAGAATTAAAATTGAAGCTTTTGATGACGGCATCCGAGATTTGGAGACTAAACGAGCTACAATAGCGTCACCCAAACCATCCTTTCCAGAGACAGTTAGCTTAGCGCTCTCCCATGAAACAGCAGCTATAGTTTGTAGACCGAACTTTCAAGGCAGACAACTACAAATAGAGGATACAACGTCTACCTATGACGTTATGTGCCAAGCTGTACGATCTGTAATCGAAGAGGTGAAAGGAGATCCCGGTTTCAAAGGTAAATGTTTTAGTTGTGGTAAAATTGGCCACATGGCCCGAAATTGTAAGGTTCGTGGCAAACAGTATCCGAAATACACAGAAGGAGATCTTCAGAAAAATTTAAACTAAAAGATACCAATTATGAGGGGCTTGAATTGGTTTTAGAGACTCGTTGCCCCAAAGTTATAATTTCAAAAATTTCTCGTACCGCAAATAGCTTGACAGTAATGGGTGTTCTTGGAAAGAAAAGAGCTATCATCACTATTGACACGGGGCATCGCATTCTATCGTAAGAAAAGACTTGGCGTTGGAATTGCAACCATTTAATGCGATGAAACTTACAACTGTGACTGGTAAAAGTGCTCCAATATTTGGTACAACTCTGCAAAGTATTTCTTTGGGCTCGATCACTGCGGAACATGAGTTTATTGTGGCAGAAATTGTAGATGAAGTGATTCTTGGCCTGGATTTTATGTTGCAACACAGAGTTAAGATAGATCTAGAACATTGCATCTTGAAGTATCAAAATTCGGAAATGCTACTTCAAGTAGAAAATGGAAAAGCTACGACCATTCAACAAATCATCGTTAGTGAAGACATCTGCACCAACCCATATTCCGAGGCAATCGTTTGGGGAAAGCTTCAAGAAGACGAAGGCAAAAATAATTTATGGATTGTAGAATCTCTTGAAAAAAATCAAATTAATGATTTAATTGTTGGAAAAACGTTGGTAAGACCCAACCATGTATCACAAATTCCAATAAGAGTGCTTAATTTGGCAGATTCAATCAAAACACTTAAGAAAGGGACAGCCATTGGAAAAGGGGAGGAGGTCACTACTGTCGTTAGTTGTGAATTTGAATCTGATGATGAACTACATGCCAGGCAGAAGAGTAGAGATGCTATTAATTTGATGCAAATGGAATTG
Source organism: Melangyna quadrimaculata (assembly GCA_949320155.1). Classification (NCBI taxonomy): domain Eukaryota; kingdom Metazoa; phylum Arthropoda; class Insecta; order Diptera; family Syrphidae; genus Melangyna; species Melangyna quadrimaculata. The sequence goes on from OX439484.1 coordinate 116,051,179, forward strand.
AAGAGATTGCAAGAACAGAAGCAAGCTAAAGAATTGGTTGAGAAGTTCTTCAGTATATTTTCATCGGATTCGAAAGTGTCAGGATGCACATCAAAAGTAAAACATCGCATAAATACAGGAAATGCTCAACCAATTCGTCAGACCCCTCGTCGAATGCCTCTTGCAAGAAGAGATGAAGTTTGCAAGCTAATTGAACAAATGCAGAAAGATCATGTCATTGAGCCATCTGAGAGTCCATGGTCTTCTCCAGTAGTCCTAGTGCAGAAAAAGGATGGAAACAAAAGGTTCTGTGTTGACTATCGAAAATTTAATAGTTTGACGAAGAAGGATAGTTTTCCTTTACCAAGAATCGATGACACTTTCGACACACTGGGTGATGCAAAATGGTTTTCCACGCTGGACTTGACGAGCGGCTACTGGCAGGTTGAGATCTCGGAAGAAGATAAAGAAAAGACGGCTTTCAGTGATGGCAATGGCTTGTGGCAGTTCCGTGTTATGCCATTTGGGCTTTGTAATGCTCCTGCAACCTTTGAGCGTCTAATGGAACGAGTTTTGGCTGGACTTCATTGGAAAACTTGTCTTGTCTACTTAGACGACATAATTGTTATTGGACAGAACTTCAAGGAACATATACAAAACCTGGAGCAAGTTTTCCAAAGAATACAAAATGCGGGATTGAAGTTAAATCCGAAGAAATGTTCTCTTTTTAGGAAAGAAGTCAATTACTTAGGACATAGAATAACGTCAGAAGGAGTTCAGACTGATGAAGAAAAGGTAAAAGCAGTTTCTCATTGGCCAAGACCTAAGAATCTTCATGAATTGCGAAGTTTTCTTGGACTATGCACGTACTATAGACGCTTTGTTCCAAACTTTGCGACCGTGGCATCAAGTCTTCATGAGCTAACTCGAAAAGACAGGAGATTTGAATGGACAACAAAGCAGGAGGAAGCGTTCTTCGATTTGAAAAACCTTATGTGTTCAGCACCTACCTTATCGTATCCAATTCCAGGTAAGAAGTTTATACTGGACACAGATGCTAGCAATGTCGGTATCGGAGGGGTTCTATCACAAGACATCCATGGCCAAGAAAAAGTTGTTGGATATTTTAGTAAAACGTTGCAAAAATCAGAGCGGAATTATTGCGTAACAAGAAAGGAATTGTTAGCTGTAGTTCAGTGTGTCAAGCAATTCCACAAATACCTTTATGGACAAGAAATTCTAATCCGAACAGATCATGCTGCATTGCGATGGTTATTACAGTTCAAAAATCCCGAAGGACAAATCGCTAGATGGATTGAAAGGCTTCAGACTTATAATTTCGCAATCGAGCATAGGAAAGGTAGTAGTCATGGTAATGCAGACGCTTTGTCTCGACGTCCTTGCAAACCCGAATGCAAACATTGTAAGCGAACAGAACAGAAAGAAGGGTTCATCGAAATAAAGCAGTCGAGACTATTGTCAGATGAAATGTGGAAACCAGAAGTGGTACGTTCTTCTCAACAAGGCGATTGCGACATTTCAAAGATAATACAGGCAAAGGAAGTTAGAATGAAACCGAGTACAGAATCTTTTTCAGCAGAAAGTCAAATTGCCAAGGCGTATTTGGCCCAATGGGATAGTCTGGAACTAATTGATGGATGTCTTTACCGAGTTTGGGAAAGCGAAGATGGGAAAAACAAGCGTAAACTACTAATAGTACCAAGATCTAAAATTCGGGAGGTTCTGGAAGAGTACCATTATGGATCAGCTGGAGAACATTTGGGAATCAATAAAACTGTGGATAAAATTAAACGACTATTCTATTGGGTAGGATGCCAAGGATCTGTTGCCGATTAGATTTCCAAATGCAAAACGTGTGCAACCGCAAAAGGACCTAAGATACGCAGTCGTGGACCCATGCAATCTTATACCGTTGGTGCACCATTCGAGCGAGTTGCTATGGATATTGCAGGGCCATTTCCAGAGAGCAACAAGGGAAATCGGTATGTATTAGTCGTTATCGATTATTTCAGTAAATGGCCAGAAGTATACCCAATACCAAACCAAGAAGCAAAAACTTGTGCCAACGCTTTCTTTAATGACTGGATTTGCCGATATGGAGTACCTCTTGAATTGCATTCTGATCAAGGTAGAAATTTTGAATCCTTTATCTTCAAGGCTCTTTGTGAAATCTTAGCTATACGGAAGACGCGAACGACACCGCTTCATCCACAGTCTGATGGTATGGTGGAACGGTTTAATAGGACTCTGGAAGAACACTTAAGGAAAGTTGTCGGCGATGAACAAAGAAACTGGGACGAGCACATTCAAAAATTTCTTATGGCATACAGATCGGCAGTACATGATACGACAAAGTTAACACCGACTCGAATTCTCTTTGGAAATGATCTACGGTTACCACCAGATATTAAATTTGGATCGAGTTCTGGTGAATTGCGTGAGCAAGAATATGACGCTATATTTAGTCGACAGCAACTAGATGAAATTCATAAAAATGTCAGAGAAAGGTTACAATTGAGAAGTGACAAAATGAAAGCCAGGTACGATCTCCAAGCTAATTCCAAAGGATTCAAGGAAGGTGATTTGGTTCTTCTTCATAATCCGCAACGCAGAAAAGGTGTATGTCCAAAATTGCAAACCCATTGGGAAGGGCCTTATGTAGTGGTTAACCGGATAAATGATGTGATCTATCGAATTCAATTGAAGGAACGTAAGCGAACAAAAATGAAGGTGGTTCATTTGGATAGACTTGCTCAACAACGAGACGAACAAAATTTAAGTGGAGGGTAGTGTTACGAAAATTAGAATATACTACTTTGTAATTTTATACTTTGCCGTTGATATAATTTTTGATTGTAGAACCTTATGATTTTGTCATTAAAACTATTTGATTTATTTCAATCATTGATAATAAAACTTTAAACCTTGTTGTTAATTTTATCAAACCTGTTTTATTTAACAATATTTACCTCTTTTTTCGTTGCAACTATCAAGAACTGGTTGTGGGCCATCTGACGGATTTGGATCCTCATTTCCAATATTTGTGTTTTTAGTATTTTCAAGGTTTTTCGTTGCATTGATGTTGAGTCCAAACCAATTTTCTTGCGCCTTTAAATGATCATTTTCATCAGATTCGTCGTGGTCCGCAATAGTTTTTCCCGAACTATTTTTTTTCGGTTGCTTTTGTTTTGGCTGAAGCAGCAATTTCAGCATTTCGTTTCGAAGCAGCGCGTTCTAACTTTGAAATGCCATCAATTGATTTAATGTGTTTGACGAGAAATTTATCAACTCGTAAAGGTTGATAGTCTGAACCCAAATCGGAACTGACGAAGCAACGCCAGACGCTTGGGGGAAAAATTGTTTCATGACATTTGTCCACAGGGGAAAATGTTTAGCAAACTTGAGTAAATGTGGGACGAGATCAGGGCAGTAAAATGCATTCAAATTCTCGGTTTTCTCATCAACCTTGATTTTCTCTTTTGCCGTGATATGAAATTTTTCTATGTAGTTCTTCAAATCATGATTATCGCCAATTTTGTATTCTAAATAATTGTATTCTCGCATTTTATTTGCTTTAATTTCGGCGAAAATAAAAGTTTCGATGCGATTTAGTAAAAACTCTTGCCTTTCCTCACAGTATGAATTAATTCCAACTTTATTTTTGCCCGAGTGCTCGCTACACGCAACAACAATGATTGCATTCAAAAGTTCTGAAAAATCATGAATTTTTTTGCAAGTGGACATAACCAACACGGAACGAACATAAAAATCCTTAACCCTATTTAGCTTTCCATTAAATACTCTTTCCCTACAAATGAATTTTATCAGGTGCGCGATATCTATTCGTATGTAACACTTTAAATGGTGCTGCAAAATCTCACCTGTGAGATATCGAAAGCAATCTGCTATATACGTTGCTAGCTTACGTTCATTAAATTTCAAACACGTTGCATTTAGAAATTTCTTAAAATTTCTCGTAACCAATAGCAAATAAAGTTTGTGTCATGGTTTTTGGACAGCATTTGAAAAACGGGTTGGACTCCGGCTGCAGCTTTTAATACAATTTGGTAAAGAAAAACATGAAGAAGCTCTCCATTATTTTGTATCAATTTCACCAGTTGTCGCATCTATTTCTATTTTGTTTGTAATTTTTATAAATTCCTTGTATATTGAAATTTGCAAAGGAGTCCAGTAGAAACAGTGAGAACGATCTATACCAACATCCTGAATGATACCTGAATAGTGGGTGTGCTTAAAATTCAAAATCGAATCAATGGGAGAAGTATTCTTACTGATTCCCAAGTTCAGATTGATCACTTCTTCTTTAATTTTCCTCAATGTATTTTTTCGTGGATTGTATGGAGGTTCAGGATCACCAAAAGATAAATACTCTACTGCTTTCAATTTCTATTGTCTCGGTTTCATGTACATTAACCCGTCGCCGAGCGCCTTGCGGTATGCTCCTGTGAATTTGCGTTTTTGATTGTGTGGAACTCCACTTGTGTCCACCGTATGAACGCGCAAAACAATTCCTTGTTCTGCAGCCGGTTCATTAAGACAATAAGCTTTTAAATCTGAGCCACAAGCATTGCACGAGCCGCTTATTTCAACACAAGCTTTGCTTTGTAGAGAGCAATATACTTTAGCGGATGAAAAACTAAAACTAACTAAGCGCAGGGAACTTTAGACTTTAAGTAAATGGCTTTTGCTAAAAAATCTGTCCATCCCTCTTGAAGGACAATGTAAGTTCTCCCTTTAGTCCCCTTTTCATTATATAGTTTCGATACCGGTCGAATCATACTCCACTCTTCCACAGATAATCTCAAACTAAAAAAAAATTTCGGACACTCTATATTAACATCGGTTTTCAAATTGAAGGGTAAGTATTCTGAGATTTCCATAATTTGCTCCAAAATAGGCACCTTATTGTAAACATCACATTCAGGAAAGCCGAAAAGCTTTTAAAAATTTGTTTTCAAATCCCAGCGATTGTTCCGAACAAAAAAATTAAGGGTTTCACCCGTGTATAAGGACTTCAAATCATTGGACGCATTCCTCCACACATTATCTGATCTTGGTTTAATATTCCCATCTTTACTGAATACTTCGTAGCATTTTAAAATTTACAACATTGTCTCCGGATTTTTTGGTGCAGGCATTTTGAATAGTAAATAAATTGATAATAATATAAATTTAAAAATAAATAATATATAAAATAATAATATTTAAAATACACAAAAGCTAGGCTGACAAAATGAAAAAATTAAAAATAGGTATTTGTTTTGATTTTAATGAATAACGAAATAAACAAAGACTTGGTAGACGAAATAAAACTTATACATATACTAGTTTCTCTTTTTTTTTTTGAACCCATAATCTAGTTAAAAGTAGCTTTCTGAATTACATTTTTATTACATTTTTATAATGACAAGCTTTGCACTAACTTATAAGAAGAATATTCTTAATGTGTAAGCATACATTGTTAATAAAATAAATACTAAATACTAAATACTAAATCACAAAAAACAGTAGACAAAAATATTCCAAGCAGTTAAATTGGACGACTGTTCGAATAGCATTGATTTCACTAGAAAATTCTAAAATATTATTTTTTTATTTTATCTAAAAAATAAAATAAAATAAAATTTATTATATTTTATTTTTTTTTATTTTTTTTTTTATTTTATTTTAATCATTTTGTTTTAGATTTCGGACAGTACAGGTCTGGAAAAAAAAGCCGATTAGAAAAAAATTTATTTTTAAAAATTAAAAAAAAAAAACAGATATAAAAATAAAATAAAAAACATTTTTTCTTATCGGCTTTTTTTCCTTTTAAGAATTCCTAACTTTATTTCTACTGGTCAGATTTTTAAGGTTAAAATCTCAAAATTAAGCTTATAAATGTGGTTAAACTTTTAAATAAAAATTATTGGGAAAGGACAAACACTTTTGTACTAAAAGGGTGTCTAAATGTCCCGACAACTTTATAGATACTATTTTAAGTTCAAAATATGATAAACAAATTTTAAATTTTCAAGAAACATATTATACACGGTTATTGGTATAACCTTTCTACACAAACACGTTAGTAATTTTTTATTTGTTAATCTAACGGGAAACAAGTAGGGGCAATTAAATAAAATCAATTGACACTTTATTATATAACTGATGTAAACGCTTTGAGTTCCAAATTAAAAGAGAGTTTTTATTTTTAACCTAATAAATCATTTGACAAATTACAGTGTACAGTATTATATAAGATATGGTACAGTAGTATATAAGATGTGGTACAATAGTACCAGAAATTAACTGAGCTCAATTATGGGTGTATTACATCATCTCCTCGGACGTAATTTAACTTCTACCTCTAGGGTTGAAATCGTTCAGGTTTCTTCTTAGCCCGATTTGATCTTCTTATGTCCAGTGCGGTTGGTGGTTGCATAATCTTACTTAACAAACTCGATTGGCTGGCTGGAACTGCATCCTGGATCGCTTCATCTTTAGTGATAGATTTATCCCCATCTGTATTGGTATTGATGCAATCACTTTCGCCAACCTGTTTAGAAAGATCGAAATTTTCATTATTATTACATTTAGTTTTACCTCCCCTCAATATTGCATCTCGATTGCTTGTCGACGCATATGGTGCCATAAGGGTGATATCAGCATCCACCTGGTATCTTGATGGACGAATCTGGTTTTGGTGACGTCTCAAATATCCACTTGGTGTTTGAACTCCATACATTTTCTTACCAAACAAGTCTTTGATATTTCCTTTGGACCACTTCTTCGACTTCAAATACTCACGAACGAATACCTCCTGTGAACAATAAAATTTGGCAGCTGTGTCTTTGAGTTTTAACTTCTCTCTTTCTGGGATAAAACATGACAGTAAGTTTCGATACTGGCGGCCATGAAGTAGTTCTGCTGGTGATTTGAGTGAAACTCCACATGGTGTTGATCGGTAAGTGGAAAGAAATGAGTTGAGAGCAGTATCAGAATCCTTCTTCTCCGCCATGTTCTTCTTAAACGACTCCTTGAATGTTCAGACAAACCTCTCAGCTTGCCCATTCGATGCTGGATGAAAAGGAGCTGTTCTATAGTGTTGAATTGAGTGAAACTCGCAAAATTGCTTGAATAGTTCGGCCGTGAACTGCGTTCCATTGTCAGTGACAATCACTTTCGGCAGGCCTTCTATCGCAAAAATGATTCGGATTGCCTTGATTGTTGCTTCGGCGGTTATAGATGACATTGAGACGACAAATGGGAATTTTGAAAACGAGTCTACACAGATAGGCCACATTTTGTTAAAAAATGGGCCAGCGAAATATAGGTGTATTCTTTCCCATCTGCGGGAGGCCAACTACTATACTCCCGTTTTGGATCGGCAGCAGCTTCTTGACAAATAGTACACCCCGCTACCATCTTATCAATTTGTTTGTCTATACCTGGGAACCAGATATATTGGCGTGCTAGTCTTTTCGTTCTAGAAACGCCCCAGTGACCTTCATGGACGTATCTAAGCACCTTAGCCTGCATCACCTCCGGAATGACGACTCGGTCACAATCTGAACTAAGAACAATGATATTATTTTGAATTGTCAAAGCCAACTTACGATCAAAATATGGTTTCACTTCTGTATCGTCGTCTGCAAGCCACGTCAGCCATCCATTTTTTATGTAAGCGGCAACTTTCTTTAGCACTTTATCCTTCAAAGTATATTTACCGATCGACTCCGCGTTCAACGGACCTGATCTAAAATCTTCCATAATAGAATTGACTTCCTGACATTCACGATCCGACTTGTCAAACTCTGCGTCAGGTCCCACTGGAAGGCGTGATAACGCGTCTGCATTCCCATGTTTAGATGTAGGTCGGTACTTGATTTCATAATTACAGGCCATAAGCGTAAGGGCCCAGTTACGTAGGCGGTGCATTGTCATTTCTGGAATCGCTTTACTGGGATTGAATATGGTCGTCAACGGCTTGTGGTCCGTCTGCAACTCAAACGGGTGACCATACAAGTAGCAGTGAAATTTCTTCACCCCATATACAATTGACAATGCCTCCTTTTCAACCTGCCTGTATAACTTTTGGTGCTTGTCGAGTGTTTTGGAGGCAAAGGCTATGGGTCTTTCCGTCCCATCTGGATATCTATGTGATATCACTGCTCCAATACCGTAGTTGGAGGCATCAGTAGCCAAGATCAGAGGTAGCGTTTCATCAAAGTGGGCTAATCGTGCAGCTTCCAGTATACTGCGTTTTAAAATTTCCATCGCATTTTGTTGGCTAGTGGACCATACAAACTCAGCATCTCTTGCACGTAGTGCATTAAGGGGTCCAACTACCTGCGAGAAATGGGGTATTAATTGATTATAATAATTCAATTTACCTATTAAAGCTTCTAACTCCTTTAGATTATTGGGCTGTGGTAGGTTTCCGAGTGCTTCCAAATGCTTTTCTGAAGGACGTATTCCAGCGTATTCTATTTGCGATGAGCTGCGGATTAACACTAGACTTAAAGTCTCCACAGATTCTTAAGCCACCATTGTCCTTGGGCACAATTACCACCGGAGCTGCCCACTGCGTACGATGTACCTGTTTTAGAATCTGGGCTTCTATCAAACGGTCTACCTCTTTTTTGGTGTCCTCTAGGAGCGCATATGGAATTGGTCGATGACGAACGAACTTTGGAACGGCCCCCTCTTTCAGGGCCAGATGCACTTTGTACTCTTTGCACCTACCTAATTCTGCCGAAAACAGTTCAAGATGTGTCCCACAGAGTGCTTCATTGCTGTTGATTAATGATTCGCTTGCATCGATTTGCAAAATCGAATGTTGAATCGTTTGATTAAATGCCCTAAACTAGTCCCTTCCTAGAATGTTGGATCCACCGGTATTAACAACGAGTAAACTGACTTTATGTGTTGCATCTTTATAAACAACATCTACTTGCAACTCTCCTCTAATACAAAGCGGCGTTCCACCATAAGCTGTCAAAGTCTTATTAGTTGTAGAGCATTTAGGTTGACCCAATTGTCTATAACCCTCATGCCCAACCAACGAACACGATGCTCCTGTGTCAAGTTGAAACGTCATCATCTTTCCATTAACAGCTAGTTCCATCATTATACCCGAGCTTGATCCAACTTGCACGTCGTCATGTGATTGCACTACTTCGGCAAAATGAAGCTTCTCCGCAGTACTACCTGTATATTTATTTTGAGTTTGAGGTTTTTGTTGTAGTTGCGAGCCTTTACGATACCTACTTCGACGATTTTTGTTTTTACTGCTTGCTTTCACATTTGTTCCACCACCTGTCGTACTCCCTCGTAGCATACACACCGCTTCAATGCGGCCCACTTGCTTGCATTTACGACAGACCGATTTGTAATGCCGACACTCGCTCCTACTGTGGTTGACAAAACAGTTGGGGCAAGATTTGTAATTTGATTGAGATTCACTATTTCTATTAGCAACTGGCAACTGATTAACTTCTACAACATTATTGTTATCAGTTATTGCAGAAAAAGTTTGTTGTGTAGTTTCATAAGCTCTTGCAATGTCTATTACATCTTCGAGTGATGGATCTGCCTTCTGAAGCGCCTGTGTGCGAACACTGTTGTGAGGTGTGTATAACACCAAAATATCTCGTATCATATTGTCCACATAGACATTGCCACAGTTTTCACTTGAGCACGTGAAGAGGCAATTACGAGCCACTCCTCTGAGATCTGCTACCCAAAAAGCATATGACTGCCCAGGCTTCATCACCGTCTTGTGAAATTGGTAACGCGCTGCCAGCACATGAACCTTAGACGTGAAATGTTCACTTAGTTTACCAGTGAGATCTTTGAAACTCTTAGTTGCCACATCCTCTACGCCGTAGAGTTTTTGTAGAATCTCGAAGTTGTCTGCTCCAACCCAAGACAAGAAACATGCGCGTTTCTGGTTATCGTCAGTGATTCGGCATGCCTCAAAGTGCTGTTCCATTTGCTTAAGGTAGGTTTTCCAATTGTCTTCCTTCTTATAAGCTGGAAATTGTTGGATAACCGATGCACTTGGTACCGAAGTTACTTGCGTGTTTTGCGACAACCATGATTTTTGATCCCTTAATATCTTTTCCATCCAATCACGCTGTGATTTCAAGATATTTTCAAAAAATTCTTTATCCATTTAAGAATAATTAATTTTTATTCTTACAAAAATACACGATTCATAAGTTCGAAAAATATTTTTAAAAAATTCCTCGTCGCCACTGATGTAAACGCTTTGAGTTCCAAATTACAAGAGAGTTTTTATTCTTAACCTAATAAATCATTTGACAAATTACAGTGTACAGTATTATATAAGATATGGTACAGTAGTATATAAGATGTGGTACAGTAGTACCACAAATTAACTGAGCTCAATTATGGGTGTATTACATCAATAACATTAGAAATGTTGTCGTGCTTTATCTTGAAAGTTTCTAACCTACCATGAAATCTAAATTAACAGAAATGTACGAAATTTAATGTCTTACAACAAGTATCAAAAGTGATGTTTTGGTTCGGATGGACATTGGATGAGATAAACTTAAAACCCTTTTTAAAATCGAAAATTTCCTGGTTCTTCAACAATAACTTTTTATAGGAAGGAGCTATCAAAAAAAAAAATGTAAGACCAAAACAAAAGTAAACAAAAATAGCTACTTTACGACCAATAGCGGTTGAGAAAATTGAGTAAACGCTTTCAAACACCTTTTTCAAAATGGCGGACGACGCAGGGTTTTTTTTAAATTGTAAAATTGTGGTTTTAGAATCCCCAAGAGGCACTCTCTAAAATAAAACAATCCCCTCCCGAATTTTTGTAGATATTTTCGATTTGTTTGGATAATTTGATTGGACTAATAGATATATGCACTATAATATAGGTCAACATTTTAAAAAGAAAAATTCGCCTAGTTCTCCCTAAATAGAGCATCTGGCTGTGAAGTGCAATCTGTAATAAAATAAGAATTACTGAAAAGGGAGTACAATAAAATCGATTCTATATTGGTTGTTGATACCTTTCACTCCGTTCCTATACTAAAGGAACATAAGGAGCAGGAAATCGTTCATCTCTACGTGTTGACGAGTAAGTGTATGCACACGGCAAACCAACCGAATCATAAAAATAGAATACAAAATAAAACATTATTCTAATGGAATATTAACTATTTTGTTGACTTTTTTTCACATTTTCTTCTTGTTTGTAATGATTGATTTTTTTTACTTAATTTTTATATTCTCCATTAATAGTGTTGAGAAACGCAGTTATTATTTATCAGTTATTTATTTTGTTAATGTTCTTTCTTTTATTTACTTTCGCTTAAATTAACCTAATTTTCATTTATTAAATAATTTCTCATTTCATAATTTTCGATTTACATATTTTGCCAAACATTAATTTTAACACCCTATTATGATGATGTAGATACATATTCGATATGTTGTTATTAAATATTAAATTTTTATGGTGCTGCTATAAAAACGAAATGTTGAGCAACTTTTGAACGAAGGCCTAAACAATTTTTTTTTGCTGGACTAACCTGGACAAACGGTGGACAAACGATTGGGAATAAAATGATTTTGGTAAACAAATTTAATTTTTTTTTTGTTGCTATAAAAAAGAAATGTTGAACAACTTTTGAACTTAAGGTGGAAAGGGATTATTTTTTATGGTTAATCTTAAACAGCCGGTGGACAAACGAATGCCTTGGACAAACGATTGGTGTTGCTATAAAAAAGAAATGTTGAATAACTTTTGAACAAAGGGTGGAAAAGCGATTATTTTGTATGTATAATCTTAAACAGCCGGTGGACAAACGAACGCACTTACAGCCATATTATTGACTTGTTTCAAAACTAGTTTTACGACAAAACTAGTTTTATAAGGGTTTCGAGTTGCAAGTTTTGTACAAATCGGTATTATCTATGAATGTTTTGATATTTCAAATTCAATATTTTGAGTTTAAAATACAAAAACTTTCTTGAATAATACCGATTTGTCCAAAACTTGAGACTTGAAACCTCCATTGAACTAGTTTTGCAGTACAACTAGTTTTGAAACAACTCAATAATATGGCTGTTAGATAATGATTGGGGAATTTCTCCAAGAAGTTGTTTTATTTTGGATAAACTGTCACTGTTGCTTCCATTTCTCAGACCTTGTGTTGAATCCCATGTGAAAACTGTGTCCTCTACGTACAGCCTGTCGTCTCTCACAAAGATTTTCATTTTGGCTTTCGACTCTCGGAGCACCTTCCTTACTGTCACCAACTTGCTTCTTCTTTGGCGCATACCCAATGGCAAGTCTTTATGGACACTTATTTTAAATCCCTTAAGTTGCTTCGCATTTTTAAGGATGTTTAGAACTGCAGTTCGGGACTTTATTTTCACGATTATTAGTCTCTTCTTCGTAAGTAATCTATTGGGGACAGTAGATGAGTTTTTTGATTTTGGGGAGTTGCTTTAAAAAAGAAAAGCCTAATAAATTTTTTCCTGAGGGTGGACAAACGATTTTTTTGGTTGGACAAACGGTTCTGATAAGCCCCAACCAAAAATTTTGACTTCGGGGTTCTCACTTCACAGCTCACTAAGCAGCACATAATTCCAAACGAGGTATCGACACTGCTTTGACAGGGGCCACACGAGATCGAGATTTGAGTAGTGTGCACATTGTTTTGTTTCCTTTATCAACTCTGACATAGAAAACTGCTCCGTAAACTGACTCAGATGCATCAGCGAATCCATGGAGTGTTAATCTGTATCTTGGTGCAGTTTCAAGCCAGCGGGGAATTCGAATGCGTGCAAGTTCTGGTATCTGCGATTTGAATTCCAACCAATCATGGCCTATTTTTTCTGATACTTGTTCATCCCAACCAAGTTTTGATATCCATAAACGTTGCATAATAATTTTCGCCCCGACAAAAGCTGGACCCAAATAACCATTTGGATCAAATAACCCTGCGATTTGCCTGAGTATACTGAGTATATCATGCATGGTCATCTTTTGGTCTTTTTCGGGAGACTGGGGCTGAAATTTGAACGTCAGTTCGTCAATGCTAGGTAGCCATCTTAGGCCCCGGACCGTCGTATCATTAAACTCTCCCAACTCTACTTCTGCTGCTGCCGGCGGTAATTCTGTTGGCACAACATTCACACCATTTGAATGCCATTTACTTAATGGGAAACCCACCCTTGCCCAAGATCGTTTCCATTTCGAGACATACAGTATGCGCTTCTTCTTCACTATTTGCGCCTGTTATACCATCGTCCATATAGAAATCCTTTTCGATTGTTCGTGCCCCTTGTAAAAACACATCTTTTTGATCTCTTGCACATTGGAGCATTGCACGAACTGCGCAGTGGGGTGCCGAAGCCATTCCAAAGGTCACTCTTGTAAACCAATATTCTTTTATCTCATCCTTTGGTTTCGATCTCCATAAAATCCGTTGGACATCCCATTGCTGTCTGATAACTTCGACTTGAAGATACATCTTCGAACATCAGTCGTAGTTTCAACTTAATGTGTTCTTAATCTCATAATCAGGTCGAATAAATCGTCTTGCAATTTTTCACCAATCATTTGCGCTTCGTTTAGGGAGATACCATGACTAGTCTTACACGATGCATCGAAAACGACTTGAAATTTACGAGTAACTGCATGATGTGGAATATAGTAGCACCATCCTCTTAGTTCACGATCTACTTCAAGTAAATGGCCCGCTTGCAACATATCGTTGATACTAGAAACATATTTTTCACGCAATAATGGTTCACGCTCAAACCGACGTTCTAATGCATGAAGACGTCGCAGAGCTATATCACGTGATGAACCTATTTCGTCTTTATCGCTGCGAAAAGGAATGCCATCTGGTGTTCGTTTATGATGGGTCATAATAATTTCTCGCACTGTTCTTGCTCTAAAGTATGAACTTTAACTTCAGGAATATCTTCTATTTCCTAAAAACGATGCAATAAAGATGCAAGTTCTTCATCTTTTACAGGTCCAAACGCTGAACACACCTGTGCCTCTTCTAATGGTGCCACCACCATATATTAATAACCCTAGTCGTGAGCTTTGAATAGTGATGCCCAATTCATTGGTTGACATGACATCTTGAATAATCATCGCCCAAACTCCGGCGCCAAGTAACATGTCAATGGGTGCAGGTATATCAAAAGCTGGGTCGGCTAACTCCAGTTGAATATCTTTCGGAACCAAATGAATGGGTACACGTGTATTTGGTAATAAGCGTATAGATAACTCTGGCACCACAAGTAACTCAACTTCTGCTATTGCTCTATCGTTGAAAAGAGAAAGTAATTGACCGCCCTCCTTTTTTCTGACTGGGTGATTGATAAGCTGTTGACTCCTGAAATCCGCATGATACATTGTCTTGTTGGCAGAACGTCAGTTTGTACAATTCGTTTTGATATAAGATTCAACTGAGATCCAGAATCAAACATCGCTCGAACAGGATGGGTTGTAAATGGGCCAACTCTCAATCGAACTTGAGCTCTGGCAGCAAAGCCAATCCGATCCCTAAGTCTTCGTCCTGATTACTTTCAAAGAATTGTGAATACGGTATAGAAGAATGGGAGACACCGAGGCAGTGTGTCCAACTGTTTGTGTTAATTGTTATTTCGATTCAGCAGATAATCTTTTCGATTCTTTTGATTTCGGTTGTTTGTTGTCTGGACAAATTGAACTGTTATGCCTTTGATCTGGACAATAAGGGCAGGGGTCTCTAGGACAATTATGTTAAGTTAAATGTTTTGGACTGAAACATGATTCACACAAACGTTTCTTCTGTCGAATTCTTTTCGATCGTTTACCGACATTGCTTTAAATTGATCACAATGAAACAGTGCATGGCCTGGTAATTCACATTTAAAACACAATTGTACTTGTAGATGATTTTGGAATATAATCTCGTTGAAAAACAGGTGCAGTTAAAGGTGGCTTATTCGTACTTATTGCCAAACTTGCACATTTCCTGGCAGAATATAAAACGAGGGGCAAAGGTAATTTTTTTTTTTTTTTAATTCTTACTCAAATTAAAAACATTTTTATTTTATTATATTTATAACAGTTTAAACTGGACAATGCCAAAAAGACGGGATCAGCTGGGGGATCAAATTGTAAGGTAAGTGATCTCGATAATATTATTATCGATATAATTGGAAAGGAGTCACCTACAGTGCAGGGAATTGAAGAGGATCCTACATTGATACCTGAAACCGGATCAACCATCCCAATACCCAAAATGACTGGTAGTAACATGTCGAGGTACAGCCTTATTAATTATACACTTTAAAATATAAACTTGTTAACAAGCACGTTGTACTTTTTAGAGCTCGTAATTCGAACATTAATGCCAAAAAACGCAAACAAAAGACGATGGAAAATATCCACCACCAGTTGCTCGTCTTAAAAAAGAAAAGACTAGAGCTTGAAATATATAATCTCGAGTTAGATGCCCGCAAAAAAGAGCAAGATCTAGGCTTACAGTCCAACCGCCAACAACATAGTTTAACCACCTCTGAGAATTCCAGTTCTCCAGAATCATCAGCAGAAAGAGATTGTTCTAATTATTGATGTTTCTACAAATCATATTTTCATAACTGCCATAAATATAAAAATCATAACTAAACAAAAAAAACTTTCTTTTTATTTGTATGATAGGGAGGAATGTAATGAACCTACATATACCTACCTAGATTACCAACAAAGGTTATGGGATTTTCTTCCTTTGTAGACTGAGCTTTTGCGAATGCCTAACGATCGTTGTCTGTAATTCTCAGTTTTTTTTTATCAGTAAAACCGGTTTTACTTGACATTGATACTACATTTTTTTCTCATTTTTAATTCATTAAATCATGACTTATTGTCAGCAAAGAGGAAAAGAGAAAATAGTATTTTTTATTAAGAGAACGACGTTATGTTTTGACAATTACAATGTCCACAAAAGTAAATATACACCAAAAACTAGTGTTCTCATGAGTCCAGTGTATACTTTTTTTGTAGTCACAGTGTACTTTGAAATAATTTTTAATTTTCAACTTCTGAAAAGTCAAAAAAAAAAAAACTGCCAGAATCTGAAATTTGTTCATTTTCAATAAATTTTTTGTGACTTTTTTACATTAATGTGGTTATTGTGTTCGCGCTCACTCATATCGTTATCAGTGTTGTTCCTCTACGTGTCGACGTTAGTTGTCTACATTTCAACGTAGACAATCGGTCGACAATGTCGAAAATGTAGACAATGTGTCGACAACGTAAACAATAACTTAAATTTCACAAATAAAATCATTCCAAAAAGTCCTGCTACAACCGATAGACAAGTGGTTGAATAATTTATAATAACAATAAGGGTATTCATGCAACGAGATAATTTTCCGCATTGCCAGAAAAATATAACTTTCCGCAAGATGTTTACAAGAACACCCCCTTGAAAATACTTGCGTAAACGTGGGAAACGTCACAAATGACTTATCCCAGGTATCAGATTTATTTCTGCACTTTTCGCAACAAATTTGTGAGATAAAATTATCTGTTTTGCAGAATATTTTCGCCATACAAATTTTGACAGTTCATTTGTACCGAGATAAAATTATCTAGTTTACCAGGTATATCTGATTTTTGGCCCGGTACGATATTTTTATAATAAGTGATTCATGCAACGAGATAATTTTCCACTTTGCAGAAAAATGAACTTTTCCGCAAGATGATTACAGGAACACCTTTTTATAAATACTTGCGTGAACGTGGGAAATAATTAAATTAAACATCACAAATGACTTATCCCAGCGTACCAGGTTTATTTCTATACTTTCCGCATCAAATTCGTGAGATAAAATTATCTTTTTTACAGAATATTGTTCCCATCCAAATGTTGACAGTTAATCTCTACCGAGATAAAATTATCTGGTTTACCAAGTTTATCTGGGTTTTAGGCCATTGCGTTGGTTTAAAATAAAAGTTTGAAACACGTGGGTGGAAATAAAACCGGGAGTTGTTTTCTTCTTCCAACTAATGCTTTTTAAAATCACTCATAGCTTTTTTTGTTATCAATATTTTTTTGTTTCTATGAAACTTTGGAAGTTATTCCATTCTTCAATTAAAAGAGCTCTTCGGACTGCTGTAGGATTATGAAATACGGTAGACCGGTAGGTCTTGAAGTGCATTACACAAAAGAAAAATCGAAAATTTGAGGTCTTCCGTTTATGGGTGTTGTATCCTATCCACCAACTCTCTTAGAATCGTTATCAATTATGAAGCACTTCCGATTTCTGTAGAAAAATGAAATTCGATCAGGGGCGTATACAGCCTTACTTCTTGGGGGGGGGGTCACGCCAAAAAAAAAAAATAACACAAACTTATATTTTTTTGTAAAAAGTCAAATGCCTTATATTTTTTATTTTATATTTTACTGTGGGTAAAAGGAAAGGGAAAAAGTCTTAATTAACAATACTATAATACCTTAATATAAAAAATAAATTGGGTGGCGCAACAGCTCGTGAGGAACCAGGGCCTAGTGACTAACAACTCGCAAACATTCCTGTGTGCACGTGTCGACAGGAATGGAAGGGACCTACAATTTTATGCCGAATCCGAACGGCTAGACGAGAAGCACATATGACAAGCAGGAGACAGTAGCCCTGAAAAAAACTTTTTTAGTTTTTAGGTGGACGAGGCTGGGAAGTGAACCAAGACCTCCAGCGTGACAGTCAAACGCACTAACCATTACGCTATTGGTTCAAATAAGCTCATTTTGAAACGAGAACTTGTATCGGAAATGAGGTAATTTCGGATCTCATTTGGAAATTTGCATCGAAATTACCTCATTTGGCCCAGTGAAAACGTAGTATAAAGCGCTATTTGTTTCTATTCCTTAATGTAACATTTTTTGTTTTGGAGCACCTCAACAACAGCATACAGCAGTCTCCAGTTGCCTGAACAACAAATTTCAGTTTAGGAATCAAAATATTGAGGAAAAACATATTGAAGTCGCTTGGTCATTTGTTTTGAATTTTGTTCAGACTTCAGAATTTATTTTATTTCGGCTAGTTCTAATTTGAATTGAAGTTGCAGGAAATATTAGTAAAATATCATTAGGTACTCTGTTTTCTGTTTCTGAAATTTAAGTAAATAGTTAAGTATTAAATTCGCTTCCCAGCCTCGTCCACTTAAAAACTAAAAAGTTTTTTTTCAGGGCTACTGCCTCTTGCGAGGAATTGACAAATCCTCCAAGAGTATCACTTGTCACGAATAAGTGCTTCTCGTCTAGCCGTTCGGATTTGGCATAAAATTGTAGGTCCCTTCCATTCCTGTCGATAGGCGCACACAGGAATAGCTGCGAGTTGTTAGTCACTAGGCCCTGGTTCTTCATGAGCCGTTGTGCAACCCGATTTATTTATTTTTTAGTTAAATATAAATATTCACTACTGCAAATGAAAACAATAGTTCTGATTTTCAAAAATGACCACTTGGGTTAATTGCTCTTTTTATACAATAGTGGAAAAACTAGAATACATTACATATTCGTATTTTAATTGAATACAGAGATTCGGTTTTGTTGCTTTTCAATAAAAGTGTGAAAAAAGTTCAGGAGTGATTTGTATATGCTTCTGATTTAAAAAAAAAATGTATGTCTCTAAAGCTGGCCATACACGATGTGCGTGAAGTTAGCATACACCACCGAACCAACGAGCCGAACGGCCCGGAGCCGAACCCAAATTGCCCGTGAGTGGGAAAACTCAGATGGCTTCGTTTGGTTCGGCCGAACAATTTTGATTTACAGCCAGTCCAAAATCCACGAACACGAACCTTCGAACTAATGTTCGACTCTATCGTGTGTGGGGATTGGGGAATCAGCAAAACAAGCAGTTCTGTTTGCTTCAAACTTTCCAATCGCTCCAACCCACCGGCACCGTTAATAAATAATAAAATCCCACTTTCTCATGATATCTCATTAAATTGTAGAATACAATTTTCACCAAAAACATCTAACTGTCTCATTTTCTTTTTTGAGAAGTTTTGTCATGTTTAATACAAAACACAAAATTTAGGTTTTTAGAATTTTCTTGGTTTCTGATTGGGCAACTGTCATAAGAAGTTCAGTATAGTCGACTTGTGTTTTTTTCATTGAACGGTACGCTGACGTTTTTTGTTTGGACAAGATTCAAACTGCCAAAATTGGTTCGGATGGGCCGTGTATGACACCCAAATTTGGACCGTGGCCAAATGGACCGGAGCCAAATAGCTCCGAGCTGTTCGGCTCGGTCGTGTATGGCCAGCTTAAGACTGATGGCAAGATGGAAAAGCGAAGGGCAAAATAAATATATAGGTACATCAAATAAACCTAACCTTTTTATCTTTCTTACCAGAAAGCCTTTCTAATAAAAATAATTGACAAAGTTGTTAAATTCTGTGAACCTTGTCGCGTTTTCTATAAGGATTCCATTCGACTGGTCAAACGGTCACGGCAAGGAACTTTTGCATTATTGGATTCATAGGTTACTTTGTAAAAATAATCCACATACTACATCCCAATCAACAAGATTATTGTTCGATCATAAATGTTGAATAAGTGGAAACAAAATGCTTTCATAACAGGTTTTCAATAAGTTTTATATAATTTATGACTATTTTTCGTTAACATTAACATTTTTTGGTTAGAATAACTATAAATTGAAAGTTGTCACATATGTAGATATTTTTGTTTGCTTTTAAAAATAATCTACTCTGTCATACAGAATTCAAATAAAACAATTTCATATGTGTCCTATAATGTGTTTAAAGATTTTATTTTCTGAAATATAAAATATTCTTTTTTTCAAAATACTATTGGTTTTTACTTTACTGAGTGAAAATTTGGAAACAACTACGGACTTTAATTTCTGTTTGGTTTAACAGGTTTTGGCTGTCATCTTAAAACGGAACCTATGAGTGCTTATGCATATATTTTAAGGATTAAATGTATTATCATATGAGAAGTTTGTTGTTAACTTTAATTTGAGGTACGAGGAAGAAAATCTAAGTATCATCAATTGAATACAAAATATGGTAGGTAGGTATTCCATTGCCATGAAAATTAAATTTCTTATTGAATTCCAAGTTAGCAACATTCAAATTTTCTATTGAATTCTGATTTCACCAATCGAAAATCCTATTAGCTTTCTTTTGTTTCTCTGTGGTTACTAAATAATTATTTCAGATCAACAAAATTATCTTGAGTTCGTTCTCGGGGGGGGGGGTATGACCCCGTGACCCCCCCCAGTATACGCCGTTGAATTCGATAGAGTGATATGATTTGAAGTTCATATAGTATAAAGGTAAAAAATGAAAACTGCAGATTTTCCATTCAGGGGGAGTGGCACCTAACCTACCCCCCCCACTTTCTCAGATTTTTGTATCAATTATATGGGTAACGTACGATTTGATTACTGAACCAAAATTTCAAGGTTTACTGGCAAGTGGAATTTTATCATTTTATTACTAAATTCCTCAAACTTTGAAAGATTTTTAAAAATTGAACAGTAAACCATAGTAAAGTGATTCAGTGAACCTACTCTAATTAAAAATATAAGTATTTGAAACTGGACAGTTTTACAGTGAGCACTTACTAGATTAAGTTGCACTTAAGTTTTACATATTGGTATTTTTTGGTAATTTTCGCAGTCTGAGTTAGTGACACTTAAGTACAATTTATGCAGGCAAGTGTGCACTGCGAATTTTGTGATTTTGTGTCCTATATTTCGCACTAAAGTGCTACTACTGTTACTGTGAAACTGGGCATAAAGCCTTTATAAACATAGAACTACATAGGTATGCGTTTAGATTTAGATGAAATGATTTTTCACGACTTTCTTGTTGTTACAATTATGGTTTTGTATTATAGAAGAACTTGGTTCTTTTTTTTAAGATTTTTGTTTTCGGTTTAATAAATTTTAGTAGGAAAAATTATGAATTATAATGGTTGAACGAATTGTCTACATTGTCGACAAATTTATGTCGACAATTGTGAATTGTCTAAATTGAATTGTCTACATGTAGACAATCATGTAGTCTACATTTATAGTCTACATGTCACAACACTGATCGTTATTTTCAATTATAAATTGTTTGAACTACTCTAGTTTCATTTTTAATGCCTTAAAAATGAGAAAAAAAGCTAGTATCATACGGGCTTAACGAAAAGCTTGAGAATATAATCATCAATGTTTTGTTGAGCCTAGCCTAATGTATTCAATCAATATGCTTATTTATTTACTCTTGCAATGCGTCGTGTCGTGTTTGCTCACTTTCAGCACAGACGCGAATTAAAGTGAGTAGGTACATTATGTATGTCTCATTCTGATAAACTCCTCTATCCTTTTGATTTAGCACCAATAAAAGACGAATAAAGTTCAAATAAAAAAACGGCCCATACACTAGCTCTTGTTTTTTTTTCAACTATCTTTTTATTTCTTAGATTTTATATGTATTCAACAAAATAAACAAATAATGAACTATTATTATAAGTTGGTCTGTAGGTTAATACTATACAGAAAATATAAGAAAGAAAAACAATAAGGTGTATGTTCATTATATACCTAAATATATATCGATTTGTGTAAAAAAAAAATTAATTTCCTTTAAAAATTAATGTTAGGTATAAATGTAGGATATAAAGAAATATAAACAGTTTTTATACACTATAATAGTTAATATATTGTCTTTATTAAACAGTCGTTTTGGTTTTTATTTACTTTACTTTTCTTTGACTTAATTTAAACAGAAATATACTTCAGACCGCCGTCGTCGTATCGCGCGTCGTTACCTTACTTCTTGTCGTCGTCGTAGCTATTCTTGAACTCCCTTCTGTGTTTTTTCGCCGTCGCTTAGACAAGATCCCATACCATCAACCTTCGCATGAGTCGATACCAGGCAAGAGCCCTGGTGGCCCAACTCCATAGGCAGCCAACCCCTACCACTCCTCCCAGTAGCAGCAGAATCTTGATGAATCGATTTGGTATGCTTGGCATTGTTTTTGTTTTGTTCTCCTCCTTACGATGTGCATGGCTATTTAAATGCATTGAATTAGGTCATGTTTCGTCGGTCGTTGTCATTGCTGGATATTTGGATCTGTTCAGTGCATTGACCGGTGGTGTATGTTTGCTGTTCCATTCTTATCTATCGTCGTGGGTGTATGGTTGCTATTCATCGCCGCGGTGGTGACAGGTCGTATTCCGTCCAGTGGAATGTGCTGATGTTTATTTTGCTTCTTGATCATGACGACGGTCTGAAAGTATAGTATCTGCGTTATCTAATATACAATAATATACTCTTATTAAATACTTAGCTTTATGTTATTACTCATCGATCCCACATTCGGCCATCCTGGAATTATCGACTGTCCTCAGGCGATGTCATCTTCATCTTCGGAGTCATCCTCGTCATCTTCCTCATCATCTTGTATCCATGGCTTCATGTAATCTGCCGATGTGCTAGTTATGTTGGGCCCCTCATGTTGACCCACTTTCTTCACTTCATATATTTCATTTCTCTTTACTTTCGTCACCTCGTATGGTCCCAAGAAACTGGCATGTAGCTTCAGCCCAGTTCCAAACTGTGTTCTCTTGATGGCGACAAGATCGTTCACCTTATACTCATGTGCCGCCTTCCGCTTTTTGTTATATGTTCTTTGATTCTCAGCTTGAACTCTGCTTATCTCGTCCTTTGCTGCCTTTCTCATCTCGTCTCGATTCGTTTCGAAGTCATCCAATATAACGTCTTCTAGCAGCTTCCTTATCTCCAGATCCTCCGCTCGACGCATGGTTGCCCCAAACATCAATTGGAAAGGACTCCTCTTTGTACTTCGTGACACCGTTGAGTTGATGGCTCGCTGGACCTGTCCTACGTGTTGGAACCATTTCGTGGGGTCTGCTACTGCTACCTTTGACAGCACTTCAATAACTATTTTATTGATCCTCTCAACCTGCCCGTTGCCCCTTGGTACTCCAGTTGTTGTTAATACGTGATGAATCCCTCTTTCGTCACAATATTCCTTGAACGCGTTTGCCGTAAACGCGGCGCCTTTATCAGAAATCAGTCGGGTTGGGTTCCCGAATGTTTCACTCTGCAGGTCTAATCGTTTTATTGCCTCTTCGCACTTCGTTGTCTTCACAGGATATATCCACGTGAACTTCGTAAACGCATCCACCACCACAAACAGGTAGTTATAGAACTTGTGTGTTGATGGAAGCGGTCCAACGTGGTCAATATGTAGCGTGTGTAACGGTACGTCAATCTTCTCAATTGGGTGCAGGAACCCTTGCGCCCTTCCGCTTTTCTTTGCCGCCAATATACACGCCACGCAGTTTGCTAAAACGTTATCTATGCACCCCATAAGCTTCGGTATATAATAGTCTTGCTTTACTATGGCCTCCACTTTCTTCGCACTTATGTGCCCCTGTGCATGTGCGTTACGAATGATTTCCTTCTGAAGCGACTTGGGGACCACTAATAAATGACAACCCCCTTCGAACTTATATAGTAATCCGCTTCTTACTTCATAATCTTTATACGCACCCACAGCTGTAATTATATCAAAGATTAATTGGCAAAATTCGTCTTTACCTTGTGCGGATTTTATCCGGTGTATGATGCCATCTTCTATTCTCATTGCAACAGGATATCTACTAAGCGCATCCACGTGTCTCATTGACGTGCCCGCTCGGTGTATAACCTTCATGGTGTATTCTTGTAGCATGATCGCCCATCTTGCTACTCGCGGACATAAGTCTCTCTTCTTCATCGTAGCCTCGAATGCTTTGCAGTCCGTCATAATTGTGAACTCCATCCCTAGGAGGTACACTCTCAGTTTTTCTAAACACTTCATTATCGCCAGTACCTCGAGTTCGTAGCTTGTAAATTTCCTCTCAGATCGGCTGGTCTTGAAACTCAGGAAGAACGTTGGGTGGAAATGTCCATCATCATGTTTCTGCAGCAGCGCCCCTCCATATCCTTCTATGCTGGCATCCGTATGGAGTTCTGTGGGCAAACATGGATTAAATAGTTTCAGAACTGGCTCACTGCAAAGACAAGATTTAAGTTCATTAAATGCAATCATTTCTTTTTCACCCATCCCAAATTTATTTTCTTTTCTTAAGAGATCTGACAAAGGTTTCGCTATCCTGGAGTAATTTAGGACGAATTTCCTAAAAAACCCAGTCAGTCCCAGAAAACTTTGTATCTGCTTTACGTTTCTCGGTACCGGAAACTTCTGTACTGCTTTTACCTTCTCCTCTGATGGCTTTATGCTTCCATTACCTATAACATGCCCTAAAAACTCTACTGACTGTGATAGGAAATTACATTTTTCCCATTTTATCTTCAATCCGTACTCCTCGGCCACCCTTAGCACAACCTTCAGTTTTTCCAATGCCTCGTCTTCGCTCTTTGCAAATATGATGATATCGTCCACATATATCAACAAATATTTTTGTAGCACCAGCTCCCGGAAAATTTGGTTGACGAACCTCTGGAATGCAGCCGGTGAGTTACATAGCCCAAATGGTACCTTAAGAAATTCATATTGCCTATCTGGCGTTACGAATGCCGTATATTTTCTGCTGCCCTTTGCTATATCTACGTGGAAAAATCCATCTTTTAAATCTAAAGTGATAAATACCTTTGCTTCATGAAGTGGTTCGAAAACTTCCTCCATGACCGTCATGGGGAACCTGTCCTTCATCATTTTCTTGTTTAGCTCCCGGTAATCGATGCATAGTCTATACTTTCCATCCTTCTTCTTCACTAGGACTATCGGGCTGGCATACTCTGATCGACTTGGAACTACGACTCCATCATCTATCCACTCTTTTACCTGTTTATTTACTGCATCTCTTTCTGGAATCGCTAGTCTTCGTGCCTTACGGAAAACTGGGATATCGTCTGTTAACACAATGTTCATCTCGATGCAGGACCTTGCGAGACTTTTCGGCCTATATGTATCTACGATATCGTTCACTGCTTGTCTGTACTCTTCGTTTCCTACTTTCCACTTTGAATCATCGTCTCTTTCCTGGCACCATTCGATTTGAAAAATGTCGTTCTCCTCCAGATTGTATCCTTCCTTCATACTTTTTTCCTCGTCTATCTTCTTGACTATCCTAATTTTTCCGCCGCTGATAACTAACTCAACATTTTTCAAAAAATCTCTTCCGAGCAGTATCTCATCTGGAATCCACCGATCTGGTACAACCTGAAATCGATTCAAATTTTTTTCTGTTCCAACCTGCACTTCTAACACACATGAGCCTAGGGTTTTCCGAGGGCTGTCTCCAAACCCTTTCAACATCATTCCCGGTAACTGGGGTTCGGCTTCACTTATCTTCCCTTGGAATGACTTATGGATTATCGAAACGTCGCTTCCATTGTCCACGAAAGCGTAATATGTCTTACCTTTCACAATTATTGGAATGTGCCGCTCGTCTGATTCGATGCGATTTACATGACTTATCCCTCTTGAGGTCGAAGGTGTTTCAATCTTTACTGGGCAATTTGGTGATATATGCCCGAACTGGTTGCATTTGAAACAACGTGTTCCCTTCCCCTTATCTGGACAACTAGTAGCTATATGCGACTTCGACCCGCAGTTGTGGCACCGTCTCCCTTGTCCTGTTTGTCCTGTCTGTCCTTCTTTACCAGGAGGCGTCGATGATTTACCGCCACCACTATTGCTCTTGCTGAATCCTTGTTGCGTTGGCATAAATCTTTTCATTTGCTGGTAGTTCTCCATTTTTTTCTTCAGTTCTTCCAATGTTGTGGCTTCGTACAGGATCATTTTATTATAAATGGAATCTGTGATTCCATTTCGAATATACTCCAGCAGCGACTCCTCGTCAATTTTTCCTTCACTTGCCAATTGCTGCATCGAGTACAGATACTCTAGGAGACTCTCTGTGGTTGTTTTCTTTCGCGCTTCCAGCGCTCTGTGCACCTCGATGGTGGTCTTTGTCTTTTGAAACTCTGTTAGCAACACCTCCTTCAGTGCTGCATAACTTGTTAGTCCCGTCTTGGCCTCGACCGCAAGTCTGGCTGCCCCTCGTAACAGTCGCTTTGTGTATAGGAACTTTTGAATATCGTTCCACTGACATACTGTAGCAATGTCCTCGAAGTCTTTTAACCATACCGTCAAGTTTTTTCCCGCTTCACCCGAAAAGTGTTCCAGGGAGTCCTCCACATCCCTGAACACGAAATTGTTGGCCCTTTCATTAGCCATCGTAACTTCGTCCACGCCTTCTTCGTCTTCTTCTCGATCCGCTTTTGGAATTTCTTCTTTGTCCCCTTCTATCTCGTTATCTTCACCCTTCTCTATTACTATTCTGACTTCGCTTTCAGTAATGTTTTCGAATGCCTCTCTTATCCTGTCCACCAAGTCAGTTTTTAGGCGGTACCGGTACGACAAATTCTTTTGCTGTAAAAACTTCTGTAATTCGCGTGTAGTGAAGGCTTGAATTAATTCATCCATCCATATCCTTTACACGAGACAAAGTTCTTCACAGTTTTCTTAACAAATCCTATAACACAGTTCTTCACAATTTTCTTAACGAATTTTTCTTAACGAATTCTTTACAACTTAACCAATCTTAACAAATCTTAACACAGTTCTTCACAATTTTCTTAACGAATCCTAGGGGACTTCTTTACAACTTAACCAATCTTAACAAATCTTAACACAGTTCTTCTCTTCTTAACTCTTTTCGAATCTTATCAAAAACCATTAACACTTCTTTTACCTCAAAGTTGTTGGGATATGAAAATAAATTTCCCGTAGATCCCGGTTGAGCCCCCAAATGTAGGATATAAAGAAATATAAACAGTTTTTATACACTATAATAGTTAATATATTGTCTTTATTAAACAGTCGTTTTGGTTTTTATTTACTTTACTTTTCTTTGACTTAATTTAAACAGAAATATACTTCAGACCGCCGTCGTCGTATCGCGCGTCGTTACCTTACTTCTTGTCGTCGTCGTAGCTATTCTTGAACTCCCTTCTGTGTTTTTTCGCCGTCGCTTAGACAAGATCCCATACCATCAACCTTCGCATGAGTCGATACCAGGCAAGAGCCCTGGTGGCCCAACTCCATAGGCAGCCAACCCCTACCACTCCTCCCAGTAGCAGCAGAATCTTGATGAATCGATTTGGTATGCTTGGCATTGTTTTTGTTTTGTTCTCCTCCTTACGATGTGCATAGCTATTTAAATGTATTGAATTAGGTCATGTTTCGTCGGTCGTTGTCATTGCTGGATATTTGGATCTGTTCAGTGCATTGACCGGTGGTGTATGTTTGCTGTTCCATTCTTATCTATCGTCGTGGGTGTATGGTTGCTATTCATCGCTGCGGTGGTGACAGGTCGTATTCCGTCCAGTGGAATGTGCTGATGTTTATTTTGCTTCTTGATCATGACGACGGTCTGAAAGTATAGTATCTGCGTTATCTAATATACAATAATATACTCTTATTAAATACTTAGCTTTATGTTATTACTCATCGATCCCACATTCGGCCATCCTGGAATTATCGACTGTCCTCAGGCGATGTCATCTTCATCTTCGGAGTCATCCTCGTCATCTTCCTCATCATCTTGTATCCATGGCTTCATGTAATCTGCCGATGTGCTAGTTATGTTGGGCCCCTCATGTTGACCCACTTTCTTCACTTCATATATTTCATTTCTCTTTACTTTCGTCACCTCGTATGGTCCCAAGAAACTGGCATGTAGCTTCAGCCCAGTTCCAAACTGTGTTCTCTTGATGGCGACAAGATCGTTCACCTTATACTCATGTGCCGCCTTCCGCTTTTTGTTATATGTT
The DNA here is from genome assembly GCA_949320155.1 of Melangyna quadrimaculata. Taxonomy (NCBI): domain Eukaryota; kingdom Metazoa; phylum Arthropoda; class Insecta; order Diptera; family Syrphidae; genus Melangyna; species Melangyna quadrimaculata. Next base: position 116,079,077 of record OX439484.1, read on the forward strand.
CTTTGATTCTCAGCTTGAACTCTGCTTATCTCGTCCTTTGCTGCCTTTCTCATCTCGTCTCGATTCGTTTCGAAGTCATCCAATATAACGTCTTCTAGCAGCTTCCTTATCTCCAGATCCTCCGCTCGACGCATGGTTGCCCCAAACATCAATTGGAAAAGACTCCTCTTTGTACTTCGTGACACCGTTGACTTGATGGCTCGCTGGACCTGTCCTACGTGTTGGAACCATTTCGTGGGATCTGCTACTGCTACCTTTGACAGCACTTCAATAACTATTTTATTGATCCTCTCAACCTGCCCGTTGCCCCTTGGTACTCCAGTTGTTGTTAATACGTGATGAATCCCTCTTTCGTCACAATATTCCTTGAACGCGTTTGCCGTAAACGCGGCGCCTTTATCAGAAATCAGTCGGGTTGGGTTCCCGAATGTTTCACTCTGCAGGTCTAATCGTTTTATTGCCTCTTCGCACTTCGTTGTCTTCACTGGATATATCCACGTGAACTTCGTAAACGCATCCACCACCACAAACAGGTAGTTATAGAACTTGTGTGTTGATGGAAGCGGTCCAACGTGGTCAATATGTAGCGTGTGTAACGGTACGTCAATCTTCTCAATTGGGTGCAGGAACCCTTGCGCCCTTCCGCTTTTCTTTGCCACCAATATACACGCCACGCAGTTTGCTAAAACGTTATCTATGCACCCCATAAGCTTCGGTATATAATAGTCTTGCTTTACTATGGCCTCCACTTTCTTCGCACTTATGTGCCCCTGTGCATGTGCGTTACGAATGATTTCCTTCTGAAGCGACTTGGGGACCACTAATAAATGACAACCCCCTTCGAACTTATATAGTAATCCGCTTCTTACTTCATAATCTTTATACGCACCCACAGCTGTAATTATATCAAAGATTAATTGGCAAAATTCGTCTTTACCTTGTGCGGATTTTATCCGGTGTATGATGCCATCTTCTATTCTCATTGCAACAGGATATCTACTAAGCGCATCCACGTGTCTCATTGACGTGCCCGCTCGGTGTATAACCTTCATGGTGTATTCTTGTAGCATGATCGCCCATCTTGCTACTCGCGGACATAAGTCTCTCTTCTTCATCGTAGCCTCGAATGCTTTGCAGTCCGTCATAATTGTGAACTCCATCCCTAGGAGGTACACTCTCAGTTTTTCTAAACACTTCATTATCGCCAGTACCTCGAGTTCGTAGCTTGTAAATTTCCTCTCAGATCGGCTGGTCTTGAAACTCAGGAAGAACGTTGGGTGGAAATGTCCATCATAATGTTTCTGCAGCAGCGCCCCTCCATATCCTTCTATGCTGGCATCCGTATGGAGTTCTGTGGGCAAACATGGATTAAATAGTTTCAGAACTGGCTCACTGCAAAGACAAGATTTAAGTTCATTAAATGCAATCATTTCTTTTTCACCCATTCCAAATTTATTTTCTTTTCTTAAGAGATCTGACAAAGGTTTCGCTATCCTGGAGTAATTTAGGACGAATTTCCTAAAAAAACCAGTCAGTCCCAGAAAACTTTGTATCTGCTTTACGTTTCTCGGTACCGGAAACTTCTGTACTGCTTTTACCTTCTCCTCTGATGGCTTTATGCTTCCATTACCTATAACATGCCCTAAAAACTCTACTGACTGTGATAGGAAATTACATTTTTCCCATTTTATCTTCAATCCGTACTCCTCGGCCACCCTTAGCACAACCTTCAGTTTTTCCAATGCCTCGTCTTCGCTCTTTGCAAATATGATGATATCGTCCACATATATCAACAAATATTTTTGTAGCACCAGCTCCCGGAAAATTTGGTTGACGAACCTCTGGAATGCAGCCGGTGAGTTACATAGCCCAAATGGTACCTTAAGAAATTCATAATGCCCATCTGGCGTTACGAATGCCGTATATTTTCTGCTGCCCTTTGCTATATCTACGTGGAAAAATCCATCTTTTAAATCTAAAGTGATAAATACCTTTGCATCATGAAGTGGTTCGAAAACTTCCTCCATGACCGTCATGGGGAACCTGTCCTTCATCATTTTCTTGTTTAGCTCCCGGTAATCGATGCATAGTCTATACTTTCCATCCTTCTTCTTCACTAGGACTATCGGGCTGGCATACTCTGATCGACTTGGAACTACGACTCCATCATCTATCCACTCTTTTACCTGTTTATTTACTGCATCTCTTTCTGGAATCGCTAGTCTTCGTGCCTTACGGAAAACTGGGATATCGTCTGTTAACACAATGTTCATCTCGATGCAGGACCTTGCGAGACTTTTCGGCCTATATGCATCTACGATATCGTTCACTGCTTGTCTGTACTCTTCGTTTCCTACTTTCCACTTTGAATCATCGTCTCTTTCCTGGCACCATTCGATTTGAAAAATGTCGTTCTCCTCCAGATTGTATCCTTCCTTCATACTTTTTTCCTCGTCTATCTTCTTGACTATCCTAATTTTTCCGCCGCTGATAACTAACTCAACATTTTTCAAAAAATCTCTTCCGAGCAGTATCTCATCTGGAATCCACCGATCTGGTACAACCTGAAATCGATTCAAATATTTTTCTGTTCCAACCTGCACTTCTAACACACATGAGCCTAGGGTTTTCCGAGGGCTGTCTCCAAACCCTTTCAACATCATTCCCGGTAACTGGGGTTCGGCTTCACTTATCTTCCCTTGGAATGACTTATGGATTATCGAAACGTCGCTTCCATTGTCCACGAAAGCGTAATATGTCTTACCTTTCACAATTATTGGAATGTGCCGCTCGTCTGATTCGATGCGATTTACATGACTTATCCCTCTTGAGGTCGAAGGTGTTTCAATCTTTACTGGGCAATTTGGTGATATATGCCCGAACTGGTTGCATTTGAAACAACGTGTTCCCTTCCCCTTATCTGGACAACTAGTAGCTATATGCGACTTCGACCCGCAGTTGTGGCACCGTCTCCCTTGTCCTGTTTGTCCTGTCTGTCCTTCTCTACCAGGAGGCGTCGATGATTTACCGCCACCACTATTGCTCTTGCTGAATCCTTGTTGCGTTGGCATAAATCTTTTCATTTGCTGGTAGTTCTCCATTTTTTTCTTCAGTTCTTCCAATGTTGTGGCTTCGTACAGGATCATTTTATTATAAATGGAATCTGTGATTCCATTTCGAATATACTCCAGCAGCGACTCCTCGTCAATTTTTCCTTCACTTGCCAATTGCTGCATCGAGTACAGATACTCTAGGAGACTCTCTGTGGTTGTTTTCTTTCGCGCTTCCAGCGCTCTGTGCACCTCGATGGTGGTCTTTGTCTTTTGAAACTCTGTTAGCAACACCTCCTTCAGTGCTGCATAACTTGTTAGTCCCGTCTTGGCCTCGACCGCAAGTCTGGCTGCCCCTCGTAACAGTCGCTTTGTGTATAGGAACTTTTGAATATCGTTCCACTGACATACTGTAGCAATGTCCTCGAAGTCTTTTAACCATACCGTCAAGTTTTTTCCCGCTTCACCCGAAAAGTGTTCCAGGGAGTCCTCCACATCCCTGAACACGAAATTGTTGGCCCTTTCATTAGCCATCGTAACTTCGTCCACGCCTTCTTCGTCTTCTTCTCGATCCGCTTTTGGAATTTCTTCTTTGTCCCCTTCTATCTCGTTATCTTCACCCTTCTCTATTACTATTCTGACTTCGCTTTCAGTAATGTTTTCGAATGCCTCTCTTATCCTGTCCACCAAGTCAGTTTTTAGGCGGTACCGGTACGACAAATTCTTTTGCTGTAAAAACTTCTGTAATTCGCGTGTAGTGAAGGCTTGAATTAATTCATCCATCCATATCCTTTACACGAGACAAAGTTCTTCACAGTTTTCTTAACAAATCCTATAACACAGTTCTTCACAATTTTCTTAACGAATTTTTCTTAACGAATTCTTTACAACTTAACCAATCTTAACAAATCTTAACACAGTTCTTCACAATTTTCTTAACGAATCCTAGGGGACTTCTTTACAACTTAACCAATCTTAACAAATCTTAACACAGTTCTTCTCTTCTTAACTCTTTTCGAATCTTATCAAAAACCATTAACACTTCTTTTACCTCAAAGTTGTTGGGATATGAAAATAAATTTCCCGTAGATCCCGGTTGAGCCCCCAAATGTAGGATATAAAGAAATATAAACAGTTTTTATACACTATAATAGTTAATATATTGTCTTTATTAAACAGTCGTTTTGGTTTTTATTTACTTTACTTTTCTTTGACTTAATTTAAACAGAAATATACTTCAGACCGCCGTCGTCGTATCGCGCGTCGTTACCTTACTTCTTGTCGTCGTCGTAGCTATTCTTGAACTCCCTTCTGTGTTTTTTCGCCGTCGCTTAGACAAGATCCCATACCATCAACCTTCGCATGAGTCGATACCAGGCAAGAGCCCTGGTGGCCCAACTCCATAGGCAGCCAACCCCTACCACTCCTCCCAGTAGCAGCAGAATCTTGATGAATCGATTTGGTATGCTTGGCATTGTTTTTGTTTTGTTCTCCTCCTTACGATGTGCATGGCTATTTAAATGCATTGAATTAGGTCATGTTTCGTCGGTCGTTGTCATTGCTGGATATTTGGATCTGTTCAGTGCATTGACCGGTGGTGTATGTTTGCTGTTCCATTCTTATCTATCGTCGTGGGTGTATGGTTGCTATTCATCGCCGCGGTGGTGACAGGTCGTATTCCGTCCAGTGGAATGTGCTGATGTTTATTTTGCTTCTTGATCATGACGACGGTCTGAAAGTATAGTATCTGCGTTATCTAATATACAATAATATACTCTTATTAAATACTTAGCTTTATGTTATTACTCATCGATCCCACATAAATTCACAAAATTAACTAGATATTCATTATATTTTTGGATGATTCATTTAAGAAAAATGGTTTAAAATATATTGTGGATTCACTATTCCATCCAAATTATGCCCATCATCCCGTCGAAAGTCAATATCTTCTACCTCTTCTATATTTTCAGGTATAATAATATCATTGTCTTCCGGTTGTCTTGAAAAATTATGTAAAATAATGCAGCATTTAATGACCTTAACGGCTTTACGTGGTTGCATTCTCAAATGTTTAGGCAAGTGAATTTTTCCTTTAAAATGACAATTGAATTTTCAATAAGCCTCCCAGTTGATTTATGAGCTCGGTTGTAGCGATTCATTGCAATATTTGTAGTCCTTAAAATCGGTGTAGCTAACCAATCTTTAGAAGGATACCCAGTATCTCCAAGTAGCACAGCATGAGGAAAAGGCCGGAACCCACTTTCCAAAAGAGTATAAAGTGGACTTCTTCTTAGTACCCTTGAATCGTGAACACTTCCCGGCCAGTTCACATAAGCATTATAAAAAGTTAAGTCCGGGCCACACACTAGCATACAATTTATTGAATGATTTCCATGTCTATCAACGTATGCAGGATCAAATTTACGTGGTGCATCTATATTGATTAAAGTTCCATCAATACACCCATACATACATGGCATGCCTACAAAAATAAACATTTAAAATTGTATTTGGTCCTGCAGGTAAAGTACATTAAGATGCGCGAAAATAAGACCCGCGGTTCTTGGGTTTTATTGCACTGCAACGGTTTTACATAATATGATTAAATTAAGAAAACTACCTGTAATAGCATGAAACTTTTCCGGAATTATGTCCACCTCATCGGGCCATCGTACAGCAACTTCAAACAGGGAATCCACGATCGCTGTACAAACCCGATCAACACACCTGCATACTGTGGCCTTGGAGATACCATGCATGTCAACGATTCCATGATACTGTCCCCCATTGTCAATCCAGTGCAAGGCAGTGAGTAGTTGCTGCTTTGGGGACAATGCAAAGTTTTTATCAGTTCTGTGACTAATATGTCCTCCAACTAGAGAAAGTATTTCTTCTGCCTTCACTGAACTCACACGAAAAAGCTTGTTAAAATAAAAACACTCGGAGATATTATAATTTATTCGCTGACGATACACTGTTCTTCTTCGATTCAGAATTATATTATTATCATCGTCACTGCTATCGCTACTACTATGCCCCCGCTGCCGTAAAAAATAAAATAAATAAATCGGGTGGCACAACGGCTCATGAAGAACCAGGGCCTAGTGACTAACAACTCGCAACCATTTCTGTGTGCGCCTTTCAACAGGAATGGAATGGACCTACAATTTTATGCCGAATCCAAACGGCTATACGAGAAGCACTTATTCGTGACAAGTGATATCTTGGAGGATTTGTCAATTCATCGCAAGAGGCAGTAGCCCTGAAAAAAACTTTTTAGTTTTTAGGTGGACGAGGCTGGGAAGCGATCCCAGACCTCCAGCGTGACAGTCGAACGCACTAACCATTACGCTACGGGCTACTGCTCCCCCGCTGCCGTAAAACCGTTAAAAATCCGCTTAATATGACCGAAAACAAATTTGTAACAAAAGTTACATAGGTCTTGAGCCATGTAAATGTAAAAAATTTTCATTTTCACAACTAAACAGAAACTAGTTCATTTTTTTCTTTAGTGAAACAGAAACCTACAAAAAACTTGAAAGCTCACAAATTTGTTACTTGTAAATTACAACTTTTGGTGGAACAAATAATGTATTTTTCACAAATTTTCACTTGTAAACACAATGAAGTGGTGAAATTAAATTAATCGAGTTTTTCACAAATTTTGTGAAAAATCACTTGTATTTACAATTATGTAAGTTGGTGAAATAGGCCCCTGGTGTAGGAATTGGTAATCAACCAGCTGTTCTGATGATAAGAGTGACAAAAAATGCCTTCGATTCACTCGTACGGTATCCAAAACATCGCGTAAATCATCAAACGAGTGTGCACGTACTGTTTGCAAAGCACTGATTTCTTGCATGTGTGCGCGAATTGTTTGATGGCTGTTGTCATATTGTTGTCGTAGTAAAAGCCAAACCATCTGGTAATTGGCATCATCTGCCACTGACCATTCACCAATTGCACGTTTAGCTGAGCCTTCCCTTCTAAACAGGTTAAAAGCCTTCTTAACCGTTGCGCATTACATCAATTTTTGTTATTAAGCACTTCCTCAATAAATGCATAACAGGATGAAACCCACTTGGCAAAATCTCCACCTAATGTTGGTAGTTTATCTACGCTTGGTAAGTCGCCCCACTGGATTTGCAAAACAATATTTTCCAACTGATTTAATACATCTGGTGTTAACAGGGCTAATCTTGATCGCAAGGATGTTTTTGCAGTGAAATAAATCTCTTCGCCTTGTTCTAGATAGGTATATTCAAGCCTATTACCAAATGCGAGTAGTTGACGACAAGCACTGTCATACTCCTTCCAAAGGTCATCTAGCATTTCCAGTTTTGTCTTTATTGCATGCTTATCAGCGTCAATAAATTGTGCTTACTGCGTGAAATCTAAAGTGCGACGCAGTGCATACAATTTTATTTCACAGCAGCTCTCCATCTCCTCTTTCGTTTGTCTCTTCTTTCGTTTTGCCTTTGATGTACCTTTATCATCGTTTCTATTCTTTGTTACATTTGAAGGAGCCCATGGGCCTGTATAAGTGTGCTGTATGTTTTCAAGTTCCAATTCTGAATGGGATACAGATTTCTGACAATCTTTCTGGTTTGTATCTTCTTGTTGTTTTTGCTTACCTATGAAATAACAGAAATTAAACATTATTCTGATTATGATCAATGCATTTGTGACCCATAATCACCTTTGGTTATGATCACGCATTTGTGACCCATAATCGCTTTGGACTATGATCACGCATTTTTGGCCCATAATCGCTTTTGATTACGATCACGCATTTGTGACCCATAATCGCTTTTGATTACGATCACGCATTTATGACCCAAAATCGCTTTTGATTACGATCGCGCATATGTGACCCATAATCGCTTTTGGTAACGATCACGCATTTGTGATCCATTACCGCTTTTACTATTAATTACGACCACGCATTTGAGATCCGTAATCAATAGCTTCGCATTTTTTACTATCACGCATTTGTGATACGTAAATCATTATTATAATGGCTATGGCTACACATATTGTAAACCATAAGCTAATCTACATTTAACCCACTTTCCAAAAGAGTATAAAGTGGACTTCTTCTTAGTACCCTTGAATCGTGAACACTTCCCGGCCAGTTCACATAAGCATTATAAAAAGTTAAGTCCGGGCCACACACTAGCATACAATTTATTGAATGATTTCCATGTCTATCAACGTATGCAGGATCAAATTCACGTGGTGCATCTATATTGATTAAAGTTCCATCAATACATCCATACATACATGGCATGCCTACAAAAATAAACATTTAAAATTGTATTTGGTCCTGCAGGTAAAGTACATTAAGATGCGCAAAATAAGACCCGCGGTTCTTGGGTTTTATTGCACTGCAACGGTTTTACATGATATGATTAAATTAAGAAAACTACCTGCAATAGCATGAAACTTTTCCGGAATTATGTCCACCTCATCGGGCCATCGTACAGCAACTTCAAACAGGGAATCCACGATCGCTGTACAAACCCGATCAACACCCCTGCATACTGTGGCCTTGGAGATACCATGCATGTCAGCGATTCCATGATACTGTCCCCCATTGTCAATCCAGTGCAAGGCAGTGAGTTGTTGCTGCTTTGGGGACAATGCAAAGTTTTTATCAGTTCTGTGACTAATATGTCCTCCAACTAGAGAAAGTATTTCTTCTGCCTTCACTGAACTCACACGAAAACGCTTGTTAAAATAAAAACACTCGGAGATAATATAATTTATTCGCTGACGATACACTGTTCTTCTTCGATTCAGAATTATATTATTATCATCGTCACTGCTATCGCTACTACTATGCCCCCGCTGCCGTAAAAAATAAAATAAATAAATCGGGTGGCACAACGGCTCATGAAGAACTAGGGCCTAGTGACTAACAACTCGCAACCATTCCTGTGTGCGCCTTTCGACAGGAATGGAAGGGACCTACAATTTTATGCCGAATCCGAACGGCTAGACGAGAAGCACTTATTCGTGACAAGTGATATATTGGAGGATTTGTCAATTCATCGCAAGAGGCAGTAGCCCTGAAAAAAACTTTTTAGTTTTTAGGTGGACGAGGCTGGGAAGCGATCCCAGACCTCCAGCGTGACAGTCGAACGCACTAACCATTACGCTACGGGCTACTGCTCCCCCGCTGCCGTAAAACCGTTAAAAATCCGCTTAATACGACCGAAAACAAATTTGTAACAAAAGTTACATAGGTCTTGAGCCATGTAAATGTAAAAAATTTTCATTTTCACAACTAAACAGAAACTAGTTCATTTTTTTCTTTAGTGAAACAGAAACATAAAAAAAACTTGAAAGCTCACAAATTTGTTACTTGTAAATTACAACTTTTGGTGGAACAAATAATGTATTTTTCACAAATTTTCACTTGTAGATCACAAGTAAAATTTTTTAAACACAATGAAGTGGTGAAATTAAATTAATCGAGTTTTTCACAAATTTTGTGAAAAATCACTTGTATTTACAATGTAAGTTGGTGAAATAGGCCCCTGGTGTAGGAATTGGTAATCAACCAGCTGTTCTGATGATAAAAGTGACAAAAAATGCCTTCGATTCACTCGTACGGTATCCAAAACATCGCGTAAATCATAAAACGAGTGTGCACGTACTATTTGCAAAGCACTGATTTCTTGCATGTGTGCGCGAATTGTTTGATGGTTGTTGTCATATTGTTGTCGTAGTAAAAGCCAAACCATCTGGTAATTGGCATCATCTGCCACTGACCATTCACCAATTGCACGTTTAGTTGAGCCTTCCCTTCTAAACAGGTTAAAAGCCTTCTTAACCGTTGCGCATTAGATAAATTTTTGTTATTAAGCACTTCCTCAATAAATGCATAACAGGATGAAACCCACTTGGCAAAATCTCCACCTAATGTTGGTAGTTTATCTACGCTTGGTAAGTCGCCCCACTGGATTTGCAAAACAATATTTTCCAACTGATTTAATATATCTGGTGTTAACAGGGCTAATCTTGATCGCAAGGATGTTTTTGCAGTGAAATAAATCTCTTCGCCTTGTTCTAGATATGTATATTCAAGCCTATTACCAAATGCGAGTAGTTGACGACAAGCACTGTCATACTCCTTCCAAAGGTCATCTAGCATTTCCAGTTTTGTCTTTATTGCATGCTTATCAGCGTCAATAAATTGTGCTTACTGCGTGAAATCTAAAGTGCGACGCAGTGCATACAATTTTATTTCACAGCAGCTCTCCATCTCCTCTTTCGTTTGTCTCTTCTTTCGTTTTGCCTTTGATGTACCTTTATCATCGTTTCTATTCTTTGTTCCATTTGAAGGAGCCCATGGGCCTGTATAAGTGTGCTGTATGTTTTCAAGTTCCAATTCTGAATGGGATACAGATTTCTGACAATCTTTCTGGTTTGTATCTTCTTGTTGTTTTTGCTTACCTATGAAATAACAGAAATTAAACATTATTCTGATTATGATCAATGCATTTGTGACCCATAATCACCTTTGGTTATGATCACGCATTTGTGACCCATAATCGCTTTGGACTATGATCACGCATTTTTGGCCCATAATCGCTTTTGATTACGATCACGCATTTGTGACCCATAATCGCTTTTGATTACGATCACGCATTTATGACCCAAAATCGCTTTTGATTACGATCGCGCATATGTGACCCATAATCGCTTTTGGTAACGATCACGCATTTGTGATCCATTACCGCTTTTACTATTAATTACGACCACGCATTTGAGATCCGTAATCAATAGCTTCGCATTTTTTACTATCACGCATTTGTGATACGTAAATCATTATTATAATGGCTATGGCTACACATATTGTAAACCATAAGCTAATCTACATTTAACCCACTTTCCAAAAGAGTATAAAGTGGACTTCTTCTTAGTACCCTTGAATCGTGAACACTTCCCGGCCAGTTCACATAAGCATTATAAAAAGTTAAGTCCGGGCCACACACTAGCATACAATTTATTGAATGATTTCCATGTCTATCAACGTATGCAGGATCAAATTCACGTGGTGCATCTATATTGATTAAAGTTCCATCAATACATCCATACATACATGGCATGCCTACAAAAATAAACATTTAAAATTGTATTTGGTCCTGCAGGTAAAGTACATTAAGATGCGCAAAATAAGACCCGCGGTTCTTGGGTTTTATTGCACTGCAACGGTTTTACATGATATGATTAAATTAAGAAAACTACCTGCAATAGCATGAAACTTTTCCGGAATTATGTCCACCTCATCGGGCCATCGTACAGCAACTTCAAACAGGGAATCCACGATCGCTGTACAAACCCGATCAACACCCCTGCATACTGTGGCCTTGGAGATACCATGCATGTCAGCGATTCCATGATACTGTCCCCCATTGTCAATCCAGTGCAAGGCAGTGAGTAGTTGCTGCTTTGGGGACAATGCAAAGTTTTTATCAGTTCTGTGACTAATATGTCCTCCAACTAGAGAAAGTATTTCTTCTGCCTTCACTGAACTCACACGAAAACGCTTGTTAAAATAAAAACACTCGGAGATAATATAATTTATTCGCTGACGATACACTGTTCTTCTTCGATTCAGAATTATATTATTATCATCGTCACTGCTATCGCTACTACTATGCCCCCGCTGCCGTAAAAACTAAAATAAATAAATCGGGTGGCACAACGGCTCATGAAGAACCAGGGCCTAGTGACTAACAACTGGCAACCATTCCTGTGTGCGCCTTTCGACAGGAATGGAAGGGACCTACAATTTTATGCCGAATCCGAACGGCTAGACGAGAAGCACTTATTCGTGACAAGTGATATCTTGGAGGATTTGTCAATTCATCGCAAGAGGCAGTAGCCCTGAAAAAAAAACTTTTTAGTTTTTTAAGTGGACGAGGCTGGGAAGCGATCCCAGACCTCCAGCGTGACAGTCGAACGCACTAACCATTACGCTACGGGCTACTGCTCCCCCGCTGCCGTAAAGCTGTTAAAAATCCGCTTAATATGACCGAAAACAAATTTGTAACAAAAGTTACATAGGTCTTGAGCCATGTAAAAAATTTTCATTTTCACAACTAAACAGAAACTAGTTCATTTTTTTCTTTAGTGAAACAGAAAGCTACAAAAAACTTGAAAGCTCACAAATTTGTTACTTGTAAATTACAACTTTTGGTGGAACAAATAATGTATTTTTCACAAATTTTCACTTGTAGATCACAAGTAAAATTTTGTAAACACAATGAAGTGGTGAAATTAAATTAATCGAGTTTTTCACAAATTTTGTGAAAAATCACTTGTATTTACAATGTTAGTTGGTGAAATAGGCCCCTGGTGTAGGAATTGGTAATCAACCAGCTGTTCTGATGATAAGAGTGACAAAAAATGCCTTCGATTCACTCGTACGGTATCCAAAACATCGCGTAAATCATAAAACGAGTGTGCACGTACTGTTTGCAAAGCACTGATTTCTTGCATGTGTGCGCGAATTGTTTGATGGTTGTTGTCATATTGTTGTCGTAGTAAAAGCCAAACCATCTGGTAATTGGCATCATCTTCCACTGACCATTCACCAATTGCACGTTTAGCTGAGCCTTCCCTTCTAAACAGGTTAAAAGCCTTCTTAACCGTTGCGCATTAGATCAATTTTTGTTATTAAGCACTTCCTCAATAAATGCATAACAGGATGAAACCCACTTGGCAAAATCTTCACCTAATGTTGGTAGTTTATCTACGCTTGGTAAGTCGCCCCACTGGATTTGCAAAACAATATTTTCCAACTGATTTAATACATCTGGTGTTAACAGGGCTAATCTTGATCGCAAGGATGTTTTTGCAGTGAAATAAATCTCTTCGCCTTGTTCTAGATAGGTATATTCAAGCCTATTACCAAATGCGAGTAGTTGACGACAAGCACTGTCATACTCCTTCCAAAGGTCATCTAGCATTTCCAGTTTTGTCTTTATTGCATGCTTATCAGCGTCAATAAATTGTGCTTACTGCGTGAAATCTAAAGTGCGACGCAGTGCATATAATTTTATTTCACAGCAGCTTTCCATCTCCTCTTTCGTTTGTCTCTTCTTTCGTTTTGCCTTTGATGTACCTTTATCATCGTTTCTATTCTTTGTTCCATTTGAAGGAGCCCATGGGCCTGTATAAGTGTGCTGTATGTTTTCAAGTTCCAATTCTGAATGGGATACAGATTTCTGACAATCTTTCTGGTTTGTATCTTCTTGTTGTTTTTGCTTACCTATGAAATAACAGAAATTAAACATTAGTCTGATTGTGATCAATGCATTTGTGACCCATAATCACCTTTGGTTATGATCACGCATTTGTGACCCATAATCGCTTTGGACTATGATCACGCATTTGTGGCCCATAATCGCTTTTGATTACGATCACGCATTTGTGACCCATAATCGCTTTTGATTACGATCACGCATTTGTGACCCATAATCGCTTTTGATTACGATCGCGCATATGTGACCCATAATCGCTTTTGGTAACGATCACGCATTTGTGATCCATTACCGCTTTTACTATTAATTACGACCACGCATTTGAGATCCGTAATCGATAGCTTCTGCATTTTTTACTATCACGCATTTGTGATACGTAAATCATTATTATAATGGCTATGGCTACACATATTGTAAACCATAAGCTTATCTACATTTATTTCAACGAACCTGCTTTTTTGGGCTTTGCCATTTCAAAAATCTGCTTTCGACTACGTCTTGTTTCAATCAAACCTTTCTTTGTTATCACAACAGTTTCTTTATCATCTAAATGTCGCTTCAGTTTCTACAGAATAAAAAAAAATAATAATAATATCGGAATTTGAAAAAAAATCCAATTCTCAATCCAAGCTATCTTCATCCTTGAAACTTTTATTTGAGACAACCATACTTATACATTTATATGTACATATGTAAACCATGTCGATAGCTAGTAGAGGATTAGACAGTAAAAGTATCTTTTACTCATTTTCCTTTTGGGTCCTTTTTGAAGTCATCTCAAATCTCAAATCCTTAATTTCAACATAATTATTTATTTACTTTCTGATTATAAACAAATCAAGAACGAACTTATCAGTTTCATTAAAAAAAACAACAATAATAAAATGATAGACATTACAATCAAACTAGAACAAAATAATAATAATACTAAGTATAGCTGGACCTTAAAGTGCGAAAGTCTTACAGTTGCGAAAGTCCTTAAAGATCTTGAAAAGCTGAAATACACAAATCCGCTGGTCCAGATGGAATATGCTCTTTAGTTTTGAAGAGTTGGTCTTTTACGTTGACAAAACCATTACGTAAGCTTCATCACCCATCTCACTCTTCTGGAATTTTTCCAGGTGAATGGAAAACGGAACTTATTTAAAAAAAAAAGGCGAATCTTCCTCCCCCTCCAATTATCGACCAATTGCACTAACGTCCATTCTTTCTAATGTAATGGAAACGCTGATCAATCATCAGCTAAAGATATATCTTGAACAACGAAATCTTCTTAATGACCGACAGTACGGCTTTTGTAGCAATAGGTCGATTGGTGATTTGATAGCATATCTCACCGAAAAGTGGAATCAAACCGTACGTCATTTTGGTGCAACTAACAGCCCTATTCTGCCGTTGTGAGGCTTACAGGTCACAATTTTTTGTGAGTTTGTTTTTGTATAAGGGGGGCACAATTTCGGATTCTGTGGAAGCCCTCATAATAAACCTCACAAGACCAACGTGAGTTATGATCAGGGGCGTATACAGCTTTAGTTCTTGGGGGGGGGGTTCATGCCAAAAAAAAAAAAAATAACACAAACTACAGCCCAGGAATTTTGTGCAAAAATCCTAAATTTTGGTAATAGCTTTAGGATTTTGATGGGTTGTAGAGCTATTTAAAAGGAGTATTTGAGGAAATATCCTGGCCTCTAGCTGTTGAGCAATCCGCGTAATCAGCGTTTGAAAAAAAAAATGGTGATGACAAAGAAAAAAAAAAATATAATGGTGCATTCCACAAACTTCTAAAATATCTCAAAAAATACATAATTAAATATTTTATCATAGTACATTTGTTATTTTTTATATCTAAAATCCAAAAATTAGTAAAAATTTTATTCAAAGTTGAAAAATTGAAATTTTCTAAATTTTTTTTGGGGTTTTTTCCGTTAAAATGTATTTTTTAACAAATATAAATAAAAACAAAAAATACAGTTTTGTTAACTAATTAATTCTGCGTCATTTGATATATCTTACAAGATTGTGTTATGTACCCTTCTGTATAAAAAATATTTTGTTCAAAGACAAATCACGAAAAAAAAATTAAGGTATAAATTAAAAAAAATATAACGGTACATTTAAGAAAATTCTTAAATACCTCAAACGATGCAGAATTGAATTTAGAACAAGAAAGTAAACATTTTATTTTATTATGTACCGTTCACTCTATCAATTTTTTATAAGAACTTGAAAAAGTGAACATTTTTACAATTTTTTACAGTATTTACTGTTAAAACGGAATTGTAAACAAAATATAACAAAATGAAAAAACACACTTTTTTTCACTGTTAAATTCAACATTTTTTGAGATACTTTTGAGATTTTTCTTTTAGATATATCTTGAATAATTTCAATAAAATGGATAGGGAACCATGAACAAAAACTTAAAAGTTTCAAATGATAAAAAAAAAAAATATAACGGTACATTTCAGAAAGCTGAAAAAAATTCATATGATCCAAAATTTACTAAAGCATTAAACTGTGTACATTTTTTTTTTGTATATTACGACCTTAAATTTTAAAAAAATTTAGTAAGCGTTGAAAAAGTGAAAATGTAAACTGAATTTTTGCAGTTTTTACAAAAAAAAAAATATAACAAAATGAAAAAACACACTTTTTTTCACTGTTAAATTCAACATTTTTTGAGATACTTTTGAGATTTTTCTTTTAGATATATCTTGAATAATTTCAATAAAATGGATAGGGAACCATGAACAAAAACTTAAAAGTTTCAAATGATAAAAAAAAAAAATATAACGGTACATTTCAGAAAGCTGAAAAAAATTCATATGATCCAAAATTTACTAAAGCATTAAACTGTGTACATTTTTTTTTTGTATATTACGACCTTAAATTTTAAAAAAATTTAGTAAGCGTTGAAAAAGTGAAAATGTAAACTGAATTTTTGCAGTTTTTACAAAAAAAAAAATATAACGGCGCATCCAAAAAACTTGAAAAATACATCAAACTACGCAAAATTATATTTGACATAAGATAAAAGAATTTTGTTTTTTTTTTTAAGTGTCTTAAACTTGGTAAAAATTTTATTAAACGTTGAAGAAGTAAAAATTTTGCAATTTTTTTTTACATTTCTTATCGTTCCAAGTTAACAGTCAAAAATTTTTTGAAAGTTGAAAAAAAAGATAATGTTCATTTTTCTTACAATATTTACATTGAAATTGAGTAGCTAACAGTACTGAATAACACTAAAAGAAATATTTAATTTTGTTAAAAATTTTATATTGCGTCTTTTAAGATATTTTGCAGGTTCCTTCTCCGGACATTTCTGAAAAAAAAAATATTTGTTGAAAAAAATGAAAAAGAACATACTTCAGTTATATATACATTTTTATCAATATTTTATTTGCTTAAATGTTAGTTTTTTGTTTAAGTAAAATAACTTTATATATAAACTATAATGAATCTAAACATTATAGTTTATATATAAAGTTATTTTACTTAAAAATTAATTAGTCTTATACAAAAATTTATATTAAAACTCATTAGCATCTACTTCGTTTAGATGGTCTTCTTCGCCAATGGTATTATTGCAGGATGTTCCCTGGCAGGTTCCACACATCACTGAACATAACATTCCTGATCGCCTACATTCGCATATTATTGTACATTGTGTCCGACAGTTACAAGATATTAATTTAAGTAGATGTTCTGGAGCCGGTGGCAGATCTGTTGTAACAGGAACTAATCCGCTTTTGACGGATTTGCAACCCCAATCGGTTGGTTCCAAAGCATTTCCCAGCCAAGCATTTCCCACAAATTATCATTCCTCGATTTTGATGCTTCAATTAAGGTATCAATACCCCTTTTCACAAGTACACCATCTTTTTTTTTTTGTATACACTGATCATAAATAACACAAATACTATTATTATCTGACAATATAAAGTGTTTTTTTTTTCACAACTTTACACCTTGAAATTCAAAAATAATCTTTACACTTTGATGTTCACAATTAAACTGAATAATAACCCTTTGAATATGACAAATTTATACTAATAATTTTTTGTGCAACTAGCACAGGTACTTAGAAAAAGGTACAATGCATTCTTACTTTATTCTACCTGCATCCCTGCTAATTTTCCAAGAAATAAAATAATCCTGTAAGTCACTTAAAGTCAGCGATAATCTACATAATTGGAACTTTTATTAAAAAAGGGTAGATTTAAAATCTTCTCAAAACCAGGTAAACAAACGTTTTATGTAATTCTGAAAAATAAGGATTTCTTTAGAATTGGTTCTTTAAAAGGGTGCAGATTGTGTATTTTTTTGTATAAGGCTACGGTAAAACCAAATTCAACGAACATTTTTTGTATTATTATCTAACATCAAATAATTAATATAAGTGCCGATATGACTTGCAATCGTAATTGCTTTCGTACTCGGTGAAAATGAAACCCAGCGCGTGCGGTATCTGAAGGGAAAGAGACGTGGGCTTGTTTTTTCTTTTAAAACAAAAAAAAAAAAAACATCCATGACAACTTTTTTTTTTACAAAAAAAAAAAAAATTAGTGTATTTTTAAAAAGTGTTGCGCATGAATTTATTTTTTTTATATTTTATAATTTAAGAAAAAACAATTTCAAACTTATTCCTACATCTATAAAATCTAAGGATACACAGGTGGGGATGTTTCTGAAAAGACATATAATGGTATTAGGTACAATATAAGTAAGTATCAAACCTATTACCGAAATTTAGAATTTTGTATGGAGGCATGTCTATAGGAATTTTATGAAGAAAGGGTGCAATTAAAATCTTATCAAACACAGTTAAATACTTTTTTTTATGTTATTCTAAAAATGAGGTTTTCTGCACAATTGAATTCTGAAAACTAGACATTTTTTTTTTTTTTTCATCAAGTTACGAATAAACAAAACTAAACCAACCTCCATTACGACTTTTTTCAAAAAATTTGACACTTTGTGTATTTTTAAAAAGTTTTTATCGGATTTATATTCCTTATTATATTTTATTATTAAAAAAAAAAATAATTATCAATAATTTAACGTACCAATCTTGTTTCTAAACCAATTATATTTAAATATATAGCCATTTTTATGGAACAAAGAATTCCCAAAAATAAAAAAAAATCACACTAAAATTCCGTTATTTTTTTTTGCTCAACAGCCACACCCAAGGATATTTCTGAAAAGTTGTATAATAGTATTAGGTACAATATATATAAGTTTCAAAGCTATTACCAAAATTTAGAAACTTGTATGGAGCCATGTTTTTGTTTCCTGGGCTACTAATAATTGTTAAAAGTCAAGTGCCTTATATTTTTTTTTCTTCATATTTTACTGTGCGTAGCTATATAAAAGAAAAGGGAAAAAATCTTAATTAACTATACTAAAGGGTTTTCCAATAGGGTTGATTTTGACAGCTTGTGGCGGCCATATTGTTTCTTTTACTTTCGGTCAAAATATCCTCTTTTAATCAGTTACTACAGACTAATCATCATGGTGAGTTACAGCGTCGAGCAACACGTGCAAATGATGTTTTAGAGCAGTTAGAAGTTTTTCCCAATTTTGGTCGAAAAATCTTCTTTAGCGATGAGGCCCATCTTTAGATGAATGGGTACGTGAAGCAAAATTGCCGGATTCGGGACGACACTAATCCACGCGGCACTGAGGGAAAAAATGCTTTCTAAAGTTGAATACGAGCGTATTTGATCTAAAGTTTTTTAAATGAAGTGGAGCATTTTCATTTTTACGTTGAAACAATGTTAGTTTTAATATGCGACGTAATTTTAAGAGATTCAACCTAGTTTTAAAGTAAAACGTATTTATTTATACATCAAAATCAACTTTTGTACATTTACATTTCGTTCAACGTTGTGTTAAAGTGAAACGTTTTCATTTTTAAATTGAGATCCAAATTTAAAGTGCGCCCAACCTTGGTTCAAATAAAATAAATCTAGTGGCACAACGGCTCATGAAGAACCAGGGCCTAGTGACTAACAACTCGCAACCATTCCTGTGTGCGCCTATCGACAGGAATGGAAGGGACCTACAATTT
Source organism: Melangyna quadrimaculata (assembly GCA_949320155.1). Classification (NCBI taxonomy): domain Eukaryota; kingdom Metazoa; phylum Arthropoda; class Insecta; order Diptera; family Syrphidae; genus Melangyna; species Melangyna quadrimaculata. Next base: position 116,098,480 of record OX439484.1, read on the forward strand.
TATGCCGAATCCGAACGGCTAGACGAGAAGCACTTATTCGTGACAAGTGATACTCTTGGAGGATTTGTCAATTCCTCGCAAGAGGCAGTAGCCCTTAGTTTTTAGTTGGACGAGGCTGGTAAGCGAACCCAGACCTCCAGGGTGACAGTTGAACGCACTAACCATTACGCTACGGGCTACTACTTGGTTCAAAGTGAAACGTATTCATTTTTACATTGAAATCCACATTTTACTTTGCGATCCACTTTTATGGCACTTAAAGTGCCATCAACGTAATTTCAAAGTGTTGCATAGTAAAGTAAACCTCAATTTGTTTTTATTTGTAAGCTTAATATAAAGAATTTCGAGAGCGCGTTGTTGTTTTTCGAAGTAGCTCCCTTACATTTGTGAACAAATTAAACGCGCACTGGAAATTCACTTTCATATTATCGAAAAACAATATTTAATTACTTTTCCTACATTTATATTACTATGAAATACTCATAGCATCAAACAATACACTTAAGTCGTCACAAATAAATGATTCACCACAAAAATCAAAATGCATCGATCATGTATATACATTTGTCTTTGTCTTACATAAATTTAAACAAAGAAGCGTGGCGTGGGTAGCCATTTTGAATCAATACCTTGTTGAGCGAAGTTCAATCTACGTTGATTCGAAGTAGAAAAATGTTGTTTTAAAAGATGGATGAATTTGATTTACCTATGATTCCACTTTAAATCAACATGTTAACTTATTAAAATCTAGTTCGTTATTAAGTATAAAATCACTTTGAAATAAAGTCGCTCCACTTTGATTTAAGAATTTTCGGCGTTGGCGCCAAATCGTACCGAAAAATATTAGAATCAAAGTTTTTTGCTTTGATTTTACGTTGTTTTTTTCTCTGTGGAGATTCACGAGGTGCCAATGCATCTAAATAAAGTTTCTGTTTTGTGTGGATTTTGAGCTGGAGGCGTCATCGGTCCGTACTTCTTCAAAAATGATGCTGGCCAGGCCATCACTATAGGTCGATGATCACCAACTTCTTGTGGCCTAAATTGGATGGTATGGACACTGAAGATATATGGTTTCAACAGGATGGCGCTACGTGCCACACAGCTTAAGACACAATTGATATTCTGCACGAGCGGTTTCATGGCATGGTTATCTCGCGCCGAGGCGACGTGAATTGGCCACCAAGATCGTGTGATTTGACCCCTTTGGACTTTTTCTTGTGGGGATTTCTTAAGTCGCAGGTCGTTGCGAATAAGTTGCAAACCACCTCGACCCTAAAAGACAACATAATCGATGCCATCGGTCAAATTCAGCCTGATTTATGCGCCAAAGTCATCGAAAACTGGACCTTTCGAATCCGCGCTGCCCAGCGAAGACGGGGCGGCCATTTGAACGATGTTATGTTACTATAATAGGGCTCTCAAATAAAGATAAAACCTTATTGATATCTTGTTTTATTCAATTTCAAATCGACCCGCTCTTAATGGGAAACCCTACAATACATTACCTTTGTTAAAAATAAGTTAAAATAATTTTAAATCGTTCATATCCTGGAAAAATATATCGTACCAAGACAGTTAAGAATCAAAAGTCGGCGTGAAATAGCAGACTACGAATGTAATACTAAATTTTCACTACGCAAAGTTAGGCAATTTCGTTGAAAATATATATTTCGAACTGCCAAAGCCAATTCAAAATGAAATGAGCTACCTATACAAAAAAATTAACAAATTTAAGACGAAAACACTTTTATGGTATTTGCAAAGTTAACTCATTTTTGGTTCCAAAGAAAATTAAAATAAACAACTGAGTCGAACGAACCTTTATTGGCTGGACCAGTGACCGCGCTCTTCGTTTTTATTCCTGACTGTTACATTTTTTATTTCGGAGGGCCTCAGCAACAGCACACAGCAATCTCCAGTTGCCTGACCAAAAAAAAATCAGTTTAGCTAGCTGTCAAAATACTGAGGAATAAAATTTTTGGATTCGCTTGATCATTTGTTTTGAATTTTATTCAGAATTTATTTTAATCCTATCAAAGTTTTTATTTCAGCGAATTGAAGTTGCAGGCAAAATTAGTAAAATATCATAGATACTGTGCACTGTTTTCTGTTTCTTAATTTTAGTAAATAGATATCTATAAATATTCACTACTGAAAATGAAAACAATAGCTCTGATTTGCAAAAATGACCACTTGTGTAAATTGCTCTTTTTACAATAGTGGAAAAACTAAAAATACATTACATATTCGTATTATAATTGAATACAAAGATTCGTTTTCGTTGCGTTTCAAGAAAAGTGTGAACAAATTTCACGAGTGATTTTGATATGCCTCTGATTTGAAAAAATGTATGTCTCTAAGACTGCCACCGATGGAAAAGTGAAAGGCACCTTACAAAATAAATATGTACATCAAATATACCTAATCTTTTTATCTTTCTTACCAGTAAGCCTTTCTGATAAAAATAATGGACAAAGTTGTTAAATTCTACGAGCCTAGTCGCTTTTCGTCAATAATTCCATCCGACTGGTCAAACGGTTCACCGCAAGGAGTTCCAAAAAATCTCCTTTACCATAGCTATTGGCTTTTGCATTATGGGATTCATAGGTTACTTTGTAAAAGTAATCCACATCCAAAAAATAACAGTATTGTTCGATCGTAAATTCTGAATAAGTGCAAACAAAATCCTTTCATAATAGGTTTTCATCATAGTTTTATATATTTATGTCTTTTATTGTTAACATTAATATTTTTTGGTTAGAATAACTATAAATCGAAAGTTATCACTTCTTTTGCTTTTAAAAAAAATCTGTCATACAAACAAAACAATTTCTGTATGTGTGTTTAAAGATTTTATTTTCAGAAAAAAAAAATATATTTTTTTGAAAATCCTATTAGTTTTTACTTTACTGAGTGAAAATTTGGTAACAACTCCGCACTTTGATTTCTGTTTGGTTTAACAGGTTTTGGCTGTCATCTCAAAACGGAAACTAGCCTATGCATATATTTTAAGATTTGAATGCATTATCATTTTATGAGAAGTTTGTTGTTATGTTAAATTTGAGGTACGAGGAAGAAAATCAAAGTATCATCGATTGACTCCAAAATAACGTAGGTATTGCATTGCCATGAAAATTAAATTTCTCATTGAATTAAAGTTACCAACATTCAAATTCTCTATTGAATTCTAAATTATCAATCGAAAATCCTACTAGCTTTCTAAGTAACCAACTTTCTTTTTTTTTCCTATGTGGTTACTAAATAATTATTTCAGATCAACAAAATAATCTTGAGTTCTCGGGGGGACATGACCCCGTGACCCCCCCCCCTGTATACGCCGTTGGTTATGATCTACCAAGGAGCAGATCATAATTTTTAAGTTTTTACGAGGCGAGTTCACCACGAGTTATGAGGTTATTGTGACTTGTGAGGCATCAGTGAGGTTGCCAGAATAAGGCTGTAAGGTTATTGCGCTTAATATTTCAAAAACATTTGATAGAGTTTGGCACGAAGCTCTCTTATCAAAAAAAAACGTGCATTTGGTATCGATGAGACCCTACTTTGTGGGATTATAAATTACCTCTCTGACCGTTCAATTCAAGTTGTTTTAGACGGTTTCTAGTCTGATGGTCACAATATAAATGCTGTCGTTCCCCAAGGCTCCATTTTGTCTCCAACACTCTTTCTTATCTTCATAAATGATCTCTTGTATGTAACATATAATCCACATAATTTTTTCGCTGATGACAGCCCCCTCAGCTTCTTATATTCGTTTCCGGATTCACAACCCTGTTCTTCAGCTGTGGAACTAAAAGCCAGCGTATGATAAGCTCATTAAATTCCGATATTGACAGCATTTTACAGCGGGACGTTAACAACCGCGTAGAGTTTAATGCTTCGAAAACACAAAGCCGTCTTGTATCAGCAAAGCGTAACATAACGACCATACCATTATCTATGAATGGCACTTGCGTCGATGAAACTGAAAAGCTTTCCACTGTCGGTATTTGTATTACTGACCATATCTTATGGAATAATCACATATTCGATGTAACCAAAAACACAGCGAAATTCTTAGGTTTTCTTAGGAGGGAGATGCAAGAAATTTGTATCCCCTCCTGATGTGGCTGCCATCTTTAAAGCATACATCCTCCCAAAACTTGAGTATAACTCTCATACTTGGGCGGCTGCTCCGATAACACATCTGAACTTGTTGTGTAGAATCCAGAAAAGAGTGCTTAAACTTACTAGGAGACACGTCAATTACTGAAACTTTTGTTTCTCTAGAACACAGCCGAAATGTTTCCTGCCTTACATTGCTTTATCGCTTTTTTCTTTATCAACAACTCAAACGAAACTGCCAGTTGCATTCCTCCTCTTAAAACTTTCCGCCGTAATACTCGTCTAGCTAGGAATGCTCATCTTCACCCGTTTACCCTTGAGGCTTTGAGCCTTATTTCGAAAAAAAATAAATAAATTGGGTGGCACAACGGCTCGCGAAGAACCAGGGCCTAGTGACTAACAACTCGCAACCATTCCTGTGTGCACCTGTCAACAGAATTGGAAGGGACCTACAATTTGTATGCCGAATCCGAACGGCTAGACCAGAAGCACTTATTCGTGACAAGTGATACTCTTGGAGGATTTGTCAATTCCTCGCAAGAGGCAGTAGCCCTGAAAAAAAAACTTTTGTGTTTAGGTGGACGAGGCTGGGAAGAGAACCCAGACCTCCAGCGTGACAGTCGAACGCACTAACCATTACGCTACGGGACACTACAAGAGCCTAGCTTTGGACGTACTGTCAAATAAAGGGGTTCTTTCTTTAGCCGCACAACCCATACTATGTGGAATGTTAATTGGAAATTTGGTTCTTAATTGACCGCAAGTTTTCGATATATTAATAAAAACACACACAGTATTTGTCAAATAATTTATGTATTTACTAAAAAGAATTAATAACTTTGATGACCCCTGAAAATGTTTTCAGCTTCTCAACACCCTTAATCACTCCTGAAAAAAGAAATTTTAACAATTCAATCCTACATAATACAGCCAGCTTCACAGGCGAAACACCAGGACAGGTAAACGAGAAAATTAGCGCGCAGTACAATGTTAAATCATTTCTAGTATGATACTAGGTTAAAAATTGTATTTTGCTAATTTTAAAGGAGTTAAGCATCGTACGATCTATCTCCTAACATTTTAGTTAAAATCATGAATTGGCTTTTTTTAACTTCCCATTGGAAGTTTTTGTAATAGGTGCGATTTGTCGAAATGAAAATTTTGACATATCTTCATGTTTTAAGGTCTCTAGAATCAGAATCCGTCGTTTTTAGCAAGATGTCTGTATGTGTGTATGTACGTACGTTCGGGGTAATAAATAATAAATAAATAAGTTTTATTTTACAGATAATATTGTCATAACGTGCTGAAAAGGTTTTCTAACAAATTCAATAAACCGTTTTTTTACTACAGCTATTTAATAAGGAGCTGTAAAATGTCATTTATCTGGAATATCTCGAGAACGGAATAAGATATTCACTTCAGACTAATTTTATTTTACACATAATTACACAATACCAAATGGGTAAATATTAAAAAAAAAATCAACAGACACTTTTTTGTTAAACTAAGAAAAACAGTTGACAAATAATTTTCGACTCAAATATTTCAAGAACAAAAAATGATTCCGAACCCAGTCTTTTTTTTGTATGTATAATGACGTAGTCAATAATAAATGTATACCTATACCATCTAAATATTGAGTAATTTTGAGATTTTTAAAACTACCCCATAAAAAGTTAAAAATCAAAATGTTGCAAGAAAAACTATTCAAAAATGTTTTATTTCGAAAAATTCTTACCATCAAAATCGCTTCAAAATCGAAATTTTTCATATCTCACTTAATTTGACTTTTTATATTCTTTGAAAACATGTTTTATTTTTTAAGTACAGTCCCCTGATTTGTTGGTATTGTTTTTTAGCCAATAGTCTGTTGTGAAATAATTGGCTTAAATAATTAATACCTCCATATATTTAGGGTGTTAAGGGAGCCAACCTTGCACTCCATTCTGACGGGATAAGCTTTGGTACACTAATAGCCAATATCCTAAATTTAATTTTAAGAAGTGTTGCCACGGTGGCAACACTGGCTGACCGGAGATGCAAGGGTTGCCTTCTGACCATGTTTTAACACGAAATTTCACATAAATTAGCCTAGAAATCAGGAACCAGACATCGGTTGATGTCGTGGAATGTCTCGTTGGATTAAGAATACTTAAATCATCCATATGAATATGTTCACCTTTTGACCCGTCCCCCACCGTTGTACGCGGGGAGAGCAAAATACCCTCGGCGGATAAGGTTTTTTATTTGTCAGAAAATAATGGTTATAAAATAAATATTCATACAATTTTAAGATGTGCTGCGTCGACGTAGAATTTCATACTCTACAGCATGTCCGAAGTCTATTTTTATCCATGCATTAGTTTTTTGTATAATCGCTTTCAAAATGGGGGGAGTGAAGGTGGAAGTATATAAACCACTATATATTCGTCTTGGTATATTCCAAGCATATGGCACATGAACTTAGGGTAATTTTTAATATCCAATCTTATACAATCAAAATAATTTCAATATAATTTCCGTAGAAAAAGTTATAACCTTTTTATAAAATGATGACCAGCAAAAAATTACCCACCTACCTATCTATTTTCAAACAATATTTTGCTTCACACAACACAAAACTCCCATCTTCCTATCTGCCTCAGCGTTACAATATGCGATACCAAAACCAAATTCTCTACAAAGAGCATTGATATAATAATACAAAAATAGATACCTACCTAACCTACCCCCATATTGTTCTCAATTTTATTTTCCTGCAGACACACAACATCAACAAGTCTCCCTTGAATCATTTTAGCTTGCAACATCTGCGCTGCACAATTGCATACAATTTTTAATAATATCTTTACAAATTACAAATACAAACACAAAAAACAACACAATCTAGAATACAAGAGCGTTTTACTACACAATGTCCTAAGCAAAGCCCAGCTAAATAAATGAAAGCGGAAGCGTAAGTATGATGCGATAAAGCACGATACACGATGCACGATAGGTATGCAAGCAGCTCCAGGTACCTACTTACATTTTGGGTGCGTTTTTTTGTCATTCTCTTTTTTTACTTTCGTATAATGTTTCTAGGAAAATGCCGTAGGAAGGATGAATGCGTGTGCTTATTGTTTTGTTATTAGTGTTCTTTGATTGATAGAGTAAACATTGAGATTGAGTTCTCTTAGCACAGTGCACAGTGAATAATTAAAAAAAAGTGATAAATTCACCACCTCGAAGTCAGCCGGCGCACTTTCGATTTTCGGAAAAATAAAAATGCCAATCGATGTATCTCTTATTGTACACTTGATTTAGCAAAAAAAAAATTTATGTACACCCCCTCGTTTTTTTTTTAAATAAAAAAAAATGACTTTGTATGGAACTTTGAAACGCCCATATCTCCTTCACTATATCGGATATTATTATGTACACGGGCTTAAATCATTCTCCTCTTTCAAACCATTATTGTACATAGCACATTTTTTTTTAGACCTCCCCCAATCAATAAATCGATAATGAAAATTTGCAAGCTTTACTGTGAAAATCTTTATATTACCAAACTATCCCATGATATTTAATATTAACCGCAGTCTGTTGGCAGAGTTCCCGCCCATGGCTCCAACAGTCGTGAGTTCGAATCCTACCCGGGAAAAACTTTTTTTTTTAATTCACTTATTTTATTTACTTTTCAAAAAAAAAATAACTTTTTTAGAAAAAAAATTAACTTTTTACAAAAAAAACAAACTTTTTTACAAAAAAGAAAATAAACTTTTTTACAAAAAAAAAAAAAATAAACATTTTTACAAAAAAAAATTAATTTTTTTATAAAGAAAAATTAATTTTTTTACAAAAAAAAATTAAAATTTTTACAAAAAAAATAAATTTAAAAAAAATTAACTTTTTGACAAAAAAAAATAAACTTTTTTACAAAAAAAATAAACTTTTGTGCAAAAAACAATTCTTACAAATACTTAAAAAAACAAAATCTTACAAAAAAAACTATTTTACAAAAAAAAATTAACTTTTTTACAAAAAAAATAAACTTTTTTACAAAAAAAAAAAAAGGTTTTTAGAAAAATAAATTAACTCTTTTGCAAAGAAAAATTAATTTTTTTACAAAAAAAAATTAACTTTTTTACAAGAAAAAAATAAACGTTTTTACAAAAAAAAAAATTTGTACAAAAAAAAAAAATAACTTTCATTCAACAAAAAATTTAAAAAAGTGAATTATTTAATCAATTTGTTGTTTTGGTCATTTTATCTTAACTAAAGCGAATTTTAAATTCTGCATAATTTCAAAATATTGTTTACTTCAGTCTTAAACTTTTAAATCAAAAATCTGTTTTCGTACACCCCTAGTTAGTTTTTAAATAAATTTTCAAAAAACTTAAAAAACTGAATTTTTCATTCATTTAATTATTCTGGTATTTATTTCTTAACTAAAGCGAATTTTGATGTCTGCATAATTTTTAAATATAATCTACTATAGTATTAAGCTTTTAAATCAAAAATCTGTTATTGTACACACCTTGTTAATTTAAAAAAAATCAAAAAACTTAAAAGAATGAATTTTTTCATTAATTTTGTTATTTTGGTGATTGTTTCTTAACTAAAGCGAATTTTGAACTCTGTATAATTTTAAAATATTACTTACTTTAATCTTAAACACTTAAGTCAAAAATCTGAAATTGTACACCCCTAGTTAGTTTTTAAATAAATTTTCAAAAAACTTAAAAAACTGAATTTTTCATCACTTTTGTTATTTTGGTTATTATTTCTTAACTAAAGCGAATTTTGAATTTTGCATAATTTGTAAATATAACTTACTTCAATCTTGAACACTTAAATCAAAAATCTGATATTGTACACCCCTAGTTAATTTTTAAATAAATTTTCAAAACATTTAAAAAACTGAATTTTTCATTAATTTTGTTATTTTGGTTATTATTTCTTAACTGAAGCGAATTTTGAACTCTGCATAATTTTAAAATATTACATACTTCAATCTTAAACACTTAAATCAAAAATCTGAAATTGTACACCCCTAGTTAGTTTTTAAATACATTTTCAAAAAACTTAAAAAACTGAATTTTGCATTAGTTTTGTTATTTTGGTTATTATTTCTTAACTGAAGCGAATTTTGAACTCTGCATAATTTTAAAATAATACTTACTTCAATCTTAAACACATAAATCAAAAATCTGAAATTGTACACCCCTAGTTAATTTTTAATATACTTAAAAAAAAAAAAAAAACTTACAAAAAAAACCATTTTACAAAAAAAAATAAAAATGTTTACAAACAAAATAAACTTTTTTACAAACAAAAACAACTTTTTTACAAAAAAAAATTAACTTTTTTACAAAGAAAAATTAATTTTTTTACAAAAAAAAATTAACTTTTTTACAAGAAAAAAATAAACTTTTTTACAAAAAAAAATAACTTTTTTACAAAAAAAAAACAAAATTTGTACAAAAAAAAAATAACTTCCATTCAACAAAAATTTTAAAAAAATTTAAAAGGGTGAATTATTCAATCATTTTATTATTTTGTTTATTTTATCTTAACTAAAGCGAATTTTGAATTCTGCATAATTTAAAAAAATTGTTTAGTTCAGTCTTAAACTTTTAAATCAAAAATCTGTTTTCGTACACCCCTAGTTAGTTTTTAATTAAATTTTCAAAAAACTTATAAAACTGAATTTTTCATTAATTTTGTTATTTTGGTTATTATTTCTTAACTGAAGCGAATTTTGAATTTTGCATAATTTGTAAATATTACTTACTTCAATCTTGAACACTTTAATCAAAAATCTGATATTGTACACCCCTAGTTAATTTTAAATACATTTTCAAAAAACTTGAAAAACTGATTTCTTCATTATTATTTTATTTTGGTTACTATTTCTTATAACTAAAGCGAATTTTGAATTTTGCATAGTTTGTAAATATTACTTACTTCAATCTTGAACACTTTAATCAAAAATCTTATATCGTACACCCCTAGTTAATTTTAAATAAATTTTCAAAAAACTTGAAAAACTGATTTCTTCATTATTATTTTATTTTGGTTACTATATTTCTTATAACTAAAGCGAATTTTGAATTTTGCATAATTTTAAATTATTATCTACTTCAATCTTAAACTTTTAAATAAAAAATCTGTTATTGCACATCCCTAGTTAATTTTTAAATAAATAATGAAAAAAATTCTAAGAAATCTTAAAAAAGTGAATTTTTTCATGAGACTCATGAAAAAATTCACTTTTTTAAGATTTCTTAGAATTTTTTTCATTATTTATTTAAAAATTAACTAGGGATGTGCAATAACAGATTTTTTATTTAAAAGTTTAAGATTGAAGTAGATAATAATTTAAAATTGTTTTTTCAGTTACCGTTTAACTAAGGCGAATTTAGATCTCCGCATAATTTTTAAATATAATCTACATCAATCTTATGTTTTTAAATCAAAAATCACTATTTGTACATCCTTAGTTTAGTTTTAAGTCAATTAATGCAAAACTATTAAAAAAAATTTAAAAGTTCATTTTTCATGTATTTTTTTATTTTGGTTATTATTTATTAACCAAAGTGAATTTTGAACTCCGAATAAATTTTAAATATTACTAAATTTAATCCTAAAATTTTTAAATCAAAAATGAATAAGCATATTGTGAACTCCGCATAAGTTTTAAATATAATATACTTCAATCTTATGTTTTTAAATCAAAAACCTTTAAAATTTTTTTTTAATCAACTCTTTCTTCATTTGTCTTTCGTTCATTGTTCGGTTTTATCTTTTATATTGGATTTGTGGTGGATTAACATGTATCTTCGTCTGCAAATATGAAGAAAAGTAGAGCGGGACAAATGTATGCCAAAACTCTGAGCGTGTGAAAGAGAATTATTAAGAAGATGAACACACTTTCGTTGTTCCGCATATGACGAACAACATAAAAGTTAACTGATTATTATACCAATATTTAAACAATGGCCACGTTCGGGTGGTAAGCAGATACGTATCTGAGATACGTTAGAATCTGATATGTTTTCGAACGACCAGAACCAGATACGTAACCAAACCAAAGAAATCCAAGAAAATGAACCGATGAGGTGTCAGCTGTTAGTATAATTCAAACAAATCCAAACATTTTTGGGATAGCTTTTAGATTTCTTTTTGACATCAGCTGTTTGGTTCGTCAGCTGGTTTTTCCTTAGGCATTACAACAACACAAACAAATCCAGATACCTTTGGTTACGTATCCGAACGCGGCCAATATTATCAGCGAGTCATACTACTACCCCGTTTACATGAGGTATTCGAGCGAGCTTCAAGCTCACTTCGCCCCTTTGTATACCTGCGTTGACTTGAAATGAGCTTCAACCGACTCGATTCCACTTCAGGAGCGGAGTCGAGTCGAAATTGTTGATAAAAAACCTGGGTCGAAGAGTCGGTGTTGAGGATGTGTTCACCACAGTGTTTTTGCACATGTGCGAGTAAAAGTATTTATTTGTTTTGAAAGCTATGTGAAGTATGTACTAAAATTCATTAAATTTGTACTATTTTTGTGTAAAATAAATATATTGTTGCCATTCAATTAAATGTAATCTCAACACCATATCAACTCAATTTCAAATGGGGCTCTCAACTCACGTGATGAAACACCTGGGTCGAAAATCTGACCCTAATCCAACTCGAGCTCTCGATTCTGTTTGTAAACGAGGTATATGTCCCGATCTACATTGCCCGATTTTTCCACGAAGATTTTTCCAGAAATCGTGTGAAATGGACACACAGAACGATTTTTTCCTTTTCTTCTTCCTTGTTTTATTGCTGTGCTCTTCATTTTTCATTGATATTCACTCACACCATCAAACGAACGGCACACTGACACCGAACACACACAAAAAACTGGAAAGGAGAAGAGAGAGAACATAAACAGACTGGGAAAATCTTTCGAGTTTTCTGGTACAAACGATTTGATCCCTGCCCCTAACTTTTCACTCCCTTCACCAACGAACAAAACATCGGCACTGGAAAAATCGTTCAATGTAGACCGGGACTATATGACTATAATTTTCCAGTAATTTCGGTTCCTGGCAGTGCTGCCAGTATTGCATTGTTTTCGGCCGAACTAGTTTTTTTTTATAAATCTTGTTTTAGATACATATTGCTGGATTTGCATGCATCTTCGTCTGCAAATATGAAGAAAAGTAAAGCGGGACAGATGTACGCCAAAACTCCGAGCGTGTGAAAGAGAACCATCAAGAAGATGAACATGTTTGTCTTCATATCTGCATTATGGCACTTCCTATAATCTTCATGCACGAAGATCTTCTGCATTTTGGTTGTTGTTCGCTCTCTATCCAACAAATGTACATTTTAATTTTGCATCCCCTTTTTTCGCACAAGTCGGACGAAGGTACATGTAATAAAATCCACCAAATTGCTGGTTTTAAATGTGTCTTCGTCTGCATAATGCAGAAAAGTAGAGCAGGACAGATGTATACAAAACATCCAAGCGAGTGAAAGAGAACCATCAAGAAGATGAACATGTTCGTCTTTATTTCTGCATTTTAGCATTCTAGCAGAAACGAAGCTCTTCTGCATTTTGATCTTTTCTCTCTATCTAACAAATATACATTTTGTATTTGGCAACCATTATTTTTTTGCAGAAACCAAATGCAGATACATGTAAATCCACCATATATGTATAACTATAGACGGTGTTCACATTGGACTGACTCTTTCGACTACTTTTGACTTCTCTGAAATTTATATCACTCCCTCTTTATTAAGGGGAAAAAAAGCTATCACGCTTCATTATCCTTACCCTCGTATACTCTAATGGTTTGACAAGTACAACTACAAGAACTACGTTCTGGTCACGCTCACCTCACTTTCTCTCGTCGCATTGTGAATCGAACTGAATAAACAATGCTAAAACAACAACATGAGCTGCGCCGATTTCATGTTGGTTTGTTCTTGTTTTTATTTGTTGTTAGACCGCTTTCACACAAGGAAACTCAGTTGCCAGAAACTAGCTAGTTTGTAGGCGAAAAGGGTGTGAGGGGAGATTTTTTGTCTTCCTTTTACGCCCTTCTCGCCAACAAACTGAAAATCACCGGCAACTCAGTTTCCTTGTGTAAAAGGGGTCTTAGACTGCTTGCACACAAGGAAACTGAGTTGCTGGCACTGGAAGTTTGTTGGCGAGAAGGGCAAGAAGTAAAAGGCCTTCCACACTAGCCCACTGTGTATTAATACTAATAATGAAAATGGCTTTTCATTAAATTTTGTTTTATTTATTTGCAATTGAATATTTTTCCGCTGTGTTTTCGTAGGCATTTCGTTGTCTTTTTGGAGACCGCAGGAACATTTCATTTCGCATCAGCAGCGTACTAGGCTTAAGGTTAGACCGCACTCCACAGATAACTGCACTGCAGGGGAACTTCACACGAATTCGTATGAAATTTTCAGTTGCCGCGATATAGCTCATACAATTATTTCATAAACAATGTTTTGTCGCATCGTGATGGGCCACCTCCACAGGTCATGACGATGGCTAGACTATGAACATGTCTAAACTAAATCCCATGGAGTCTAAACAATCCATGTCCATGCAGCAACATGTCGAAAAAAAACGTTATGAACAAGACATGGAGGGCTGTTAGAAGCTTGGCCATGAGAGGACGTTTCATTTGCGTGTGAGTTTTTTTTTTCTGGCTTTTGTTGAATGTGTAATTGCATTTTGTTGGAAAAGATAGAAGTAGTTGTGATGGCATGATTTGCCCAGTAAGTAAAAATGCACTGTTTGTTGATTGGATTTGTGGTTGTGATGTTGGACATCTGTATGGCCTGTTGAGACAGCCTGTAATTTTGTTCGACATAACGCTGCATGGACATGGATTTTTTGTACTCCTTTGGATTTTGTTTAGTTAAGTTCATAGTCCTGCCATCGTTTATGGCCTGTGGAGGCGGCCTGTCACGTTTTGAACAGGACGGAGGGCTGGATGTTCAAAGACTGACCATGAGATGACGTTTCTTGTGCGTGTCTTGTTTTTGTTGAGTGCGTAAGTGAATTTTATTGGAAAAGATAAAAGAAGTGGTAAAAGGTTAATGAACACCATGACATATTTTGCCCAGTGAGTAAAAATGCACTGTTTGTTGATTGGATTGTGGTTGTGATGTTGGACAACTATATGGACTGTGGAGTCGGCCTGTAATTTTGTTCGACATAAAGCCTTAGGCCTCACTACATAGACCTACTTTTGTACAAAAGTAAAAAAGTGAAAAAATACACACATACTCTAGCGTCATCTGCTTGCGAAAAATTAAACGAAAAGTGTGTTTAAGTTTTAGAGTTTTTGACATTTATCAAAAAAAAAAACTTGAAAACAATTTGTTACGCAAGGTTTTCGATTTTTATTATCCAAAATATCTATTTTTATCTGTCTTTCTTTAAAATAAAATCGTTCTAATCTACCTGAACAATTATAAGCCAACTTTTTTGGAGTGTACATAACTTATTTTGTTTAGGTGTAGGTTCTCTGTCTAGTGTGTTTGGGGTTCCAGCTGCAAGCTCTGCAAATTAAGATGATCGTCAAACGTTCGATGTGATCCAAGGCGCATGATATTTTTACAAAATGATACTTTTCATAATAAAAAGAGATCATTTTGCTGAAGAACACAGTTGAATCCGTGGTGCCAGTTCCAACATCAATTTAAAATTTGTTTAAATAAAATACATATTTATTTATATTCACTTTTTTTTGCGTTGAATTCAATTTTTTTCTTGAACAAATAAAACGTCAGCTATCAGCTGTAAGGTGTGTTCGTGGTTTGTTCCCCTAAAATTTCCCTACAGCCAGTGACATCTATTAGTCGTTTTCAAAACTGTTTCTTATGATTGTATTGGTGTTTTACTTTTGTACAAAAGTAAACGTTAAGAAGGCTCTAACTTTAACTTCTGTAAAATTTGAGATAAGAGATAGGATTGAGCAGCATGTTGGAAAAAGACAAAACATTTTTTTCACTTTTGTACAAAAGTGTGTTGAATGTAGTTAAGGCTTTAGGGCCAGTTTCACAGTGAACACTTACCGGAAAAAGTAGCACTTAAGTTTAGCATATTGGTACTTTGTAGTAATTTTGACAGCCTGGGTTAGTGACACTTAAGTGCCCAACACGGGAGACTTAAGTGCAACTTATTCAGGAAGGTTTACACTGTGAAAATTGCACTTTTTTATCCGATATTGCGCACTTATGTGCAACTTATATGACAGTGAATCTGGCCCTTAACTACATAGACCTATACCTTAGTACAAAAGTACAGAAGTGAGAAATTAAAATACTCGCTAAAGAAACATGCTTGCAAAAAACCATACGAAAACTTATCTGACACATAAATTAAACCACCATGCACAATTTTCCAGTGGTTTTTTTTTCGCAAGCAGGTGTCTTCAGAAAAGATATTTATTTCTCACTTTTGTACTTTTGTAAAAAAGTAGGCCTATGTAGTTAAGGCTTAAAGGCTTAACTACATAGACCTACTTTTGTACAAAAGTGAGAAATTACACACATACTCTAGCGTCATCTGCTTGGGAAAAATTGAACTGAAATTGTGTTTAATGCTTAGAGTTTCTGTCATTTATCAAAAAAAAAAAAAAAAAACTAGAAAACAATTTGTTACGCTAGGTATTCGATTTTATCATATAAAATATCTATTTTAATTTGTCTTTCTTTAAAATAAAATCGTCCTAATATATCTGAACAATTATAAGCCAACTATTCGGGAGTGTACATTATTTTGCTTAGTTGTACTGTGTAGTAAGTGTGTTCAGGGTTCCAGCGTAGATGTGCAAGGAAAGTACTTTGTTAACCTCACACAAATCCTGGATTCATTAATATTAATTATATTATTATTATATTAAAATACAGGCTATTTATAATATGCTTATGAAAATCACACATTCGCCTCCACAAGAATGAACAACCATCACATTAACTAGCTGCAGGCTCCGCAAATTAAGTTGATCGTTCTGTGATTCAAGGAAGGCGTATGATATACCTACATATTTATAAAATGCTGGTCTTCATAATAAAAAAGGGTTCATTTTGATGAAGTACACAGTTGAATCCCTGGTACCAGCTCCAACATCAATTTAAAATTTGTTTAAATAAAATAAATATTTATTTATGTAAACACACTTTTTTTGCATTGAATTGAATTTTTTTCTTGAACAAAAAAAAGTCAGCTATCAGCTGTTCAAGATAAGGTCTGTTCGTGGTTTGTTCCCCTTAAATTTCCCTACAGCCAGTGACATCTATTAGTCGTTTTCAAAACTGTTTCTTATGAATGTATTGGTGTGCTTTTCATATTCGTTCTTAGATTCACATCCATGACCTTCGGATGTGGAACTTGAACGGCAGCGTATGATAAGCTCATTAAATTCTGATCTCGACAGCATTGTCCAATGGGGAATAAAAAATCGTGTAGAATTTAATGCTTCAAAAACTCAATGGTGTCTACTGTCGTTAAAACAAAACCCACCCCCATGCCACTATCCATGAGTGGCACTTGCATTGAAGAAACCGAAAAGCTTTCAGTCCTCGGTATGTGTGTTACAGACCACCTTTTATGGAACGACCACATATTCGACATCGCCAAAAATGCTGCTAAGTGTTTAGGTTTTCTCCGTCGATGCAAGAAATTTGTCTCCCCTTCTGATCTGGCTGTGATCTACAAAGCCTTTATTCGTCCAAAACTTGAGTATAACTCTCACATTTGGGCAGGTGCTCCAATAACCCACTTGAGTTTATTGGATAGAATTGAAAAGAGAGCTCTTAAAATGATAGGTGAAAGAACTATAACGGAAACATTCTCATCTCTTGAGCACCGTCGAAATGTTTCATGTCTTTCGTTATTTTACCGTTATTTCTATAAACAATGCTCTAGTGAAATAGCCAGTTGCATTCCTCCCCTTAAACAATTCAACCGTAATACTTGCGCTTCTAGGAATGCCCATCAGTTTACCCTTGAGCCCAATTTCGGACGTACTGTTAAGTACAGAGATTCTTTCTTTAGTCGCACTACTCGAATGTGGAATGCTCTACCCAGCTCAATTTTCCCCTCCCATTGTGATCTACAGACGTTCAAAACCAATGTGCATCGGTATCTCCTTTTAAATCCCCTCCAATCTACCTAATCGCTCGTGCTGTGTATATCATCTTAAGGGTAGTCACAACCCCTAATGCACGCGCTTAATATAAAAAAAAAAAAAAAAAAAAAGCATTTTAATTTCTCACTTTTATTCTTTTGTACAAAAGTAGGTCTATGTAGTTGAGGCTTTAAAGTTAAGAGAGCTCTAACTTTCACTTTTGCAAAATTTGAGATAGGATTGGTTAGCATGTTGGAAAAAGACAAAACATTTTTCTCACTTTTGTACAAAAGTGTGTTAAATGTAGTTAAGGCTTAACGCTGTATGGACATGAATTTTTGGATTTTTTTAAGTTAAGTTCATAGTCCTGCCATTGTTCATGACCTGTGGAGGCGGCCTGTTACCTTTTAAACAAGTTTTTGAACTTAACTATGAGATGACGTTTCTTGTGCGTGTCTGGTTTTTGTTGAATGTGTAAGTGAATTTTATTGGAAAAGATAGAAGAAGTGGTAAAAGGTTAATGAACACCATGACATTTTTTGCCCAGTGAGTAAAAATGCACTGTTTGTTGATTGGATTATAGTTGTGATGTTGGACATTTGTATGGCCTGTGGAGTCGGCCTGTAATTTGTTTCGACATGCCGCTGCATGTACATTGATCTTTTTGGAATCCTTTTGATTTTTTTTAGATAAGTTCATAGTTCTGCCATCGTTTATGGCCTGTAACGTTTTGTTTGATGATTATATTATAAATAATCACCAAAATAGCAAAATTAATGAAAAAATTCAGTTTTTTGAATTTTTTTTTTAAATTAACTAGGGGTGTATAATAACAGATTTTTGATTTAAAAGTTTAAGATTGATGTAGATAATATTTTAAATTATGCAGAATTCAAAATTCGCTTTAGTTAAGAAATAATAAACAAAATAACAAAATTAGTGAAAAATTCAGTTTTTTAAGTTTTTGGAAAATTTATTTAAAAATTAATTTAGGGGTGTACAATATCAGATTTTTGATTTAAGTTTTCAGGATTGAAGTAAGTAGTATTAACAAATTATGCAGAATTCAAAATTCGCTTTACTTAAGAAATAATAACCATTATAACAAAATTAATGAAATATTCAGTTTTTTAAATTTTTTGAAAATTTATTTAAAAATTAACTAGGGGTGTACAATATCAGATTTTTGATTTAAGTGTTCAAGATTGAAGTAAGTTATATTTACAAATTATGCTAAATTCAAAATTCGCTTTAGTTAAGAAATAATAACCAAAATAACAAAATTAATGAAAAAATCTGTTTTTTAAGTTTTTTGAAAATTTATTTTAAAATTAACTAGGGTTGTACAATTTCAGATTTTTGATTTATGTGTTTAAGATTGAAGTAAGTAATATTCTAAAATTATGCAGAGTTCAAAATTCGCTTTAGTTAAGAAATAATAACCAAAATAACAAAATTAATGTAAAATTCAGTTTTTTTAAATTTTTTGAAAATTTATTTAAAAATTAACTAAGGGTGTACAATATAAGATGTTTGATTTAAGTGTTCAAGATTGAAGTAAGTAATATTTACAAATCATGCAAAATTCAAAATTCGCTTTAGTTATAAGAAATAGTAACCAAAATAAAATAATAATGAAGAAATCAGTTTTTCAAGTTTTTCGAAAATTTATTTAAAATTAACTAGGGGTGTACAATATCAGATTTTTGATTAAAGTGTTCAAGATTGAAGTAAGTAATATTTACAAATTATGCAGAATTCAAAATTCGCTTCAGCTAAGAAATAATAACCAAAATAACAAAATTAATGAAAAATTCAGTTTTTTAAGTTTTTTGAAAATTTATTTAAAAACTAACTAGGGGTGTACGAAAACAGATTTTTGATATAAAAGTTTATGACTGAAGTCAACAATATTTTTAAATTATGCAGAATTCAAAATTCGTTTTAGTTAAGATAAAATAAACAAAATAACAAAATGATTGAATAATTCCCTTTTTTAAATTTTTTTAAAATTTTTGTTGAACGGAAGTTATTTTTTTTTTTGTAAAAAAGTTATTTTTTTTTTGTAAAAAAGTTTATTTTTTTCTTGTAAAAAAGTTAATTTTTTTTTGTAAAAAAATTAATTTTTCTTTGTAAAAAAGTTAATTTTTTTAAATTTATTTTTCTAAAAAACTTTTTTTTTGTAAAAAAGTTTATTTTTTTTTGTAAAAATTTTAATTTTTTTTGTAAAAAAATTAATTTTTCTTTGTAAAAAAGTTAATTTTTTTTGTAAAAAAGTTGTTTTTGTTTGTAAAAAAGTTTATTTTTTTTGTAAAAAAGTTAATTTTTTTTGTAAACATTTTATTTTTTTTTTGTAAAATGGTTTTTTTTTTGTAAGTTTTTGTTTTTTTTTGTTTTTAAGTATATTAAAAATTAACTAGGGGTGTACAATTTCAGATTTTTGATTTAAGTGTTTAAGATTGAAGTAAGTTATATTTACAAATTATGCAAAATTCAAAATTCGCTTTAGTTAAGAAATAATAACCAAAATAACAAAAAAAACAAAACTAATGAAAAATTCAGTTTTTTAAGTTTTTTGAAAATTTATTTAAAAACTAACTAGGGGTGTACAATTTCAGATTTTTGACTTAAGTGTTTAAGATTAAAGTAAGTAATATTTTAAAATTATGCAGAGTTCAAAATAGTTAAGAAACAATCACCAAAATAACAAAATTAATGAAAAAATTCATTCTTTTAAGTTTTTTGATTTTTTTTTTAATTAACTAGGGGTGTACAATAACAGATTTTTGATTTAAAAGCTTATTACTATAGTAGATTATATTTAAAAATTATGCAGACATCAAAATTCGCTTTAGTTAAGAAATAAATACCAGAATAATTAAATGAATGAAAAATTCAGTTTTTTAAGTTTTTTGAAAACTTATTTAAAAACTAACTAGGGGTGTACGAAAACAGATTTTTGATTTAAAAGTTTAAGACTGAAGTAAACAATATTTTTAAATTATGCAGAATTCAAAATTCGCTTTAGTTATGATAAAATAACCAGAACAACAAAATGATTGAATAATTCACTTTTTTAAATTTTTTGTTGAATGAAAGTTTTTTTTTTTTTTTGTACAAATTTTGTTTTTTTTTTGTAAAAAAGTTATTTTTTTTTGTAAAAAAGTTTATTTTTTTCTTGTAAAAAAGTTAATTTTTTTTTTTACAAAAATTAATTTTTCTTTGTAAAAAAGTTAATTTATTTTTCTAAAAAACTTTTTTTTTTGTAAAAAAGTTTATTTTTTTTGTAAAAATTTTAATTTTTTTTTTTAAAAAAATTAATTTTTCTTTGTAAAAAAGTTAATTTTTTTTTCGTAAAAAAGTTAATTTTTTTTTGGAAAAAAGTTGTTTTTGTTTGTAAAAAAATTTATTTTTTTTTAAAAAAGTTAATTTTTTTTGTAAACATTTTTATTTTTTTTTTTTGTAAAATAGTTTTTTTTTTGTAAGTTTTAGTTTTTTTTTTTCAAGTTATTTGTAAGAATTTTTTTTGTAAAAAAGTTAATTTTTTTTGCACAAAAGTTTATTTTTTTTTGTAAAAAAGTTAATTTTTTTTGTAAAAATGTTTATTTTTTTTTTTTTGTAAAAAAGTTTTTTTTTGAAAAGTAAATAAAATAAGTGAATTAAAAAAAAAAAATTTTCCCGGGTAGGATTCGAACTCACGACTGTTGGAGCCATGAGCGGGAACTCTGCCAACAGACTGCAGTTAATATTAAATATCATGGGATAGTTTGGTAATATAAAGATTTTCACAGTAAAGCTTGCAAATTTTCATTATCGATTTATTGATTGGGGGAGGTCTAAAAAATGTGCTATGTACAATAATGGTTTGAAGGAGAATGATTTAAGCCCGTGTACATAAAAATATCCGATATAGTGAAGGAGATATGGGCGTTTCAAAGTTCCATACAAAGTTATTTTGTTTTTATTAAAAAAAAAAAAAAAACGAGGGGGTGTACATAAGTTTTGTTTTTGCTAAATCAAGTGTACAATAAGAGATACATCGATTGGCATTTTTATTTTTCCGAAAATCGAAAGTGCGCTGGCTGAATTCGAGGTGGTGATAAATTCGCAAAGCGCGATGTAGTTCTGTATTTTCTATATATTGTTGGGGCATGTTAGAGTAGTCTATAGTCAAGTTTGCAACTTCGAAAAACTTGTGCTCGCTGCAGGGAAAATGCAACATTGAAAAAAACGCTTAAGTCACCCCATTTTTCTGACATTTTCCTTTATAACTTTAGAAATATGCAACTTATGAAAAAACCGTCCACTGTAAACTTGTTTGTTATAAAATTTTCTACAAAACATCATCAATTTTAAATTCATGCATGTTATATTTGTGTTGCTATCTAACCATGAATTAAAACAAAAAATCTGAAAAACTAAGTAATTTTTAAGCACTCAAAAAATAGTTCAAAAATTGTCCAATTCTGCCAAAAATTTGGAATCAATTAGTCAAGAGTATTACAAGACGAAAATCGATCCAAATCGGTCAAATATTTTTGGCAAGAAACATGATGTTAGCTACATAAGTGCAACACGTAATGTTTGCATCATTGCTGTGGTCAAAGTAGGACACTTAAGTTGGCACTGATTTTTGTACATGTAAGTATCATAAAATATAGTTATAATATTTACATCTTTTTTTAAGCAAATTTGGTACTGAATTTAAAAGTTTCGAAAATGTTCACGAAATTACATAACATGCCAAGTGAACAATTTTCGGAACTTTTAAACTAAGTACCAAAGTTGCTTAAAAAAAGATATAAATATTATAACTATATTTTATGATCGTTAAGGGTACGTGAACAAAAATCAGTGCCAACTTAAGTGTGCTACTTTGACCACAACAAAGTCATCGAAAATTTTGATTCCGTCGAACGACGAACCGAATTTATATATCGATTAAATTTTTAAACTTTTATTTTATATTATGTATTTATTAACGTTTTTTATTAATTGTCGTTATCAATAAAATTTAAAAAAAAATATGATTATTTTTTTTACTTTAACCTTCCCCAGACAACGTAGCTAAGCCAATACTAAGGAACAGGAATCGCTACTGTTTGTCGTAGGAAACAAAAATCAAAAGAGTCCAAAAAATATCTGGGGCTAAAGGGTTTTTTTTTTTAGTGAAACTGAAAAGTGTAAAACAATGCCCGGTCAATCCTCCCCCAGAACCACTACGTTGATGAAAGTTGGTAAGAATGTTTTGTTTTTTATTGTTACCAAGAATAAAAAAGATAAATCAAATATCTTTTGTCAAATGTGGTTTTTGAGGGAAAATGTTTCAGATGATAAATAAAAGCGACCGATCAGTTTGGCTTCCAAGATAAAAAAGGGAAGTTAAAGTATTTATTATAGAAAGAGTTCAGGTTAAAACTTTAACATTATGAGTAACAATTCAGTTCAGTGTATTAAGTACTAATGAATGCATTCAAGGAGTGTGAAGGTAAATTCAAGTTAATGTATTTTCAACACTCCCCCTCATTATTGAGAATTCCTAATTCAAAACATAATACATATTAAATTACATTAATTTTAACTTTAAAATATTCAAACTTTTCCTTACATAAAGGTTTCGTAAATATATCAGCTAACTGTTCATTAGTTGGTATATAGCAAATGTCAAAAAAATTCTCATAATATTTTTCTCGTATGAAGTGCACTCTGACATCAATATGCTTGGTCCTTGAATGGTATTCAGGATTTTTGATGAGCTTCAAAGCACCTTGGTTGTCTAGATGAAGCATTGTACGCACATCAGCCTCTTGTAAAAGATCTCGGAGTAGAAACTTTAACCACATAAGTTCTTTAACTGCTTCTGAAGCTGCCACATATTCAGCTTCTGTTGATGATAGTGCTGTACAACGTTGCCTTCGTGAACCCCAAGAAATTGGTGACTCTCCCAATAAAAAAATGTAACCGCTAGTTGATCGTCGCGTGTTTACATCACCAGCATAATCAGAGTCACTGTAACAACAAAGATTTATGTTAGATTGTTTTTTGAAAAAAATACCTATATTTTGAGTAGCCTTTAGGTAACGAAAGACTCGTTTCACAGTTTTGATATGTTGTGGAGCTGGGGTATCCAAGTATCTACTTAAGACTCCAACAACATATGAAATATCTGGCCTTGTAGCAATAGCCAGATACATAAGGCATCCAATCGCTTCTCGGAAAGGAAAATTTGTTTCATCCCCTGAAGTTGCACAGAGAATTGATGATTTAGTTATAGCTTCACATGGTGTCGATACTCCTTTTGAATCTGCCATATTAAAACGGCTCAAAAGGCGTTGAATATAACCAGACTGCAAAACATGGATATCTCCCACAGAACTTCGCCTGAGTTCTAATCCAAGATAGTAGTTCGCCTCACTGAACGTAAGCTCAAGATGTTTCCTTAAGTAGGTCACCAAATCCTCAATATCTCTCATGTCAGTTGCTGCCAGCAGTCCATCATCGATATATAACCCAATTATAAGTATTCTCGTTTCTTTACGAAGCACGAACAAGCATGGATCAGCTGCACATGTTTTAAAATTATAATTGTGGAGAAGTTTAGATATAGTCAGGTTCCAATTTCTCGAAGCTTGTTTCAGACCGTATAAGGTTTTATTCAGCTTGCAAACATATCCCGACTTGTCATCATATCCGATGGGCTGTGCCATATAGATCTCCTCCTCTAAAGTCCCGTATAAGAATGCGGTTTTGACATCAAAATGGTATAGCAAAAGACTTTTACAGGAAGCTATGGCAATAATTGATCGTATAGAAGTGAATTTAGCAACCGGGCTAAATGTCTCGTTGAAGTCAATCCCCTCTTGTTGACTATAACCTTTAATCACTAGCCTCGCTTTATAACGCTCAACTTTATTTTGTGCAGAAAGTTTCACTTTATATATCCACTTGCATGCTATTACCTTTTTATCTATTGGACATTTCACTAAATCCCAAGTCTTATTTAAGCGATGAGCTTCCATTTCCTCATCCATAGCGATCTTCCACATTTCGGAATCCTGTGAATTCATGGCTTCGGTGTAGGTCAATGGCTCTAGCATCCCAGCCATAAATGCATACCCTTCTAATATAGCAGACACCAAACTTGGATGGGCACCCTTGTCCCAATTATCGTTGCTCCGAAGCTTGGATTTCATTTCAGACTGAGAAGTTACATCAGCGTATTTCTTTGTATACGCACGCTTTGGTTTTGATTCTGAAAATTCCTGCCCTTTATTTTCTGTCACTAAAGTCCCTCCTTCATTGTTTTCTATCAACAAAGGCCTTCCTTCCACTGGGTGGGGTAACTCATCGTCTGCAGAACTAAACTGATCCTCTTCACTCCCCGTCGTGTTCTCCGTCTCATCTGTCTCCACCGCATCTTCTTTCAGCGGCTCATCAACAACAATAGGTAGCTTATTCTCCTCTTCTGCGTTCTCTCTGCTCTTGACAAGATTTAAAACCGTCTTTTCCTTGAACACAATATCCCGAGAAAGCTGTATTTTGTTGGATTCTGGTATCCAAACGCGAAATCCCTTGCTATTATCTGGATATCCAACAAAGACTGCCGACAAAGCCTTTTTATCCCACTTTTGCCTCTTTTCTTTGGGAACATGTATGAAAACATCACTACCAAAAGTTTTCAAGTTGTTTATACTGGGGGTTTCCTTGAACCACAGCTCATACGGACTCTTGTTCTTTATAGGACATGGTCCAAAACGATTCATTAAATAAACCGCAGTCATCACAGCTTCTGTCCACAGCCTGAGAGGTAAGTCGTTAGCATGCAGCATAGTTCGAGCAGTTTCTACAATAAACCGCATGTCCCTTTCAGCACGACCATTTTGTTGAGGACTGTAGGGAACGGAGAGTTGATGGGTTATCCCACGTTTTGACAAAAGGTCTTCGACATGTTTATTCGTGAATTCCAACCCGTTGTCTGACCTAAGAATTTTTATATTTTTACTGAAATGAGACTGTACTTCATTAAGATACTTTTCAATTAAACACGGTACCTCACTTTTTTCTTTAATGAAATAAACTTTTCTAAAACTTGAATAATCATCTTTTAGCAATAGAAAATACCTTGAACCTCCTAATGACTTGGTTTGCATTGGGCCGCAAAGG
This sequence comes from Melangyna quadrimaculata, assembly GCA_949320155.1. Lineage (NCBI taxonomy): Eukaryota > Metazoa > Arthropoda > Insecta > Diptera > Syrphidae > Melangyna > Melangyna quadrimaculata. Next base: position 116,123,913 of record OX439484.1, read on the forward strand.
TCTGTATGTATGAGGACACCAGCTTCTGTTGCTCTAGATTGACTTTCGCAAAATGGAGAACGGTGCATCTTACCTTTAGCACATGCATCGCAAAAAAAATTCGGATTGTCAATAAAACTGATACCATGTTGCCTGAGCACCTTTTTTACTTGTGCAATGCACATATGGCCTAGCCTGTTATGCCACACGTCAAGAGATTCATTTTTTGATACAAAGTTAGCCACGTCACTTTCTTTTTCTATTCTAAATAACATTTTATATAGACGACGACATCTGATGCCTATCGCGACTGCTTGGCCACCTTTTAGAATTTCGCATTTCTTACTGTCCGATATTAATGAGTAATTTTTATCAAGAGCACTTCCCGATGAAAACAAATTTACTCTTATGTCCGGAACAAAAAATACGTTTGTAAGTCGTTTTTTAACCCACTTTTGATAATTGAATGCTTCAATATTAATCTCGCCTGTGCCATGTGCTCTTATCTGTGTTCCATTACCTACTGTTATCATCACTGGTGTCTCCAATTCCTCATATGAACTAAACCATTCTCTGCGAAAACACATGTGCTCACTCGCTCCAGAATCCAAGACCCAATCATCTACTGTCACAGCATCTCTGATGTTTATTGTCTCGCAAACGAATGCGTCACACTTACTTGGATCACTGTTGCTACTCTCATGATGGGCCAAATTAATCTGCTTTTTATCACTTCTTCTTGGACAACTGTTCTTCCAATGACCATACTGCTTGCATACAAAACATTTACCTCTGCGTCTCTGAGAGTTTTGATTCTTATTATCAGGTTTGCTGTACCTTTTCTCGTTTTTCATATACAAAGCTACATCAGAACTTGATCTTTGGACCGTACATGCATCCATACGAGTTTCTTCCATAATGAGCCTTGATCTTAGATTATCTATGGTCTGTTGCTTTGTGTCGGTCGATTCCCATGCGCTAAAAAAATGCGCGAATTTCTCGGGTAACGTCATCAAGACTTTGGTAACTAACATTGAATCAGAAACCGATTCACCGGCTTCCCTCAGCTGTTGAGTTAGGCTTTCAAGCTTGCTTATATGAGTTGCAATGTCATCATTTTTGTCTTTTTGAAATCCATGAAACCGCTGCTGTAAAATGTTAATGCTTGTATTTGATTTGTGATCATAAATGGTACAGAGCTTAGACCACATTTGAATTGAAGACGTGCAATGCATTATGTGGACTAAAACACTCTGCCCTATTGTCGTCGCAATTATTTTCTGTGCTTTTCTATCTTTTTTCTGCCAAGCCTTTAACTCTAGTTTTGTATTCGGCTTTGTTTCATCAACAACTGGTGCAGTTTCTTCTCCAGTCACAACTTCGAACAGATCACTTGCATTTAGAAGAATACGTACTTGAAATTTCCACGTGCCCCACTGCTCCACACACTGCAACTTGTCGATTTTGATTGTTTCGCTGTCCATTAGTGAAATATAAAAAAAAATTTAAATTTCTTACGAATATTACAGAAACTGATCTGTTTTAATCTATGCAATCTAGCTATCTATTACGAATCTGAAATACTTGTTTTATTTCTCGCAAAGCAAAGAATTTTCTGCAATTTTAAACTTAGATTAAAAAAAAACCGTAGATAAAGAAATTATATTTAATTTTTAATTTAAAAAAAATTTGGTAGGACTGGGCCCATAACCTGATAAATAAAAGCGACCGATCAGTTTGGCTTCCAAGATAAAAAAGGGAAGTTAAAGTATTTATTATAGAAAGAGTTCAGGTTAAAACTTTAACATTATGAGTAACAATTCAGTTCAGTGTATTAAGTACTAATGAATGCATTCAAGGAGTGTGAAGGTAAATTCAAGTTAATGTATTTTCAACACTTTACTCAAAAAATACATTAATTTTTCCATTAAAACGATGATTACTTTCTAAATGGTGATTGTATCGTCTTAATTTTATTTAAATTGGATTCAGCATTAAAAAATACTTTAAAATCATGTACCATATTGAATATTTGTACCCCGATTACATACAAATAAAATGTTGGGTTTATAGCCCATATTTTCCCTCCGCCTAAAAAACACACCCCTGGAACCAATGTATTTGCATGGATCCTTTTTTGGTATTAGTTTAAACAAGAAATAAAATATTACTTCCAACTTTCATTAACATACCAGTTTTGGGAGGGGTTTACTGGTAATAGTAATTCGCTTTTCCCTTTTACTCAAAAATCACCCTTTCGCCCTAGATTTTTTTATGGACTCTTTTGATTCTTATTTCTTACGACAAATGAAAAACGTGTGCCAAATTTCATCACCGTACCATTGACATTTGGTAATGTTATGCTCGTTTCACTGAAAATTAAGTCGTCATTTTATAAAAAGGTTATAACTTTTTCAAGGGAATTTATATTAAATTATTTTAATTGCATAAGATTGGGCATTAAAAATTACCCTAAGGTCATGTGCCATATGTTTAGATTATACCAAGACAAATATATAGTGGTTTGATATACTTGCACCTTCCTCTCCCCCCATTTTGAAAGCTATTATACAAAAAACTAATACATGGATAAAAATGGACTTCGGATATGCTAGAGTAGAGTAGAGTATGAAATTCTACGTTGACGCTCATCTTAAAATTTTATGAATATTCATTTTATAACCATTATTTTCTGACAAATAAAAACCCTTATCCGCCGAGGGTATTTTGCTACCCCCGCGTACAAGGGTGGGGGACGGGTCAAAAAATTAACATATTCCTATGGCTTCAAGTATTTTAAATTCAACGAGACATTCCACGACAGCAACCGATCTATGTCTGGTTTTTGATTTAGAGGCTAATTTATGTGAAATTTCGTGTTAAAACATGATCAGAAGGCAAGCCTTATATCTCCGATCTGCCAGTGTTCCCACCATGGAAACACTTCTTTAAAGTAAACTTAGGATGTGGACTATTAGTGTATCAAAGCTCACCCCGTCAGAATGAAGTGCAAGGTTTGACCTAAAATATGGCCTTAACGCCCTAACTAATAGAGTAAGGAAAAAAGTTTTATAAGTAAGATTCTTAGAATTTTTTAAGCTATTTACAAAAAAAAATATAAAATTTTTACTATTATAAATAGCTAAAGTACAAAATATAGGGAATTTCACATTTTGCCCTGTATCTCTATATCTATACCTACCTAACCTACATATATACTGATTATCCAAAAACCCAAAGTTATTACACTATATAATATATAATTATGTAATATATACTTTACCACCCACCACTTAGGTAAATATGTATATAGTTTTCAAGTGCACCAATGGGAAGTTACTAGTGAGGGTCGACCCCACACTCATTTTATCCTTTTAGTACCGTACTAAATCCATATGACACTTTGTCGTTTATAAATGTCAAAATCAGAGATGTTTGTGAATTTTTTGCACGATTTGTCACTTTTTTGGACGTGTTCAGCTGAAGTTTATGATGGAATTGGTTTAGTATGATACTATTAAAAAAGTATTTAAAATTTAGAAAATTGAAGCCAACTGTTAAGAATTAGAAAATGTTAAGTAGTATCATAGTAAACCATTAATAATAGGCTGTTTAAAATTTTGCGCTGATAACATCAACTCTTGTCGTGCAATGATAAAGGGTGTCCAGCGGGAATTTTTCAACTTTAAATTGCGATTATCGAAATACTAGCGGGTGAGGTAAGCAGGAGGCGTATCATTCGAAGCGCTGGATTTGCGGAATTGTTAGTCGCTATGAGTCACTGGTCGGGAGCGCACCGCTCGTTTGCGGTGGAGCAATATTTGAAGTGCGGTGAATCATTGGTACGTGCGCGTCACCCTTTTTGTAGTCCTTTTGGCCGAGAACGCAACTTTTCTGGTCGTGGGAACAAAGATTCAGGGAAGAAGGCACAATGGTCAATAGACTTATTCCTGAACCATCAACGTCAGCAACAACGCCAGAACATGTGTCTCAAAGAAATTAAAGCTCCAGCCGTACAAAATGCAAATTGTTCAGTATCTGAACAAAAGTGACTATCCTTTGCGAGAATCCTTCGCAAGAACAATGCTGGGACGTTTTCGGGCAGCACTTACGCTTGGAAACATTTTATGCAGTGACGAAGCACATTTCCATATTGATGGATATGTAAACAAACAAAATATGCGATACTTTTAAAAAAAAAACAAGACCATGCCTCTTTCCCCCCCAGATACCGCACGCGCTGGGGTCCATTTTCACCGAGTACGACAGCAATAACGATCGCAAGTCATATCGGCACTTATATTAATTATTTGATGTTAGATAATAATACAAAAAAAATCGTTACTTAGTTATGTTAAAAAGTAACACAGCAACTTGTCTTACAGCGAAACGAGTAGATATCAACGGAAGTTAAAAGAGATTAGGTCTGCTTAATGCAAGCAGTTGACAAAAAATAAAACAAGAAAATAAAACTATATAAAAAATTAGGATTATGAAATCAAATAACTGGTTCCCCAAAAACCCTAGAGAACGCCATCCAAAACGTTTACATTATTATTTAAAAATGCCAGTTTGGTGTGCCTTTTCAGCGAGTGGGGTAATTGGCCCTTATTTTTTAACCAAGGTGAGACACTCACTGCTCCGGTGTATTGCCGTATGATTGATGAGTTTCTGTTACCGCAATTGCAGCTGTATTCAGGGTGCAAAAACCGAACACAATTTCAACAGGACGGTGTCACTCCGCACACAGCTAGGTTGTCGATGGAAAGGTTTAGAACAGTTTTTCTGAATAAACTGATCAGCAAGTACGGAGAAATTCCATGGCCGCCTCGGTCGCCAGACCTCACACCTTGCGATTTATTTTTATATGGATACCTCAAATTAAAGGTTTACAATAACAATCCCCGGACAATTCAGGCCCTGCAGGAAAATATTCGCCATGAAATTTAAAGCATTACTACAACGCTTTACCGTCGCGTAATCGCAAATGTAAGGGTCAGACTGCAAGAGTGCATTGGAAAAAAAACGGACATCGTTTGGATGGTATCGTTTTTAAAAAACAAAATTTTACAAGAAAAAAATCAACAAAAACACCTAAGCACAAGAGTGGTTCAAACCTTCCCTTTCCTTTCCATCGTCTCTCGCAATTGAGTTAGCTTAATCGTTGCTAGCATTGTGCGTGTAACCCCCGCACACTACGCGCATGATCTCAGATATATAGTTGTTTGTCTAATCTAAATAACCAGGGCGGTTCAGTGCAATTTGTCACTGAGGCATAACACTAGTGATAAATTGTTATTGAAAAGTTCAAATTGGAATTTAGGCCGTGTGTCAATTGCGTTAAAATTTTGGTTAAATTTGATCCCAGTTAAATTTGATCCGTTTTATAGGGGTCAATCAAATTTGAGGGTTTTGCTGTGTCAATTGCATTAAATGGAATATTTTAAAACATACATTTCCCATCGACGTTCCTTGCGTTTAGGAACCTATCCCGCTATCCGAGACGGTTTCAACCTATCCAATAATGTTCAGATACCTTGATTTGTTATTGCAATAGTTTTTTTCAGAAGGAATTACAACACCAATCTATCCAAATCGCTTTGGATACGATCTCGAACGCGGAAGTTGCATTTTGCCAGTGGCAGTCATGGACCTAGTATATCTGGATTGCTAGTCGATCATCATTATCATACAAAAGTTGAAAGTGGTTTCACCGATTAAAAGCGACAACAGTGGGTATTGTGCCGCGCCGAAGGCTTGGGAGAGCCTTTAAGGTGAAACATTGGCTATTAAAAATTTATTTGCATGCAGATAAATGAGAGTGCCCAATCCAAAGGCGAAATTTTCTCCGCCGCACCGAATGTTTGGCGTTGGTTTGGAAGAGTCTTAAGCGGGGTACACATTATCAAACCTGTTCGACAAATCTGTTCACGTTTGATTGTGTGTACTCTCTGTTTGACAAACACGTTCTTTGTTCATAAATGTTGTTGATACTGTTGAGTGTTTGACATCAAACAGATTTGTCAAACAGGTTTGAAAATGTGTACCCCCTTTCATCCATGATTATTGAAACTGGGAAATCGTCGAATGTTTTTTTTTTTGTTGATCAAATTGTTTTCAAAAAATCCAAAGTATGAGTTCCTAATCATGGATATCGCTAATAAGCCAATTTCGGATGATAAGCGTTAGTTTTCGATTGGATTTTGGAAAATTACTACTCCTTTTTGATTAAAATCGAATTATTTTCTCATGTTCCTAGACGAATTTGCAAAATATTTATGTGTGTGTGAGTAAATTGTCTGAAATGTATGTACATTTTGCACGTTCAGTCGAGTAGTATAACAACATGACAAACAAGACGTCATTTTCAACTTTTGGTTTGCATTAGAATAATTTTGCATTTGAGTGTGAATATGTTTCTTTATTCATTTTAGATATTCAAAATATTTGGAATAAGAATTTTGTGTTTCCTTATTCAATAAAATACTCCGGATAAACCATTATTGTCGATTTTGTATTTATTCCGAATTATTGAAATTGATATTTCATCCCATCTGAAGCGCGGAGTCAAAAGAATACCAAGAAAAAAAAACTCAATGCTCATGCCGTCCCCCATATAAGTACTAACCGCGCCCGAAGATGCTAGATTTCGGTGATCAGACGATAACCAGTTATTGTTTTTTTTTTTTAAACCGATAATTTCCGTAACGTCTTTCGTCAAAGGGCAATCCTTTATTAAATCCTTTATTAAATAAAAAAAAAACCATAATTGTCGTTACTTTTGAGAGGCGAGAACGATAACTGAAATCACGGTCGGCCTATTTTTCGATACCAACACGGGAAAGCATTTTATATTGCCGTGTTTCGAAGGCAAAAGCGAAAAGATTACACAACTGAAATAGAGTTAAAAATAATAAGTTGAAAACGTCAACTTCGAGTGAATAAAAACTATTTCTCAAGTTGACTGTAAGAAACCCTAAGTTAAGTTTAACTTTGAGTGAATAAATTAAATCTAAGTCGTTTTCAGATTGCCGCTAGTCTATCGATTTTTTTTAATAAAGGGAACCATCGTGATGTTGGCTCATAGCAGTCCAGGTATAAAAGGTCGATGGTCAAGTAATGTGCAGGAAGCTTAATACAAACGTCAAAATTTATCCACTTGTTCAAATTTAAACGAGCTCTAGAGCAGGTTAAATTTTGGCGGCTGTATTCACCTCAGTATTGTCAAAATTTAGCCATGGGATCAAATTTAACGCAATTGACACACGACCTTAGATGTGATATGCAATTTAGGTAATTGTCTGAGTTGTTTTTTAGTTAGTTTTGAATTTTTTAATGGCGGGTAAATTTAGAGTTGATTAAAGCCAAATTCGTGGGCTTAGGAAGAATTTCTATGCTTCGTATGTCTATACTGTGCAAAAAAGGCCAGCTGTTTTGGCACTGAGTGAAACTCAGAAAGGTGAAAATTCTGATCATTCGTAATTTAATTTATTTGGATACAGCTTAGTGCTATAATTTTTTCTCACCATGGTCTTGCCGTTTATATAAGAAATGATGTTGCGTACCAACTTCAACCACAATATGGTCAACACACTTGACTTCTTACTCTCTGACCATGATAAATACACTTTTAGTTTATTATCGCTTCTAGGCACATCAGGCCACTGTGTCATATCTGATAATTTCTCGTGCCAACAAAACTCAGGAGAAAGTACCAACGAGAACCGTTTGGCAATACGAGAAAGCCAACTGGGACGGTCTCAACGGTTTCTTCAATAAATTTAACTGGTCACTATGCTTCCTCGATAGTGACGTAGATGCCAGTGCAGATATGATAACAAACCTAATTCTTTTTGCGTAAGCTTTCCCATCTGTCCTATTGTACTGGTCTCTTCCCGAGTGGATGGAAAACAGCATTTGTCCAGCCTGTCCTTAAAAAAGGCATATCGTTCCTTCTTTCCTAGGTCATGGAAACACTGAAAAACGGCTTTCGCAGCAAACCACTGGTACTGATGGTATAGTAGCAGTGGAACAAATCTTTACATCGTTTTGGAAAAAGGAAGATTGTTGCACTTGATATTTCAAAACCATTTGATGGAGTTTGGCATCAAGCTCTCTTATCAAAAATGCGCGCAGTTGGTATCGACGAATCTCTTCTTCGTTGGATTAGAAATTACCTTTCAGACCGTTCAATACAAGTCATATTGGATGGTTTCAAGTCTGAAATTCATAAAATAAATGCTGGTGTGCCCCAGGGCTACGGTTTGTGTCCGACTCTCTTCCTTATATTCATTAACGATCTATTATCAAAAACTACTAATCCATTGAACTGTTTTGCTGACGACAGTACCCTCAACTTTTCATATTCGTTTCTAGATTCACATCCACGTCCTTCGGATGTGGAACTTCAACGGCAGCTCATTAAATTCTGATCTCGACAGCATTGTCCAATGAGATATCAAAAACTGCGTGGAATTGAATGCTTTAAAAACTCAATGCTGTCTCCTGTCGTTAAAGCAAAAACCACCTCCTGTGGAGCGACCATATATTTCATGTCGCCAAAAATGCTGCTAAGTGTTAAGGTTTATTTCAAATATGCAAGAAATTTTTCTCCACTTTTGATCTGGCTGTAATCTATAATTTAATTTAAGGTGTTTTGACCAATTCAATATTTAAAATTTAAAATTTGAAGTTTTCACTTCTTCGGCTTGTTTGGTCATTATAGTTAATTAATGAAAGATGTTCATTAGATTTCCCAACGTTTCGACTGAGTTTTCAGTCTTCTTCAGGGGCACTTTATTAAACAATGAAATTAAAAATAAGAAAAAACATTTGTATGTATACATTTGGTTATTATGGTTTTACACTTACAGGTATTATCAACAAAATTACTTTTAATTTTTACATTTAAATAAAAAATTAAAAAAAAAAATTAAAAAAAAAAACAAAACTGTTTAAGTAGGTACGATTACCACTTCTTAGTAAGAAGTTTAGTCAACGCAACTGATTATTATTTAAAAATAAAAGAAAGATATACACGGAAAAGAAGAAAATTATTTTAGTATGTATGTGTAAATTTATAGTGGTTATGTAGAGACTAGAGAACAATAAACCGATGAAATACATTGTGTGTCTTGCTTCCTGTTCATATTATTTTTGTTATTTAAAATGTGTAATGTTTCTCAAGTGTATCGTTTTGATGTTTGTTTTTCAGTTTGAAGTATTTGTGCATTTGTGTTGACTAAACTTTTTACTAAGAAGTGGTAATCGTACCTACTTAAACAATTTTGTTTTTTTAAATTTTTTTTTAATTTTTTATTTAAATGTAAAAATTAAAAATAATTTTGTTGATAATACCTGTAAGTGTAAAACCATAATAACCAAATGTATACATACAAATGTTTTTTCTTATTTTTAATTTCATTGTTTAATAAAGTGCCCCTGAAGAAGACTGAAAACTCAGTCGAAACGTTGAGTAATCTTTAAAGCATGTATCCGTTTGAAACTTGAGCACAATTCTCATATTTGGGTAGGTGCCCCAATAACCCACTTGAGTACCTTAGATACGATTCAGAAAAGAGCTTTGAAAATGATAGGTGACAGAAATATAACAGTTCCAACATTATTTTACCGTTACTTTTAAAAGCATTGTTCTAGTCAAATAGCCAGTTGAATTCCTCCCTTAAAACAATTCAACCGTAATACTCGTACTTCTAGGAATGCACATCACTTTATTCTCAAGCCCAACTTCGGACGCACTGTCATGTATAGTTTCTTTTTTTAGACGCACTACCCGAATGTGGAATGCTTTGCCCGGTAGACGGAGAGCTGGCTACAAAAAAAGTGAGTCATCGGTACACGATTGATTTTTACAGGAGAGAATGATTAAGTGTAGCTGAGCACAAATATGCACGTCTGCCAGCGCAATTCGGAGGCTTAATGGGGTGGGCGGGGGGTCAAAGTTGTCAAATTTTGGTGAAAAAAATTATAAGGTACATGGATTCTGATAACGCAAATGTGTTGTGCCCATCGTCAATAAACGTGAAACAAAATGGCAGACGGTTTGGGAGAGGCTAAGTTGCCGGCAGACGTCGTTAAAGTTGTCAAATTTTGGTAAAAAAAAAAATTATAAGATACATGGATACCGATTTTTTTATTTTAATACCTATGTATATAGAGAGCAAAATCCAAAATGGCAGACGAAAAAGTAGAGGCTAACACCGTGGCAGACGTGTTTGAAAAGTGCACTGTTAAACCAGAAAAATTGCATTATTTCTGCCCCAAAAAATCCAAACGAATATTTTGAAATGCAATTATCTTTATTTTAGCATGAACAATATAGTCGCAAAAGTTCATTGCCAAATCGCACAACCGCCAATAGTTATTCAAGGTTGAATTTCAAAAATATCGGTTTTTCACCTATAATTCCGAAACGGTAAGTGCCATTGAAAATCATTTCAGGCAAAACTTGCAGACATGCTGTCCGCCAAAAATTAAGTTTTGATCATTTTTTTCCTGCGACTTATCGTTAAGAAGATATTTAAATGTATTTAAAATTTTTTGAATAGGCTAAATCTATAGTAAATTTTATTCTCTAAAAAAAATGTTTTCGGAATTTTCTCGAAATTTAGCTTGGTTTTTAAGTATCAAACTTGTAGAGAATTTAATGTTGTTTAAGCAGAAGCTTAGGTTTTCTACAATTACAGGCATGGTTTTTGAGTTACAAACAAAAATCTAACGAGAGAACCGTGTTTTCCAAAAAGTACGAAATTTTGGTCTTTTTTCACCGGACTCTACCGGCCATACTGTTAATTCTACAAAAAAAAAGTTATATCCAATTTTTATAGAAAATTTTATGTTCTGTAAAGTATAGAAGGTGATTTTATATTTTGATGTTGGTGACCTTTTGTTATTATAGATTATTGCTAAACGAGCTTTAGGTCAAATGAAACAAATATTTTCTTTTTGTCACAACGTTTCGTCCATGTATATGGACATCATCAGGTGCAAAATGGTTTCTATATTAGCATTGATATGTATGTTAATAAATGTTTACAAAGATATTCACAATACATTAATCACTTACAATAATTGTTGTTACATTTATGTATGTTAAATTAATAATTTATTTTACGACTACACAGTATAAAGTTTGACTGACAAGTAACATCTCCGTCAAATAAACTGAACAAATATATAAACATGAGCACACCGCACATAAAGATCATATTGTAGAGCTTTTTCTTTTCCTCTTCTCCACCAAATGCTTGTAGTGTGGGCTGACGTCGTCCATATCGGTTCGTCTGTTCATTGTGTTATCAGCATTGATTATATGCAGCGTTTCGATTATCATCCTTTTGTTTTGATGTTCTTCTCGCTGCATTATTTTGACGTTGGAGTGGTCGGGGGAGTGCTTGAAAGCTATGCAATGTGATGCCAGGGCTGTCTTCTGTATTGCGCTGCTTTTTATATCGGATTTGTGTCCTGCTAGTCTGCTCTTAAGTTTTTGTTTTGTTGTTCCTATGTATATTTGGTTACATTCTTCGTCAGAATTTCCATTACAATTAATTTTGTAAATTAAATTTGAATGTTCAAATTTGTCTATTTTTGTTTTAAGGTTGGTGTAGAGTTGTAAAGTTGTGTTTGTCGATTTTAAAGCTAATTTGTATTTCTCTGTATCTAGGAGTTTTGCGTTTTTGAACCGATCTGCTATTTCTTTAACGTACGTAAAGGATTTGTAAATTTTGTTTTCTCTTTCTTTTTCTTTTGGTGGATGAATACTTCGATGTTCATATTGTGATATTAGTGTTTTTATTATTTGTTGCGGAAAGGCGTTTTTTTTTTCAACAAAACAAGTGTTCCCATTCCAGATGAAATAAAGTACTTACTCTCGCTAGGTCCAAAGTACGCACTACAAAGTACTATTCACTCCACTTCTAACTCCTTCTTCAAAGTTTTTGCAGACGGTGAGGATTGCATCCAAACAATAAGCAATAATGATGAAAAGGAGAAAGCGCGGGGAAAATTTGCAAATATGTTAAGCAATTGTATGGAGAAGAGAAAGTTTTCGGAGTTCAACAAATATATAACTTATATACTCAACGATACAAAACAATTTCTCTATAAACATAGAGAAATTTATATCGTTTCAGCAGACAAGGGTAACGTCACGGTTGCAATGTACAAGCATGATTATGACACAAAAATGAAAACAATGATGGAAGACAGAAATGTATATTGGCCAATCCGAAGTGATCCCACAAAAAAATTGCAAGAGAAGAACAACAACCTTGTTAAATATTTATTTGAAAACCAAATACTAGACCAACGCCAAAAACAAATTATGACCACATATAATTGGGTTGCACCCATACTTTATGGACTCCCCAAAATCCATAAAGAAGGCCTTCCCCTACGGCCTATATGTTCTTCTACAAAAGTTCCTTGTTATAACTTGGCCAAATACCTCATCAGTATTTTGAAAAATATAACATCAGAATCCAAATTCAATGTTAAGGATTCACTCCAATTTAAAACAAATTATATGGGCTTATAACGGAAAATGATGAAGTTCTAGTGTCATTTTATGTAATATCACTTTTTACAAATATTCCACTGAAAATGGCACTAGAACTTATCAGTAAGAACTGGGATAAAATTAGGGAACACACACTCATTAAAAAGCCCAAATTTCTGGAACTACTAAGGTTTTACATAATTGAAAACAATTATTTGGTTTATGGCAATAAAACGTACCAACAAAAAGATGGTATGCCGATGGGAAATCCAGCTTCACCCATAATAGCAGACATTATTCTCGAAGAACTCCTTAACAACTGCCTGGAAATACTACCACACAAACCCAGGATCTTGACAAAATATGTGGATGACATATTTGCCATAATAAAAGCGAAAGACATAGAGCAAACTTTAAATACCCTTAACAGTTTTCATAGAAAAATCCAATTTACCGTTGAAATTGAAACAAACAAGAAATTAGCTTACCTCGACACAGTAGTCATTCGCGAAGAAGGGCAACTAAAAATGGATTGGTTTCAAAAACCAACTTCGTCGGGTAGAATAATCAACTTCTTCTCCCAACATCCCAAGCAAATAATTTTCAACACGGCCAAAACCTTGATACATAGAGATCTTTCAATCAGTGACACAGAATACCACATCAATAACAAAATAAAGAAAAAAAAAAAAAAAAAAAAAATATTACAAAAAAACGCCTTTCCGCAACAAATAATAAAAACACTAATATCACAATATGAACATCGAAGTATCCATCCACCGAAAGAAAACGAAAGAGAAAACAAAATTTACAAATCCTTTACGTACGTTAAAGAAATAGCAGATCGGTTCAAAATTGCAAAACTCCTAGATACAGAGAAATACAAATTAGCTTTAAAATCGACAAACACAACTTCACAACTCTACACCAACCTTAAAACAAAAATAGACAAATTCGAACATTCAAATTTAATTTACAAAATTAATTGTAATGGAAATTCTGACGAAGAATGTAACCAAATATACATAGGAACAACAAAACAAAAACTTAAGAGCAGACTAGCAGGACACAAATCCGATATAAAAAGCAGCGCAATACAGAAGACAGCCCTGGCATCACATTGCATAGCTTTTAAGCACTCCCCGACCACTCCACCGTCAAAATAATGCAGCGAGAAGAACATCAAAACAAAAGGATGATAATCGAAACGCTGCATATAATCAATGCTGATAACACAATGAACTGAGGAACCGATATGGACGACGTCAGCCCTCACCACAAGCATTTGGTGGAGAAGAGGAAAAGAAAAAGCTCTACAATATGATCTTTATGTGCGGTGTGCTCATGTTTATATATTTGTTCAGTTTATTTGACGGAGATGTTACTTGTCAGTCAAACTTTATACTGTGTAGTCGTAAAATAAATTATTAATTTAACATACATAAATGTAACAACAATTATTGTAAGTGATTAATGTATTGTGAATATCTTTGTAACCATTTATTAACATACATATAAATGCTAATATAGAAACCATTTTGCACCTGATGATGTCCATATACATGGACGAAACGTTGTGACAAAAAGAAAATATTTGTTTCATTTGACCTAAAGCCCGTTTAGCAATAATCGAAGGTAATTTTATCCAAAAAGTGTATATTTTGTTGACTTTTTGGCAAAAACCTGAAAAAAGGTCGAAAATTTTGAGGTTTTTTTCGACTTTCGCTGTGAAAGTAATATCCTTAGGAAGTAGCAGAGTTGAAATTCGGATTCAGCGACCCCTAAAACATAAAAGACAAGTGAGAAAAAAACGTCTATATTTTTTTCCCGACCAAAACACCATCTGACTGAACTAACCTAAATACACTTGACTTTATTTAAATTCTAATTCTTTCCCACTAATGATTTTTTTTTTTTACAATTACTATTACTATACGAAATGTATTTGTATTATAATTAATAACTAACGCAAAACAATTTAATACATTTTACTATTTGTTATGCGCGCAATAATTCTTTTACATTTTATGGCAACAAAATTTCTGTCAAATAGCACACACACAATTTTTTTCTTTTCATGACATTTGTATTTATGACAAATGTTGTTTCACTTTTTCTCATAAACTTCATATGTAAGAGGAGCAGAACCTATCTTTTGTATACAGGGATGTGAGCAAACTCAATTTTAACTAAAATATCCCGAAAATTTCCCTTTTCTGCTGGTATGTTATAATTTAAAAGGACTTTAGATAAAAGCGATTTAAGTGAATGTTTATGAAATTGATACTAGGTTAAAAATTGTGTTTTGCTAATTTAAACGAGTTTATCAACGTACTATCCCCTATTATTTTACTAAAGTTAAAATCACCAACTTGCTATTTTATCTTTTAAGTAAACCCATATGAGAAATTTACTCCAGTTATAGGATGGAACCGAATGTTCCAGGTTCGAGTCCTGCTGGTACCCAGCTTTTATCTCTTTTTTGAAGTGAAACTTCCTTGGGCGCGTTGAGAGTGAAATTTCAAGGTTGAATTTTTGTGAAACGAAAAAATGTAACGCTACATGTGCAACGCTTAGATTATTGATTAGCTAAGTGGTGGGAGGAAGAGGAAAAGTAAAAAAATTTATTGATAGGCTAATATATTTAATAGTGCAGTAAGTTTGGATTTTTTGATAATCTATATTATTGTAGCAGATAAAAGGGAAAATGTCCTTTATGTCTTTTTTCTAATTCCGTTAATTAGAATGCTAGAGTTTTGAAATTTTTTTGGTCGTTAGATAATGAAATTCTTAGAATTTTACTAGTATAAGATTTTTATCTATCTCCTACTGGTATGGAGATATAAATTACTTTAAAAATTTTTTCTCAAAATAGGATAATTTCAAAAAATTTAATTTAATCAGGAGAGTCCGCTACAAATTTAAATTATATATGGTTTCAAAATACATAAAACCAAATCAAAATTGTCATATGCAAATTTTTAATTTTGTAGAGATTTGGAGTGTAGGAATTTTTGGAAATAGTCGGAAAACCTACTCAAATAAACTGATTTATATCTTTTAAATGTTCACCTTTTTTACTTTAAATTTTCACTATTAATATTTAATTTTCAAGTTCACAACCCGAACCCATCGATAATTTTGATATAGGACACATAGATGCGTCTTACGCATATAAGCTTATTATCCCTATATATATCGAGATTTTTAGATAGCCAAAGAAAGAGAGAAAGAGAGCCAAATTCAGCAACAAGTTTGACGGAAAACCCATAGATTTTATGATAATTTGGAAAAACAGCGGCAGGTAAAATTTAAAAAAAAATGTTTTTTTAGCTTTAAGCTAGAAAAGCTATGAATAAAAATTATTTGTGTGGTTTTAGATAATTTTTTAAGTATGTTTTTTTTTTACTAAAACAGTTATAACGGGTGCACTTTGACATTCCTTGGTTTGAAAAAATGCTAATTTTAGTAGCCACTTAATAATTTGGAAAACAGCGGCAGGTAAAATTAAAAAAAAAATGTTTTTTAGCTTTAAGCTCGAAAAGCTATGAATAAAAATTATTTGTGTGGTTTTAGATAATTTTTTAAGTATGTTTTTTTTACTAAAACAGTTATAACGTGTGCACTTTGACATTCCTTGGTTTGAAAAAATGCTAATTTAGTAGCCACTTATGTAAGTTGAATTTTACAAACTATCTGCAGTTGTTGCAAAATGATTTATCAGAACTCTTGGAGGACATTCCATAGGTTCAACTAGCTTCATCTTATTTATAACTTGATGGTGCTTTCGCCCACTTTGCTTGAAAGGTTTAAAATTGAAAAGGTGAAGAGTGAGCGGTAATCGTTGGATAGGAAAAAGTTGGAGCAGTTCAATGGCAAGATCTCCTGATCCTACAATATTGGATGTTTTTGAATGGGGAAGAATGAAATAAATCTTTTATTCAACCAAAATAGCAACTTAAAGTGAATTAGAAGAGCGCATACCCAAAGTGTTCTCCGAAGTGATGCAGTAGCTAGGATCATTAATATCAATATCAGTGAAATACAAAAACTGGCTATAGCATGCATCAGTGATGGAAATCGACTTCTTTCGATTGTTCTGAACGCTGAAACAAAATAGTACTGAAAAGGACCAAATAGAACTGGGCTCTTTTAAATTAATTCAAGTATATAAACACACAAATTGAAAAACTACATTTATTTATTAACAGGAACAAAAACAGAAACAATTAAAAATAAAATGTATTTATTAACAAAAAAAAAAACAGAAACAATTAATTTGTTATAAATAAATATTGGGGTAACATTAATAGGAATAAAGTAGAAGCCCGTAGCGTCATGGTTAGTGCGATGGACTGTCACGCTGGAGGTCTGCGTTCACTTCCCAGCCTCGTCCAACTAAACAACTAAAAAGTTTTTTTTTTTAGGGCTACTGCCATGTCATGAACAAGTGCTTCTCGTTTAGCCGTTCGTATTCGGCATTAAATTGTAGGTCCCTTCCATTCCTGTCGACACGCGGTTGTGAGTTGTAAGTCACCAGGCCCTGGTTCTTCACGTGCCGTTGCGCCACACAATTTATTTATTTTATTTTAATAGGAATAATGATGGATTTACATTTATCTTCGTCTGCCATAAGGCAGAAAAGTAGAGCAGGACAGATGTGTATAAAAACTCCGAGCGAGTGAAAGAGAGCCATCAGGAAGATGAACAAGTTCATCTACATTTCTGCATTATGGCACTTTCCTATAATGCAGAAACGAAGTTCTTCTGCATTTTGATCTTTTCTCTCTATCTAACAAATATACATTTTGTATTTGGCCTCCCTTTGTTTTGCAGAAACCAAATGCAGATACATTTAAATCCACCATAAATGAACTTCTTTTTTTTTTAATATTTAGGCCCATTTTTTCAGTGTCGAGATAAACCCGAGTTACAGCCCTATTCTGCCGTCGTGAGGCTCAGAGGTCACAGTTTTTTGGGAATTTGTTTTTGTATAAGGCTGCCACGATTTCGTGTTCTGTGGAAGCCCTCATAAGAAACCTCACCAGAACAACGTGAGTTGTGATCTGCCAAGGAGCAGAGATCATAATTTTTAAGTTTTTAAACGGAGCTCTGGGGCACACTGGCATTTATTTTGTAGATCAGACTTAAAACCGTCAGATAATTTCTAATCCAATGAAAAAGATATTCATTGATGCCAAATGTACGCATTTTCGATAAGAGAGCTTGATGTCAAACTCTATCAAATTCGTTTGAAATATCAAGCGCAATAATCTTACTTTCTCCAAAACTATGTAAAGATGTGTGACACTATTTCTAGTGAAGATAAAAGAAAATTAACTAAAGGAATACATACATTTTGCACATACAAACAATTTAAAATAGTACTGAAATTGGCAAAGATGTACTTACGTAACGAGAAAATCAAATAGTACTGAATTCAGTACAATAGTAAGCATTTTTCCAACTGTGGCATGCATACAAGATCAAAGAGGACTCATTTTTACACCTGTTATAACTGTTTTAGTTCACACATAAAATAAAAATTATCGATAAGCACACATATCATATTTTATTCATAGCCATTCGAGCGTTAAGCAAAAAAAACCTTTTTATTAAATTTTACCTGCCGCTGGTTTTCCAAATTATCATAAAACCTATGGGTTTTTCGCCAAACTTGATATTAACTTTTACTTTTAGTATTGTTATATACATTCAAAAAAAGTATTAAAATATCATGTTGATTACACATTTTTTGGAGAAAATTGACCCCAAAGTCAAAAAATTAGCAAGCTAAACAGGCTAAAAACTGGATATCTTAAGACTGAGGCAAGGTATCAAATTTATTTAAACGCAATTACAAAGGCTGGTATTTCTTCTAAAAACAAAGGCCTATCATCTTGTACTATCTATCATAAGTACTAACGGCGCAATTACCGGTAACATGGATCAGAGTACCCCAAAGTAAGACTTTTCTTAAATTCCCGATAAATGATATTAAAGTTGGAGATATGCCCTTACTGTAGAAAAATTTGTTTTCTAAGAATATTTTAGGGTATGTTTCTGGGGTATATTCTAAGAAAAAAATTGTTTGACAGTTAGGGCCTATCTCCAATTTTGATATCATTTATCGGGAATTTAAGAAAAGTCTTACTTCGGGGTACCCTGATCCATGTTACCGGTGATTGCGCCGTAAGTACTTATGATAGAAAATTCGTTTAGGCCTTTATTTTTAGAAAAAGCCTTTCTAATTGCCTCTAAATAAATTTGATACCATGTCTCAGTCTTAAGATATTCACGTTTTAGCCTGTTTTATTTTTCTTGCCCATGCAAATTTGTTGACTTTGGGGTCAATTTTCTCCAAAAAATGCGTAATCAACATGATGTTTTAATATTTTTTTTTGAATGTATGTAACAATACTTAAAATAAAATTCAGCAACAAGTTTGACGGAAAACCCATAGCTTTTATGATAACTTGGAAAAACAGCGACAGGTAAAATTAAAAAAAAATTTTTTTTAGCTTTAAGCTCGAAAAGCTATGAATAAAAATTATTTGTGTGTCTTTAGATAATTTTTTAAGTATGTTTTTTTTTTTAATAAAACAGTTACAACGGGTGCACTTTGATAATGAAATTCTTAGAATTTTACTAGTATAAGATTTTTATCTATCTCCTACTGGTATGGAGATATAAATTATTTTAAAAAAATTTTCTCAAAATAGGCTAATTTCAAAAAATTGAATTTAATCAGGAGGGTCCGCTACAAATTTGAATTATATATGGTTGCAAAATACATAAAACCAAATCAAAATTGTCATATACAAATTTTTAATTTTGTAGAGATTTGGAGTGTAGGAATTTTTGGAAATAGTCGGAAAACCTACTCAAATAAACTGATTTATATCTTTTAAATGTTCACCTTTTTTTACTTTAAATTTTCACCATTATTATTTAATTTTCAAGTTTACAACCCGAACCCATCGATAATTTTGATATAGGACACATAGATGCGTCTTACGCATATAAGCTTATTATCCCTATATATATCGAGATTTTTAGATAGCCAAAGAAAGAGAGAAAGAGAGCCAAATTCAGCAACAAGTTTGACGGAAAACCCATAGATTTTATGATAATTTGGAAAAACAGCGGCAGGTAAAATTTAAAAAAAAATGTTTTTTTAGCTTTAAGCTAGAAAAGCTATGAATAAAAATTATTTGTGTGGTTTTAGATAATTTTTTAAGTATGTTTTTTTTTTACTAAAACAGTTATAACGGGTGCACTTTGACATTCCTTGGTTTGAAAAAATGCTAATTTTAGTAGCCACTTAATAATTTGGAAAAACAGCGGCTGGTAAAATTTAAAAAAAAAAAATGTTTTTTTAGCTTTAAGCTCGAAAAACTATGAATAAAAATTATTTGTGTGGTTTTAGATAATTTTTTAAGTATGTTTTTTTACTAAAACAGTTATAACGTGTCCACTTTGACATTCCCTGGTTTGAAAAAATGCTAATTTAGTAGCCACTTATGTAAGTTGAATTTTACAAACTATCTGCAGTTGTTGCAAAATGATTTATCAGAACTCTTGGAGGACATTCCATATGTTCAACTAGCTTCATCTTATTTATAACTTGATGGTGCTTTCGCCCACTTTGCTTGAAAGGTTTAAAATTGAAAAGATGAAGAGTGAGCAGTAATCGTTGGATAGGAAAAAGTTGGAGCAGTTCAATGGCAAGATCTCCTGATCCTACAATATTGGATGTTTTTGAATGGGGAAGAATGAAATAAATCTTTTATTCAACCAAAATAGCAACTTAAAGTGAATTAGAAGAGCGCATTCCCAAAGTGTTCTCCGAAGTGATGCAGTAGCTAGGATCATTAATATCAATATCAGTGAAATACAAAAACTGGCTATAGCATGCATCAGTGATGGAAATCGACTTCTTTCGATTGTTCTGAACGCTGAAACAAAATAGTACTGAAAAGGACCAAATAGAACTGGGCTCTTTTAAATTAATTCAAGTATATAAACACACAAATTGAAAAACTACATTTATTTATTAACAGGAACAAAAACAGAAACAATTAAAAATAAAATGTATTTATTAACAAAAAAAAAAACAGAAACAATTAATTTGTTATAAATAAATATTGGGGTAACATTAATAGGAATAAAGTAGAAGCCCGTAGCGTCATGGTTAGTGCGATGGACTGTCACGCTGGAGGTCTGCGTTCACTTCCCAGCCTCGTCCAACTAAACAACTAAAAAGTTTTTTTTTTTAGGGCTACTGCCATGTCATGAACAAGTGCTTCTCGTTTAGCCGTTCGTATTCGGCATTAAATTGTAGGTCCCTTCCATTCCTGTCGACACGCGGTTGTGAGTTGTAAGTCACCAGGCCCTGGTTCTTCACGTGCCGTTGCGCCACACAATTTATTTATTTTATTTTAATAGGAATAATGATGGATTTACATTTACCTTCGTCTGCCATAAGGCAGAAAAGTAGAGCAGGACAGATGTGTACAAAAACTCCGAGCGAGTGAAAGAGAGCCATCAGGAAGAAGAACAAGTTCATCTCCATTTCTGCATTATGGCACTTTCCTATAATGCAGAAACGAAGTTCTTCTGCATTTTGATCTTTTGTCTCTATCTAACAAATATACATTTTGTATTTGGCCTTCCTTTGTTTTGCAGAAACCAAATGCAGATTTTTTTTTTAATATTTAGGCCCATTTTTCAGTGTCGAGACAAACCCGAGTTACAGCCCTATTCTGCCGTCGTGAGGCACAGAGGTCACAGCTTTTTGGGAATTTGTTTTTGTATAAGGCTGCCACGATTTCGTGTTCTGTGGAAGCCCTCATAAGAAACCTCACCAGAACAACGTGAGTTGTGATCTGCCAAGGAGCAGAGATCATAATTTTTAAGTTTTTAAACGGAGCCCTGGGGCACACTGGCATTTATTTTGTAGATCAGACTTAAAACCGTCAGATAATTTCTAATCCAATGAAAAAGATATTCATTGATGCCAAATGTACGCATTTTCGATAAGAGAGCTTGATGTCAAACTCTATCAAATTCGTTTGAAATATCAAGCGCAATAATCTTACTTTCTCCAAAACTATGTAAAGATGTGTGACACTATTTCTAGTGAAGATAAAAGAAAATTAACTAAAGGAATACATACATTTTGCACATACAAACAATTTAAAATAGTACTGAAATTGGCAAAGATGTACTTACGTAACGAGAAAATCAAATAGTACTGAATTCAGTACAATAGTAAGCATTTTTCCAACAGTGGCATGCATACAAGATCAAAGAGGACTCATTTTTACACCTGTTATAACTGTTTTAGTTCACACATAAAATAAAAATTATCGATAAGCACACATATCATATTTTATTCATAGCCATTCGAGCGTTAAGCAAAAAAAACCTTTTTATTAAATTTTACCTGCCGCTGGTTTTCCAAATTATCATAAAACCTATGGGTTTTTCGCCAAACTTGATATTAACTTTTACTTTTAGTATTGTTATATACATTCAAAAAAAGTATTAAAATATCATGTTGATTACACATTTTTTGGAGAAAATTGACCCCAAAGTCAAAAAATTAGCAAGCTAAACAGGCTAAAAACTGGATATCTTAAGACTGAGGCAAGGTATCAAATTTATTTAAACGCAATTACAAAGGCTGGTATTTCTTCTAAAAACGAAGGCCTATAATCTTGTACTATCTATCATAAGTACTAACGGCGCAATTACCGGTAACATGGATCAGAGTACCCCAAAGTAAGACTTTTCTTAAATTCCCGATAAATGATATTAAAGTTGGAGATATGCCCTTACTGTAGAAAAATTTGTTTTCTAAGAATATTTTAGGGTATGTTTCTGGGGTATATTCTAAGAAAAAAATTGTTTGACAGTTAGGGCCTATCTCCAATTTTGATATCATTTATCGGGAATTTAAGAAAAGTCTTACTTTGGGGTACCCTGATCCATGTTACCGGTGATTGCGCCGTAAGTACTTATGATAGAAAATTCGTTTAGGCCTTTATTTTTAGAAAAAGACTTTCTAATTGCCTCTAAATAAATTTGATACCATGTCTCAGTCTTAAGATATTCACGTTTTAGCCTGTTTTATTTTTCTTGCCCATGCAAATTTGTTGACTTTGGGGTCAATTTTCTCCAAAAAATGCGTAATCAACATGATGTTTTAATATTTTTTTTTGAATGTATGTAACAATACTTAAAATAAAATTCAGCAACAAGTTTGACGGAAAACCCATAGCTTTTATGATAACTTGGACAAACAGCGACAGATAAAATTAAAAAAAAATTTTTTTTAGCTTTAAGCTCGAAAAGCTATGAATAAAAATTATTTGTGTGTCTTTAGATAATTTTTTAAGTATGTTTTTTTTTTTAATAAAACAGTTACAACGGGTGCACTTTGATAATGAAATTCTTAGAATTTTACTAGTATAAGATTTTTATCTATCTCCTACTGGTATGGAGATATAAATTATTTTAAAAAAATTTTCTCAAAATAGGCTAATTTCAAAAAATTGAATTTAATCAGGAGAGTCCGCTACAAATTTGAATTATATATGGTTGCAAAATACATAAAACCAAATCAAAATTGTCATATACAAATTTTTAATTTTGTAGAGATTTGGAGTGTAGGAATTTTTGGAAATAGTCGGAAAACCTACTCAAATAAACTGATTTATATCTTTTAAATGTTCACCTTTTTTTACTTTAAATTTTCACCATTATTATTTAATTTTCAAGTTTACAACCCGAACCCATCGATAATTTTGATATAGGACACATAGATGCGTCTTACGCATATAAGCTTATTATCCCTATATATATCGAGATTTTTAGATAGCCAAAGAAAGAGAGAAAGAGAGCCAAATTCAGCAACAAGTTTGACGGAAAACCCATAGATTTTATGATAATTTGGAAAAACAGCGGCAGGTAAAATTTAAAAAAAAATGTTTTTTTAGCTTTAAGCTAGAAAAGCTATGAATAAAAATTATTTGTGTGGTTTTAGATAATTTTTTAAGTATGTTTTTTTTTTACTAAAACAGTTATAACGGGTGCACTTTGACATTCCTTGGTTTGAAAAAATGCTAATTTTAGTAGCCACTTAATAATTTGGAAAAACAGCGGCTGGTAAAATTTAAAAAAAAAAATGTTTTTTTAGCTTTAAGCTCGAAAAACTATGAATAAAAATTATTTGTGTGGTTTTAGATAATTTTTTAAGTATGTTTTTTACTAAAACATTTATAACGTGTCCACTTTGACATTCCCTGGTTTGAAAAAATGCTAATTTAGTAGCCACTTATGTAAGTTGAATTTTACAAACTATCTGCAGTTGTTGCAAAATGATTTATCAGAACTCTTGGAGGACATTCCATATGTTCAACTAGCTTCATCTTATTTATAACTTGATGGTGCTTTCGCCCACTTTGCTTGAAAGGTTTAAAATTGAAAAGATGAAGAGTGAGCGGTAATCGTTGGATAGGAAAAAGTTGGAGCAGTTCAATGGCAAGATCTCCTGATCCTACAATATTGGATGTTTTTGAATGGGGAAGAATGAAATAAATCTTTTATTCAACCAAAATAGCAACTTAAAGTGAATTAGAAGAGCGCATACCCAAAGTGTTCTCCGAAGTGATGCAGTAGCTAGGATCATTAATATCAATATCAGTGAAATACAAAAACTGGCTATAGCATGCATCAGTGATGGAAATCGACTTCTTTCGATTGTTCTGAACGCTGAAACAAAATAGTACTGAAAAGGACCAAATAGAACTGGGCTCTTTTAAATTAATTCAAGTATATAAACACACAAATTGAAAAACTACATTTATTTATTAACAGGAACAAAAACAGAAACAATTAAAAATAAAATGTATTTATTAACAAAAAAAAAAACAGAAACAATTAATTTGTTATAAATAAATATTGGGGTAACATTAATAGGAATAAAGTAGAAGCCCGTAGCGTCATGGTTAGTGCGATGGACTGTCACGCTGGAGGTCTGCGTTCACTTCCCAGCCTCGTCCAACTAAACAACTAAAAAGTTTTTTTTTTTAGGGCTACTGCCATGTCATGAACAAGTGCTTCTCGTTTAGCCGTTCGTATTCGGCATTAAATTGTAGGTCCCTTCCATTCCTGTCGACACGCGGTTGTGAGTTGTAAGTCACCAGGCCCTGGTTCTTCACGTGCCGTTGCGCCACACAATTTATTTATTTTATTTTAATAGGAATAATGATGGATTTACATTTACCTTCGTCTGCCATAAGGCAGAAAAGTAGAGCAGGACAGATGTGTACAAAAACTCCGAGCGAGTGAAAGAGAGCCATCAGGAAGAAGAACAAGTTCATCTCCATTTCTGCATTATG
Source organism: Melangyna quadrimaculata (assembly GCA_949320155.1). Lineage (NCBI taxonomy): Eukaryota > Metazoa > Arthropoda > Insecta > Diptera > Syrphidae > Melangyna > Melangyna quadrimaculata. Next base: position 116,148,816 of record OX439484.1, read on the forward strand.
GCACTTTCCTATAATGCAGAAACGAAGTTCTTCTGCATTTTGATCTTTTGTCTCTATCTAACAAATATACATTTTGTATTTGGCCTTCCTTTGTTTTGCAGAAACCAAATGCAGATTTTTTTTTTAATATTTAGGCCCATTTTTTCAGTGTCGAGATAAACCCGAGTTACAGCCCTATTCTGCCGTCGTGAGGCTCAGAGGTCACAGCTTTTTGTATAAGGCTGCCACGATTTCGTGTTCTGTGGAAGCCCTCATAAGAAACCTCACCAGAACAACGTGATTTGTGATCTGCCAAGGAGCAGAGATCATAATTTTTAAGTTTTTAAACGGAGCCCTGGGGCACACTGGCATTTATTTTGTAGATCAGACTTAAAACCGTCAGATAATTTCTAATCCAATGAAAAAGATATTCATTGATGCCAAATGTACGCATTTTCGATAAGAGAGCTTGATGTCAAACTCTATCAAATTCGTTTGAAATATCAAGCGCAATAATCTTACTTTCTCCAAAACTATGAGAAAGATGTGTGACACTATTTCTAGTGAAGATAAAAGAAAATTAACTAAAGGAATACATACATTTTGCACATACAAACAATTTAAAATAGTACTGAAATTGGCAAAGATGTACTTACGTAACGAGAAAATCAAATAGTACTGAATTCAGTACAATAGTAAGCATTTTTCCAACAGTGGCATGCATACAAGATCAAAGAGGACTCATTTTTACACCTGTTATAACTGTTTTAGTTCACACATAAAATAAAAATTATCGATAGGCACACATATCATATTTTATTCATAGCCATTCGAGCGTTAAGCAAAAAAAACCTTTTTATTAAATTTTACCTGCCGCTGGTTTTCCAAGTTATCATAAAACCTATGGGTTTTTCGCCAAACTTGATATTAACTTTTACTTTTAGTATTGTTATATACATTCAAAAAAAGTATTAAAATATCATGTTGATTACACATTTTTTGGAGAAAATTGACCCCAAAGTCAAAAAATTAGCATGCTAAATAGGCTAAAAACTGGATATCTTAAGACTGAGGCAAGGTATCAAATTTATTTAAACGCAATTACAAGGGCTGGTATTTCTTCTAAAAACAAAGGCCTATCATCTTGTACTATCTATCATAAGTACTTACGGCGCAATTACCGGTAACATGGATCAGAGTACCCCAAAGTAAGACTTTTCTTAAATTCCCGATAAATGATATTAAAGTTGGAGATATGCCCTTACTGTAGACAAATTTTTTTCTAAGAATATACCCCAGAATCATACCCTAAAATACTCTTGACGAATTAAGGGACACCCTGTAAACTTACCTACTTTTCATTCATACACAAATCGTATATGCACAAATGCGCAAGCAGACAACGAAGGACCACGCATTTGCACATGCTGACGCGCCTAATAGATACCTAAATTAACTTGACTTTATTAAAATTCTAATTCTTTTCCACTACCGTTTTTTTCTATGTAACGAGGGAGAGGCAAAATATATAAGCTATATATGAATCAATCAATTGATGTTCAAAAGGGTAGTTATGTGCATTCAAGAGGACACAAGCGTTAACAGGATTTTCCCAAAACCCACCTCTGTCTACCAACTCCTTATCTCACCTCCTAGTGGTGAACATCGGGTGTCTAGTACCTCAGCTGGAGACGGGGTTTAAATCCCCGTGGAAAGCTGTTGGGGACAGCCAACGAGAGAGGGGGGAGGAGTGTTTCCACTAAGGCACTTCTCCTTTTATCGGACGAATTCTCTAGATGGAATCAACGGTGGCGTCTACAGTTCCAGTTAGGTTGAACTACTTAGTGAACACTTTATATGGGCTACTACGACATATTTGTAGCTCAGGCCTAAAAGGAGCGATTTATCCGGCTCTCTACTCTTGGAGTTATACGAAGGGTCTGGTCCTCCGGGTCGGGGGTTGTGCGTCGGGGTAACTTCCCTACCACGTAAAAAAAAGTTGTTCCGAAACAACAACAAGCCTCGGATATGGATGATTTTAAAGTTGACGACCCCAACAAACGAAACGAGGACAATGAATTTCGGATCTGCACGTGGAACGTCCTGTCCTTATACAGAACACGTGCAGCCGAACAATTAGTGGAGAACCTGGACAGGCTAAAGGCTGACGTAACAGCCATCCAGGAAGTGCGATGGGATGAAGAGGGCATACGGAGACTGAAATCGTGTGACATCTACTACGGCGGGTGCTTGAAGGAACAGGGTCAGCGGCTCTTTGGTTGTGGTTTTGTGATAATTCGTCCGCTGCCGCCTCAATGAAAGGAGAAGTGCCTTAGTCGGAACACTCCTCCCCCCCTCTCTCGTTGGCTGTCCCCAACAGCTTTCCACGGGGATTTAAACCCCGTCTCCAGCTGAGGTACTAGACACCCGATGTTCACCACTAGGAGGTGAGATTAGGAGTTGGTAGACAGAGGTGGGGTTTGAGAAAAACCTGTGGACGCTCAATAATAATAATAATAATAGTTTTGACTATATGCCTGTAAGACCTCAGGTCTTTTAAATGCAATGCACGGCACTAGTTAGAAGGAGTAGAAGGAAAAGAAAGATTTTTGTTGGCACAGTGGATTGAGAATTAGATGTTAATTATCTCATGAAATTCCACGGGTGGCATCCAGTTGAAACTGGGAAATTTAGAAAAGAATGCTACCTAGACTGGGGCGCGAACCCACACGTCCAGGTTAGCAGTCAAACACTATATCCACTGTGCCATTGCCACCCGCCAGAATCATACCCTAAAATACTACTCTTGAATGCACATTACTACCCTTTTGAACATCAATTGATTGATTCATATATAGCTCATATATTTTGCCTCTCTTTCGTTACATAGAAAAAAAACGGTAGTGGAAAAGAATTAGAATTTAAATAAAGTCAAGTTAATTTAGGTATCTATTAGGCGAGTGAGCCTGTGCAAGTGCGTGGTCCTTCGTTGTCTGCTTGCGCATTTGTGCATATACGATTTTTGTATGAATTGTTATGTGAGATGATTAACACACAACCTAAGTGTTAACTTTCACATGAAAAACATACAAACAACCGCAACGTAGAAAGAATATTATCTCAAAATATTCCTTCTCGTTGTTCAAGGTTAGCACCATACCCTTCCTCAATAACCAACCGAAAAGCAAAACGATATTAATATCGAATTAATATCAAGGTCAGCCAAATCATCAAGAGGTGCATTAAATTAATTGAATAATATTCGTCACCATCAAACGAATACCAACAACAAAAAAAAGATTCGATTCGCCGTACTCAGCAACAATAGTACGCGATCGTTTTGTGTATCTAAATGGCATTAAGGTAATACGAAACCAATGACGAATACAACAAATGCACCTTACGGTTACAATGCAGGGAATCCCAACTGGGCCAACGAAAATAGCAGCACCAGCGAAAAAACCTACGATGGACTGGAAAACGTCGTTCGACCAATGAATGGATGACGCAACGTATGTGTAGGGAAATAAATAAGAAAATAGTGAAATGCTCATATAGCATTTCAATAATAGTAGGGCAACAAAATTGTGCAATGTTTTAATAAATGAAATGTATAACTTAAGTTTGTGAAATGCTCATTTAGCATTTCAATTATTATAACCCAAATTGTACGAATTTTGCCCCCTGTAAAATGGTAGGGATACATTGAAATGTTTGTAGAATTCAAGGTATAAATAGTAAAGTAAAATGGAAAGAATTTGTCATTAGAATCAGTGACGAAGTCAGTTTAAAGTCACAGTAATAAACGTCAGTCTTGAACAATAAAAACATTCAATATTTCTTTTACAAAACAATTCGGCGAAGAACTACAAACCAAAAAAAGGTAATACTGATCAAAGGTTCTTTTCCAGGTTAAAACTAGCAGGGGTTAGTTAACCTAATCCCCCAGTAGGCCTTAAGGCCATAACTAGAGAATTGGCTACCAGGGCCGAATAAAAAATCTGGAATTCACCGCGTAGGTAGGGTTCATAACATCTTCCGCCCGAGGTCATTGGGCATAAAAAGATTATACAACATTTGGCGCAGCCGGTAGGATAGTGGAAGAGTAACAGAAGATAAACCAATCTTTCAAGCTGAGGATACTTCTGGCTTCAGCACCACTATCTATCGAAAAAAAAAAAAAAAAAAAAAAATCATATTAAAATTTAAAAAAAAAAAAAACAACAAACCCCAATAAATAAATAAAACAAAAAAAAAAAACATACCTAAATATTCAGACACAAAAATACTAAAAACATAAGTATTCAGACACACATACACAAAAATACAACCTAAATATTCAAAATACCTAAAAACAAACATAAATATTCATACATACACACATAAAAATACCAAGACTTCTTGCCTAAGTCTAAGTTGGGCTTCCGAAGTGTAAGCGAGCGCCTGGTCACAATCCGCATCAAAGGCAATTTAAGAATATTTCGCTGATCTGTGTTCACGCCCCCCATGAAAGGAGAGAGGACTCAACCAAAGAAGTATTCTCCGATCTCCTGGAGACAACGTATGATATGTGCCCGAAGTACGACGTGAAGATCATTCTTGGTGACTTCAACGCAAGATTCGGAAAGGAGGGCATCTTTGGTTCGATAGTCGGAGGACACAGCCTACACGACGAAACTTACGGCAACGGACACAGACTGGCAGACTTTGCCGTGAGCAACTAACCTGGTGGTAGCTAGACTACGTATGCGAATATCCATAACGCGACAACGCAGAGCAGATGCTGTGAAAAGATTCGATGTCGAGAAGCTTAATTCGCAAGAAACCGCCAGAACTTTTGCAGACCACGTTACTCTTACTTTCTCACCAGCATCAAGTGCAGAGGACCAGTGGGAACACTGTCAACAAGCCATCAGAAGTGCCGCCTCTGATGTGCTGGGTTTCACTAGGCGAATACAACAAAACCCCTGGTTCGATGAAGAGTGCTGGCTAGCGCATGCAGCTAAGTACGAGGCCTACCAGGCAATGCTGCAGACTCGAACAAGAGCTGCTGAGAGATTGGCCCGGGAGCTTAACGGGCTGAAACGAATAGAGGAACGCCGACTTCTCAGGAGGAAAAAGAGAGAGCACGAGAAGCGGGCGGTAGAGTCTATTGAGGGTTGTAGCGGTAGGAGAGATGTTCGAAAATTTGATCAGAGGTTGAAGCGATCCACCCAAGGATTCAAGGCCAGAACGGAAGCCTGCCGAGATGAGAGTGGGAATATGGTAGTAGACACACAGTCAGTGCTGAGGATCTGGAAAGAACACTTTTCTAGACTGCTTAATGTTGAAGACAGCCAAGATGCCGCTAATAGGCAGAACGCTCCATTCAACTTGGACGATGATGGCCAACATCATCACAGATTTTAGAAAAATCCCGGGAATTCCAGATCGATACACACCACCTTTTTATCGATTTTAAAGTCGCGTATGATAGCGTGAAAAGGGACGAATTATACAGAGCCATTTTGAGTCTCGGCATCCCTGCCAAACTCGTCCACCTGTGCAGGATGACGATGGAGAAATCTCGCTGCTCCGTCAAAATTGGTAAGAACACCACCGATTCCTTTGATGTTGAGAAAGGATTGAGTCAAGGCGACGCGTTATCATGCAACCTATTCAACATAGGTTCTTGAAGCCATTGTACGCAACGCACATGTCAACACCAGCGGTACAATGTATCAAAAGTCCATTCAATTGCTTGCATTTGCGGATGACACAGACATTGTCGGCAGAACGAAGCGAGCTGTGGCAGGGGCATTTGCGAGCATTGAATCGGAGGCGGCTAGAATGGGATTGGCGGTTAATGAGGACAAGACGAAGTGTATGCTGTCATCGAGAGAGGAATCTCAATATCGGCGACTCGGGCAAAATATCACGATGGACAGATATAACTTCGAAGTTGTCAAGGACTTTGTCCATCTGGGCTCCACTATAACATCGCAGAATGACATCAGTGCAGAAATCAAGCGAAGAATTACTCTTGCCAACCGCTATTTCTTCGGTCTAAGAAGGCATTTAAGTAGTAAGGCCCTCCCTCAGAGAACCAAGAAGACTTTATACAAGACCCTTATCATCCCGGTCCTGTTTTATGGGTCAGAAGCATGGACACTGAAAGATTCGGATAAAAATCTGGTAGGGTGTTTTGAGAAGAAGATTCTTCGTGTGATTTTCGGTGCGGTGTGTATCGAAGGAGTATGGAGGAGAAGATTCAACGACGAGCTATACGGGCTATACAACGACGTTGACCTGGTCAAAAAGCTGAAAATACAGCGGCTGAGATGGCTGGGGCACGTGGAGCGTATGGACAGCAAAGCACCTGCCCGACGAGTCTTCGAATCCAACCCCGATGGGGTACGCAGCAGAGGAAGAACCCGTAACAGGTGGCGCAAACAAGTGAATGACGACACCAAAGCACTCGGTTTGCGCAACTGGAAGCGGCTAGCTAGGGACAGAGCTGGCTGGAGGGGCTTGTTAGTTGAGGCCGAAGCCCATCCTGGGATGTGAGCGCCATCAAAAGTAAGTAAGTATATGAATCAAGCTCTTTCACAAGATATTTTAAAATAATGTCGAGGTAAACGTAATAAAAATTGAAAAAATGGCTTACTTTGAGCGACCGTATCTTAGTTGATTTTTTGTTAAAAACACTTTTTAAAATAGCTCACTTTAAAGAAAATTTTATTATCTTTCTTTTATGTGGACCAAATTCTATACCTATATCTGCTGGAAAAAGAGTTATAGGCAAATAAAAAAAGGAAAAACAAAAAAATCAATTTTTTAAATTTTTGTTTATTTTAACACATTCAAAATGTATTTAAAATTTTTTGAAAGTGCCAATTCTATAGTTAATTTTATTCTCCACAAAAAATATTTTGGGAATTTTCTCGAAATTTAGCTTTATTTTATAGTTATATGGAAAAAATCAAAAGGAATGCAATTACTCCCCCTCCTCAAAAATTTCAAACTATCTCTTGAAAACGCTCCATGGTTTTCTCATCTTCAATGAGCCATTGAATGATTTTTACAACAAAAACCATGGAACGTCTTAGTTCCATTCTATATGAGATAATCAATAGCCTATTGGTGGCTTCCTGTAATATGATATATAATTTCATTGCGCTCTAGCCGGTGAATTGTTTCGTCAATTTAAGTCATGAAGGTATCAAACTTGTATAGAATGTAATGTTGTTTAAGCAGAAGCTTAGATTTTCTACAATTACAGGCATGGTTTTTCAGTTACAAGCAAAAATCTAACGAGAGAACTGTGTTTTCCAAAAAGTACGAAATGTTGGTCTTTTTCCATCGTACTCTAATGGCCAAACCGGTAATTCTACAAAAAAAAATAAAAAAATTTTGAGTCTCGGCATCCCTGCCAAACTCGTCCACCTGTGCAGGATGACGATGGAGAAATCTCGCTGCTCTGTCAAAATTCGTAAGAACACCACCGATTCCTTTGATGTTGAGAAAGGATTGAGTCAAGGCGACGCGTTATCATGCAACCTATTCAACATCGTTCTTGAAGCCATTGTACGCAACGCACATGTCAACACCAGCGGTACAATGTATCAAAAGTCCATTCAATTGCTTGCATTTGCGGATGACACAGACATTGTCGGCAGAACGAAGCGAGCTGTGGCAGGGGCATTTGCGAGCATTGAATCGGAGGTGGCTAGAATGGGATTGGCGGTTAATGAGGACAAGACGAAGTGTATGCTGTCATTGAGAGAGGAATCTCAACATCGTCGAATCGGGCAAAATATCACGATGGACAGATATAACTTCGAAGTTGTCAAGGACTTTGTCCATCTGGGCTCCACTATAACATCGCAGAATGACATCAGTGCAGAGATCAAGCGAAGAATTACTCTTGCCAACCGCTATTTCTTCGATCTAAGAAGGCATTTAAGTAGTAAGGCCCTCCCTCAGAGAACCAAGGAGACTTTATACAAGACCCTAATCATCCCGGTCCTGTTTTATGGGTCAGAAGCATGGACACTGAAAGATTCGGATAAAAATCTGGTAGGGTGTTTTGAGAAGAAGATTCTTCGTGTGATTTTCGGTGCGGTGTGTATCGAAGGAGTATGGAGGAGAAGATTCAACGACGAGCTATACGGGCTATACAATGACGTTGACCTGGTCAAAAAGCTGAAAATACAGCGGCTCAGATGGCTGGGGCACGTGAGGCGTATGGACAGCAACGCACCTGCCCGACGAGTCTTCGAATCCAACCCCGATGGGGTACGCAGCAGAGGAAGAACCCGTAACAGGTGGCGCAAACAAGTGAATGACGACACCAAAGCACTCGGTTTGCGCAACTGGAAGCGGCTAGCTAGGGACAGAGCTGGCTGGAGGGGCTTGTTAGTTGAGGCCGAAGCCCATCCTGGGATGTGAGCGCCATCAAAAGTAAGTAAGTATATGAATCAAGCTCTTTCACAAGATATTTTAAAATAATGTCGAGGTAAACGTAATAAAAATTGAAAAAATGGCTTACTTTGAGCGACCGTATCTTAGTTGATTTTTTGTTAAAAACACTTTTTAAAATAGCTCACTTTAAAGAAAATTTTATTATCTTTCTTTTATGTGGACCAAATTCTATACCTATATCTGCTGGAAAAAGAGTTATAGGCAAATAAAAAAAGGAAAAACAAAAAAATCAATTTTTTAAATTTTTGTTTATTTTAACACATTCAAAATGTATTTAAAATTTTTTGAAAGTGCCAATTCTATAGTTAATTTTATTCTCCACAAAAAATATTTTGGGAATTTTCTCGAAATTTAGCTTTATTTTATAGTTATATGGAAAAAATCAAAAGGAATGCAATTACTCCCCCTCCTCAAAAATTTCAAACTATCTCTTGAAAATGCTCCATGGTTTTCTCATCTTCAATGAGCCATTGAATGATTTTTACAACAAAAACCATGGAACGTCTTAGTTCCATTCTATATGAGATAATCAATAGCCTATTGGTGGCTTCCTGTAATATGATATATAATTTCATTGCGCTCTAGCCGGTGAATTGTTTCGTCAATTTAAGTCATGAAGGTATCAAACTTGTATAGAATGTAATGTTGTTTAAGCAGAAGCTTAGATTTTCTACAATTACAGGCATGGTTTTTCAGTTACAAGCAAAAATCTAACGAGAGAACTGTGTTTTCCAAAAAGTACGAAATGTTGGTCTTTTTCCATCGTACTCTAATGGCCAAACCGGTAATTCTACAAAAAAAAATAAAAAAATTTTGAGTCTCGGCATCCCTGCCAAACTCGTCCACCTGTGCAGGATGACGATGGAGAAATCTCGCTGCTCTGTCAAAATTCGTAAGAACACCACCGATTCCTTTGATGTTGAGAAAGGATTGAGTCAAGGCGACGCGTTATCATGCAACCTATTCAACATCGTTCTTGAAGCCATTGTACGCAACGCACATGTCAACACCAGCGGTACAATGTATCAAAAGTCCATTCAATTGCTTGCATTTGCGGATGACACAGACATTGTCGGCAGAACGAAGCGAGCTGTGGCAGGGGCATTTGCGAGCATTGAATCGGAGGTGGCTAGAATGGGATTGGCGGTTAATGAGGACAAGACGAAGTGTATGCTGTCATTGAGAGAGGAATCTCAACATCGTCGAATCGGGCAAAATATCACGATGGACAGATATAACTTCGAAGTTGTCAAGGACTTTGTCCATCTGGGCTCCACTATAACATCGCAGAATGACATCAGTGCAGAGATCAAGCGAAGAATTACTCTTGCCAACCGCTATTTCTTCGATCTAAGAAGGCATTTAAGTAGTAAGGCCCTCCCTCAGAGAACCAAGGAGACTTTATACAAGACCCTAATCATCCCGGTCCTGTTTTATGGGTCAGAAGCATGGACACTGAAAGATTCGGATAAAAATCTGGTAGGGTGTTTTGAGAAGAAGATTCTTCGTGTGATTTTCGGTGCGGTGTGTATCGAAGGAGTATGGAGGAGAAGATTCAACGACGAGCTATACGGGCTATACAATGACGTTGACCTGGTCAAAAAGCTGAAAATACAGCGGCTCAGATGGCTGGGGCACGTGAGGCGTATGGACAGCAACGCACCTGCCCGACGAGTCTTCGAATCCAACCCCGATGGGGTACGCAGCAGAGGAAGAACCCGTAACAGGTGGCGCAAACAAGTGAATGACGACACCAAAGCACTCGGTTTGCGCAACTGGAAGCGGCTAGCTAGGGACAGAGCTGGCTGGAGGGGCCGAAGCCCATCCAAGCTTTTTCACAAGATATTTTAAAATAATGTCGAGGTAAACGTAATAAAAATTGAAAAAATGGCTTACTTTGAGCGACCGTATCTTAGTTGATTTTTTGTTAAAAACACTTTTTAAAATAGCTCACTTTAAAGAAAATTTTATTATCTTTCTTTTATGTGGACTAAATTCTATACCTATATCTGCTGGAAAAAGAGTTATAGGCAAATAAAAAAAGGAAAAACAAAAAAATCAATTTTCAAAATGTTTGTTTATTTTAACACATTCAAAATGTATTTAAAATTTTTTGAAAGTGCCAATTCTATAGTTAATTTTATTCTCCACAAAAAATATTTTGGGAATTTTCTCGAAATTTAGCTTTATTTTCAAGTTATATGCAAAAAATCAAAAGGAATGCAGTTACTCCCCCTCCTCAAAAATTTCACCCTATCTCTTGAAAACGCTCAATGGTTTTCTCATCTTCAATGAGCCATTGAATGATTTTTACAACAAAAACCATGGACCGTCTTAGTTTCATTCTATATGAGATAATCAATAGCCTATTGGTAGCTTCCTGTAATATGATATATAATTTCATCGCGCTCTAGCCGGTGAATTGTTTCGTCAATTTAAGTCATGAAGGTATCAAACTTGTATAGAATGTAATGTTGTTTAAGCAGAAGCTTAGATTTTCTACAATTACAGGCATGTTTTTTCAGTTACAAGCAAAAATCTAACGAGAGAACTGTGTTTTCCAATAAGTACGAAATTTTGGTCTATTTTTTGATCTTACTCTAATGGCCAAACCGGTAATTCTACAACAAAAAATAAAACAATTTTTATAGAAAATTTGATGTTCTATAAGTGTAGAATGTAACTATATCCAAGAAGTGTATATTTTGTTGACTTTTTGGCAAAAAACTGAAAAAAAAATCGACAATTTTGAGTTTATTTTGCGATTTTCGCTTTGAAGCCATATACGTAGGAAGTAGCAAAGTTGAAATTCGGATTCAGCGACCCCGAAAACATAAAAGATAAGTGAGAAAAAAACTTCTATATTTTTTTCGTGACCAAAACACCATTTGACTGGACTAACCTAAATACACTTGACTATATTTAAATTCTAATTCTTCCCCACTAATTATTTCTTCAAATTCAAAGACCTTTGTAGATGAGTAAAAAAAACAGTTCAAATTAATTTATCTATGTACTTCAGAATCGCTCAAAGCAAAACAAAATCACATGTCTCTACGTTTTTATTTTTTATTTGTATAGGTTGATGGCACCAGTGGTCGGCCCCCGCCAGTAGTCGGCCACTTCGTTGTAAAGTAGAACTTAATAGTCAAGGCTTTCGTTCAATCTCCCGGAAATATATATAAAAATAGGCTAACAGTTTTTCTTCCAGGGTAAGAAATTTCATTCCATTGCAGCTACTGGTTTTCTTGTAAAAAATGCAAGTTTGCTTCAAGTTTTTGTCTGAGTCGGATTTGTGGTTTTTCGCAAAAAAATAAATAGTGGAAGTGAATTAAAAAGAGCTGTTTAATCGCCAAGATATTGAAGGTTTATGCACTTTGTGTGTGTTTTTATATTATTTACACTTTAAACTAGCTATTTTTGGTTAAAAAGCATAAAAATTATTTTCTGGTAATTATTTATAAGGGGGGGCGACTTTAGAAGACAAATTTGTTCAATTGTTCTTAATTCGGCCCCCCGGCCGACTACTGAAGAATGCTTTTTTTAAATTTTTTCTGCAACTGAGTATGCAAACTAAAGGGAAATTTGATCCTCTTTTTATTCACACCAACAAAATCAAAAAATTCTCCGTGGGTTCAGTAGTCAGCCACCTGTTAACGTAAAAGGTTTGCCGACTACAGACAACACTTATTTTTATGACGGCCCCAGCTATGTATGTTTTGTATAAGGCTCGCATTGCACATGTAAGCTAATTTTTTGCTAATTTTAATTGAGTTGAGAAACAGGCTAAAAACTGGATATCTTAAGACTGAGGCAAGGTATCAAATTTATTTATTACAATTTATAAAGTATGGTATTTCTTCTAAAAACAAAGGCCTATCATCTAGTACTATCTATCATAAGTACTTACGGCGCAATTACCGGTAACATGGATCAGGGTACCCCAAAGTAAGACTTTTCTTAAATTCCCGATAAATGATATCAAAATTGGAGATATGCCCTTACTATAGAACAATTTTTTTCTCAGAATATACCCCAGAATCATACCCTTAAACACTCTTGACGAATTAAGGGACACTTGTAAACCTGCCTACTTTTCATTCTGTTGTATAATCTTTTTATGCCCAATGACCTCGGGCGGAAGATGTAATGAACCCTACCTACGCGGTGAATTCCAGATTTTTTATTCGGCTCTGGTAGCCAATTCTCTAGTTACGGCCTTAAGGCCTTCTGGGGGATTAGGTTAACTAACCCCTGCTAGTTTTAACCTGGAAAAGAATCTTTGATTAGTTTTACCTTTTTTGATTTGTAGTTCTTCGCCGACTTTTTTTGTAAAAGAAAGATTGAATGTTTTTATTGTTCAAGACTGACGTTTATTACTGTGACTTTAAACTGACTTAATCACTGATTCTAATGACAAATTCTTTCCATTTTACTTTACTATTTATACCTTAAATTCTACAAACATTTCATAGTATCCCTACCATTTTACAGGGGTCAAAATTCGTACAATTTGGGTTATAATAATTGAAATGCTTAATGAGCATTTCACAAACTTAAGATCTACATTTCATTTATTAAAACATTTCATTTAATAAGTTGCACAATTTTGTTACCCTACTATTATTGAAATGCTATATTAGTATAGTTGTATTCGTCATTGGTTTCGTATTACCTTAATGCCATTAAGATACACAAAACGATCGCGTACTATTGTTGCTGAGTACGGCGAATCGAATTCTTAATTGCCTCTTGGCTTGCTTTGGCTTTTTTTTGTTGTTGGTATTCGTTTGATGGTAACGAATATTATTCAATTAATTAAATGCACCTCTTGATGATTTGGCTGACCTTGATATTAATTCTATATTAATATCGTTTTGCTTTTCGGTTGGTTATTGAGGAAGGGTATGGTGCTAACCTTGAACAACGAGAAGGAATATTTTGAGATAATATTCTTTCTACGTTGCGGTTGTTTGTATGTTTTTCATGTGAGAGTTAACACTTAGGTTGTGTGTTAATCATCTCACATAACACCTCTCCCCTTCAAAAAAGTGCATATTTTTGTTTGGAAGAAACAAAAATTGCGTGTGGTCTTGCCGTGGGTCTTCCTTTCTTCTAGATGACTTCTCTCGGATACGCTGATCGTTTTGTTTGTTGATTGTGTTTTGCAGTGGTTTCGTTTGGCCTTGTATTGTATCTTCCTTCATTCTAGATGACTGCTTTTGGATATGAAGCTGCTCGTTGGTGTTGATGTTTAGGATAAGTTGACTGTCGTAAAAAAATATAAAAATTTAATAACTTATTTAAAAAAAAAATTCTTTTTTGAAGAATTAACTTGGTGCCTTTTATAATATTATCTATAAATTAATTTCAAATAGTGTAGAAAAGTTTTTTTTTTTTTTTAAAAGACAGAAAATTGACAACTTATTTTGAAAATTTTGAATGATTAATGTCTTTCCATTTTATATTATGTTTTATTATTTTTAAACCCATTTCAAGTACAATATTAACAATTATTTAGATTGGAACTTTATAAGGTCATTACAATTTTGTTTATTGAATTACTAAAGTTTTTTAAAACATTATTTTTTTTTTTTTTTTTTTTTTTTTGAAAAATAATTATACGACATAATCCTTTAAAATTTATTTAACCTTACAATTTTTGTTTGTTTTTTTTTGTGTATTTTTAAGTAGGTACTATTATTCTAATTATTACATTTATCATTACTAAAAAATTGATCATTGTTAAGTGGTATAAATTATTAATATATAAGTTAATCGAACACCAATTCTTTTTTGTAAAAAAATATTTTTTTTCTCAGAGCAGGTTGCTCTGACCTTTATTGAATCAATACAAATTATCAACTGAACTTAAAAATAATTTTTCATTAATTTGTTTCTTACTTGCTAAATACATAAATGCAACCTTGCATTATTTCTTAATGCTACTTTGCATTCCCACAGTTGTTAATTTCGTTGTTTTTCTACGTAACAAGCCAGACGCATCGTCAGCATTTCCGTAGAGTCAAACTTCGTGTTAACTCTTCCCCTCTTAGAAACGATCGTCATCGGTCGTCAGAAGTATGGCAGGTTGTTGAACTTAGGGTTGTTTAGATTTTGGATAGAGTTCATCTCAAGCATAGGAAATTTATCCACAATTGCTACTGGTCCATTGGCTTCTGGTGTTGACTGTTTTATTACGATTTTCGTATTGTGACGTTTTGGCAAGATCTTCCATAGGAACAATATTATGAAAAGAAATCCAAGGACGGAAATGAAGGAATATGTGGTTATTTGATTATGATTATTCTCTTTTTGCAGGAGATGAATTTTGTTAGTGTTGTTAATATGAAGATCCTTCATCATTTCTAGCGAGAGTAATTCACGGTATTCTTTTTCCTTAGGATTTGTTTGGAATATTGCTGGGAGGGGTTTTATTATAGAACCTTCTTTGGAGATATGTGGGATTCCATTCAAGTTGATGGTCATGTTCCGGAATTTAACTAAAAATGTTCCGTTTAAATTGTGAGTCGTATTGTCGAATTCAAGAGTTCCGATAAACTGATTTAGCAATATTACATCTGGTGTTATTTCTTCTATGGTTGGAATGTGGTGATTATTAACTGTATTGCAGGTAGCTGGTAAACTTTTTAACAAATTGGGAATGCAAGAGTCGTTTGTAATATTTACAATATTTTTGGAGTTACAAATTGATAGATTATTGAATGTCTTACATTTGTTTGTTGTTCCATACAATTGCTCATTATTTCTTAAAACTACATCGTATAAAATTTCAGTTACAATATTTTTCCTTTTTATTGGTTTGATTAGAAGATTTTCGTATATTTCCTTGTTTGTTAAGGGAATATTTATTATATAAAGGATTGATAAACTATTACTTATAATTATGATTTCTGCGAAATCTAAGGCTTCTTCTATTGTTGTGTAAGGCAATTGTTGTTCATTAAATATTTTAGTGGCTAAGTCTATTTCGTTTTTTGACAATATGAAAGAGTTAATTGTTCCTTGTTTAGCCCAATGAATGGCATAGATTATGTTCTCTAATTCTTCTTTTACAATTTTAATTCTGTATTTAAGATTTGTAATGATTTCAAAATTGATTTTATTATTCTCTTTGAGTAAATTTTAGATTTCATTTTGGATTTTTGTAATGTAATTAATTCGTTCATTGTATAACTCGTTAATGATAACTTGTTTATTATTATTTTTTAAAACATCTGTAATTTTTTCTTTTATTGTTACAAAATCATCATGATCTGGATTGCCAGCAATCCATTTCCAACCTTTACCTATGAAATCTAAAGAGCGTTTACTTTTGGTTTTAAGATTATGTAAGAAATTGCGGATTTGTTGAATTTCGTGTGATAGTAAGGGAAAAATGGTTTGGTTTTGGGTTGTTTCTAGGTTAAGGATTGGTGATATGTCGGAGAGGAATTGATCGTACTGGTCAAGATTAATAATATGGATTAACTTAAAATGTCCGTTCTGTATCTTCGTCAGTCCTGTATGTAAAGAAACGATTTGTGAATTTGAAAAGTCCATGATTTGAATTTCAGCTTGGCAAATGTAAAAAGTACATCTGAAAAAAAAAATAATTAATTTCTTATGTTACTTTTGTGGACTATTTTTCCAGATTCAGTTAATATTGTAGAGTTCTTATTTTCTTTCACAATTTCTTGTCTATATCTACTAGTCAGTTTAGAGCCTATACGTTTGTTGTTTTTAACATAAATAACTTGGCCTATTTCATAATCTTTAATAGGTTCTTTCTTTTGTTGTGGTATGTAGTGTCTTTTTCTTGTTTAGTTTTTAGTTTGTCTAGGTTTATTTGTCGTGTTTTTTTCGAATTCGTCGGGGTTTAGCCTAGGTATTCGTCCATAGAATAGTTCTATAGGTTTTTTGTTTGTGGTTGAGTGAATGGTAAAATTGTATTCGTTTACTGCTCGTTCTAAAAGTTCTTCAAAGGACCGTGAAGGTCCATCAGATTTAAGGCATCTCATTATTTCTGATAGAGTAGAGTGAAAACGTTCAACTTGTCCGTTCACTTCACTTTTGTATGGTGGAGTTTTGAAAATTTTGATCTGGAGGTCGTCTTCTAACATTGAAGTTATTGAGGCTGAATTGAGAGCTTTTTCGTTGTCTATTACAACTACTTCGGGTACGCAGAAGAAAAATAGTATGTCTCGTAAAGGGCGTCTTATGTCTTCGATTGATCTTGATGAAATTATTTTAGCCTGAGCAAATTTAGTAAATTTGTCTACTGCAGTAAGGACGAGACATTTTTCCGTGGAAAAAATGTCGATATGCAGTGTGTGTCCGGGGTAGTTAGGAATTGGTGTCTGATTTAAATGTGGTTTGTTAGGATGCCTATCATATTTATTTTCCTTGCAAGTTATACAGCGGTTAACTATGGCTTTAATTTTTGAAGCCATTTTAGGAAAATAGAAGTTCTCTAACATTTGAATTCGGTTTTCATCAGCATTGCGGTGAGCACGCCGGTGTATCTTTAGGATCTTCTCTTCTTGTTCGCTTTGGTTAGGTATGTCCTCGACAAATTTTTGTGTGAATCTGATGCGATAGTCTCTAAAATGTAAAGGGTAAATTTCTTGTACACGTCCCATTGTCATTTCGTCTGTAAAAAGTCCGTTTATAGTATTTGGGTTAAGGTATCTTTTAAAGATATCAATAATGTCATTTTTTGAGTAGTCGGGTCGAATTATGATATGTCGAGTGTAGTTGTCAAATGGGTTCTTAATTTGATAGCTATTTTCGTTTCCTATTTTTAGCAGAAGTTGATTTCGGAAGATATTTATAGGGATTTCAACGGAGGAAATTAAATTTTGCGCTGAGCTGTCAGCACTGTGCTCTGTTGGAGTCATTGAATTAATTTCTATTTTCGGAGGTCTAGAGAGGGAGTCTGCGACAACATTTTCCTTCCCGGGTTTATATTTTAGCTCATAGTTGTATTCTTCCAAAATAGCTTTCCATCTCTTCATTTTGGAGTTCGTATTTTTGTTACTAAGCGCATAAGTAAGGGGTTGGTGGTCCGTAAAAATGTTAACCTTGCGCGATCCGTATAGGAAATTTCTAAGAGAGTTAAGCGACCAAATTATTGCCAACATTTCCTTTTCGTTGGTGGCAAAATCTTTTTCTGATTTGCTCAACGTTCTAGAAAGAAAAGTTATTGGCTTGTCGTCTTGGGAAAGGACTGCGCCGATGGCGTAGTCGGAGGCATCTGTTGTAAGTTGAAAACTTTTTTCAAAGTCTGGGTATTGAAGGATGACTTCTGCAGAAACAAGAGATTTTTTTAATTTATTAAATGCTTCGATGGCTTCTCGATCTAGTTGAATAAGTTTTTTCTTTGACATATTCTTGGACACATGTCCGTCTTCCCCTCTTAAAAGGGATGTCAGGGGTTTCGCTAATTTTGCGTAGTCTTTAACGAAGCGGCGATAGTATCCCGACATTCCGAGGAAGGATCGAAGCTCTCTTAGGTTTTTGGGCATAGGTCGATCGACTATTGCTTGTACTTTTTTTGGATTAGTTTTTATACCATCCCTGCCGATAACAAAACCTAAAAATTCAATTTCTTCTTGGAAAAATTCACATTTGTCTAATTGGATTTTCATATTTGCTTTCTCTAATGTGTTGAAGACTTTTTGGAGATTTGTGAAGTGTTCGTCTTCGTCTTTTCCGAAGATCACAATGTCATCAATGTAGACATAACAACATTTTCCGATAAGATCTCTTAGGATGTCATCTAAAGCTCTCTGAAAAATGGATGGAGCGTTTTTGAGACCAAATGGAAGGCGTGTAAATTCAAACTTGCCGTTGTTTACCGAAAAGGCAGTTTTTTCTATATCAGATTCTTTTAGTGGGATCTGATGAAAGCCACTTTTCAAGTCTACTATGGAAAACCATTGGTTCTTACTTAGATTTGCAAGAATTTCATAAATTTCAGGGATCGGATATTTGTCGGCTATGGTTAAAGTGTTCAGCTTACGGTAATCAATTACCATTCGGAATTTCTTTTCTCCTGAGGCGTCCATTTTTTTGGGGACTACCCAAACCGGAGAATTGTAGGGTGATTTTGATGGTCTAATAATACCGTCTCCTAATAGTTTTTGAATCTCTTTTTCAACTTCATTCTTGAGTGCCATGGGATAAGGATACGATTTAGAGTATATGGGATCCCGAGTTGTAGTTCGAATTTCTCCTTTTACAGTTGTAGTATAGGTCAATTTTTCATTTGGTTCGGAAAAAAGATTTGGGCATTTACGAATAATGTTTTTAAGCTTGGTGCATTGATTTTTAGTCATGTGATCAGTTCTTATATTGTTGACAAATTCTGACAGATGCTGTTTAAGAGGAATTGAAATTCTTGGGTGAGTGGAACTAGGCTGAAGGGACATATGATTCTTCTTTGTATGGATGATGGCATTAAGTTGTTTTAGAGTATCATGCCCTATAATGCCGTCGAATGAAATAAGGCTGGGGAGGATGAAGAATTTAATTTTGTCAGTTTGAGGGCCAAACATTTGAATAAGTGAGTGGTGCGTTATCTTGATGCTACCTCCAACAGAGTTAGCATAGAAATGATTTTCATTAAGAATGGGATTTTTTATATGACGAGGCTGAATATAATTTTTATTCGACCCAGTGTCAACAAGGAATTTAAGGATCTCTCCGCTTCTGGAAATGTGTTCGAAAAAGGGAAGCGAAGAGGACTTTAATCTAAAAAATAAATGTCGTCTAGTTCTTCTAGTTGTTCTAAGTTGTTGTTCTCCTCTTGGTCAACGTATTCTTCTAGGGATTCATCGTACTCTTGGTCTTCTTTTGCAATTTCTGCTTCATATTCTTCCATAGATTTTTCGTCATCACCTGGTTGAGTATGATAGATGCGCTGCATCTTTTGTGGTGGGTGCATTTGTTGCGAATGTTGACGTTTTTGAGTAAATTGTTGATTCCTTGGTCTATTTTGGTAGTTCACCTTTTGAGTTTTTAGAGAGTAATCAATGGACATTGGTTTCGGTGGAAGAGGTCGTTGATTTGGTGGGATTCTTGGCTGCTGATGCTGTTGATATCTAGGTTGGTATTTCACGTCCCTATCAAACTGCGGGGATTGAGGAGTACGTGGGTTATGCAGTAAGTGAGGATAAAACTCACGTCTGGGAGCCGGTATTGGCGTAGGGTTTTGAAAGTTTTCTCTTCTAGGAGGAACTGGAGGTGCTTGTTGATGCATTTTTCTGCTGGAACTTTGTGAATTATTAGCATGTTGTGCTCTAAAGTCTACATTTTGCAGCTTTAGGCATAAATGCAAAGCCTGGGGAAGATCTGCTGGTTCTCTGATACTGAGTAACCGAGGAAGATCTCCTTTAAGGCCGCTGACAAAGGTGTCTAAGGCTTTGTCACGGTAGCACTGAGTCATGTTATTCATAGAATCCTGACTCATTTCGATTGATCCTAATTTATTGAGGATCAAAGACAAATGGTGATACACGACTTGATAGAATTCAGGAACCGTGTTATTACCTTGAACCAGAGTAGTCATCTGGTATTCGAGGGTGCCTAAGTCCCTCTTATCTGCATAATGCAAAGTAAGGCATTTTGATATTTTTTCCCAATTAAGGGGTGTATTATAGGACTCGAGTACCACGTCAGCATGTCCTGTTATCTTATTTCTTATGACAGATAAGATACCGTAGTATCTTGGAGTACCCTTAAGGTGCTCATAAATTTTAAGAATTCTGTCGATGCTTTTTTTCCATGGATTAAATTCATGTGTTTGTCCGGAAAATTCCCTCAAACTTTTTACCACGTCGGGTATTTTATCCAAATCATTCAGATTATTATCTGCTAGATTAATTGGTTGATCTATATCATTGTTTATGTCGGCTGCAGGGTTCATAATAGAATTGAAAATCTGTCTTCCCTGGATATGTAGAGTTTCGCTTACTAGTCTAGTAATAAGTTGAACCAAATCATTTTGGTTAAGAACAGGTTGAATCGGAGGAGCGGGTGGAGGAGGTTGATTGTGAATAGTGGGTCTGATTAAATTATTTGGATTCGCCATATTTTAAAGAAGGGTAAAATGAAGGTTATAAATAAGAATTAGCAAAATATTGAGGAAAAAGGGTGGAAACAAACAAAGGCAGCAATATGTTTACACTTTAAAAATACAGATGAAATGAAAATTTTCCCAAAACTTTTTCTTAACATACGATTTAAAATTTTAATGAACTTAAAAAGGTACTTTTGCTAAAATTTTAGTTTTATTCTAATTCTTTAAAAAGAATGAAATCACTTTTTTATTATTTTGTGCTTAGTTTTTTTTTTTCACAATAAAAAAATTTCTTTTAATAATTTTAATTTTGTTTCATTTGGTTTTCCTGATAACTTTAATTTTGTAAATTGCTTCAACAAAAAATTTTTTTTTAAATTATTCAATAAACTTACAATAATATGATGAATTGTTGATTCATAGTTGCTGATTAACAAATTTTTATTATTTCTGGTGGTTCTATTCCTAATCCAAGCGGCTGCAGTTGACTGCTCCTTTTTGTCCTTGGTTATCGGCTTACTGGGGGGCCTCTTTTCTTGGATTTGCTTTTGTCACTCGCTTACGAAGTTGCGATTTTTTTCACAAATTAGGAGTAATACGCGGTAAGACGGCAATGGTTAGCACAATTCAAACACGTATTTTTCTGCACAGGATAAAAATGTCACGTAAATTAATGTCAATGGTTAGCACAAATTAAACGCGTATAGTTCGAAGCCACACAGGTTGGGCGCCAGTTAATCTAACACCAATTCTTTTTTGTAAAAAAATATTTTTTTTCTCAGAGCAGGTTGCTCTGACCTTTATTGAATCAATACAAATTATCAACTGAACTTAAAAATAATTTTTCATTAATTTGTTTCTTACTTGCTAAATACATAAATGCAACCTTGCATTATTTCTTAATGCTACTTTGCATTCCCACAGTTGTTAATTTCGTTGTTTTTCTACGTAACAAGCCAGACGCATCGTCAGCATTTCCGTAGAGTCAAACTTCGTGTTAACTTATATATTTTTTTTTTTTTTTTTTTTTTGTTGACAAAATTTTACATCATTCATTTATTTGGGTCTTACATCCTAATCACTTTAATTATAATTGCATACATATCGATTTGATTTCTTTTTAACATTTAAAACTTTTATATTCTCTATATCTGTAAAATATTTGTTTTGAAAACATACTAAGTATCTTCTATTACATTTTTATTTTATTTAATTACTATTCTTTGTTTATTTTTCATATTTAAAGTTCAGATTACTGTATTCTATTATTTTTTTTGTGTATTAAACTTAATTTGGTTTTTGTATTTACTTTAATTTTTATGTTTTTGAGTACTAATATCTATTTTATAGGTATTTTTATGTGTGTATGTATGGATATTTATGTTTGTTTTTAGGTATTTTGATGTATGTTTGTAAGAATATTTAGGTTGTATTTTTGTGTATGTGTGTCTAAATACTTATGTTTTTAGTATTTTTGTGTCTGTGTGTCTGAATATCTAGGTATGTTTTTTTTTTTTTTTTGTTTTTTATTTATTTATTGGGGTTTGTTGTTTTTTTTGAAATTTTAATATGATTTTTTTTTTTTTTTTGTGTTCGATAGATAGTGGTGCTGAAGCCAGAAGAATCCTCAGCTTGAAAGATTGGTTTATCTTCTGTTACTCTTCCACTATCCTACCGGCTGCGCCAAATGTTGTATAATCTTTTTATGCCCAATGACCTCGGGCGGAAGATGTAATGAACCCTACCTACGCGGTGAATTCCAGATTTTTTATCCGGCCCCGGTAGCCAATTCTCTAGTTACGGTCTTAAGGCCTTCTGGGGGATTAGGTTAACTAACCCCTGCTAGTTTTAACCTGGAAAAGAACCTTTGATTAGTATTACCTTTTTTTGGTTTGAAGTTCTTCGCCGACTTGTTTTGTAAAAGAAATATTGAATGTTTTTATTGTTCAAGACTGACGTTTATTACTGTGACTTTAAACTGACTTAATCACTGATTCTAATGACAAATTCTTTCCATTTTACTTTACTATTTATACCTTAAATTCTACAAGCATTTCATAGTATCCCTACCATTTTACAGGGGTTAAAATTCGTACAATTTGGGTTATAATAATTGAAATGCTAAATGAGCATTTCACAAACTTAAGTTATACATTTCATTTATTAAAACATTGCACAATTTTGTTGCTCTACTATTATGTAAGTGCGATATGAGCATTTAACTATTTTCTTATTTATTTCCCTACACATACGTTGCGTCATCCATTCATTGGTCGAACGACGTCTTCCAGTCCATCGTAGGTTTTTTCGCTGGTGCTGCTATTTTCGTTGGCCCAGTTGGGATTCCCTGCATTGTAACCGTAAGGTGCATTTTCTGTATTCGTCATTGGTTTCGTATTACCTTAATGCCATTTAGATACACAAAACGATCGCGTACTATTGTTGCTGAGTACGGCGAATCGAATCTTTTTTTTGTTGTTGGTATTCGTTTGATGGTGACGAATATTACTCAATTAATTAAATGCACCTCTTGATGATTTGGCTGACCTTGATATTAATTCGATATTAATATCGTTTTGCTTTTCGGTTGGTTATTGAGGAAGGGTATGGTGCTAACTTTAAACAACGAGAAGGAATATTTTGAGATAATATTCTTTCTACGTTGCGGTTGTTTGTATGTTTTTCATGTGAGAGTTAACACTTAGGTTGTGTGTTAATCACCTCACATAACAATTCATACAAAAATCATATATGCACAAATGCGCAAGCAGACAACGAAGGACCACGTACTTGCACATGCTCACGCGCCTAATAGATACCTTAATTAACTTGACTTTATTTAAATTCTAATTCTTTTCCACTACCGTTTTTTTCTATGTAACGAAAGAGAGGCAAAATATATGAGCTATATATGAATCAATCAATTGATGTTCAAAAGGGTAGTAATGTGCATTCAAGAGGAGTATTTTAGGGTATGATTCTGGCGGGTGGCAATGGCACAGTTGATATAGTGTTTGACTGCTAACCTGAACGTGTGAGTTCGCGCCCCAGTCAAGGTAGCATTCTTTTCTAAATTCCCCAGTTTCAACTGGATGCCACCCGTGGAATTTCATGAGATAATTAACATCTAATTCTCAATCCACTATGCCAACAAAAATCTTTCTTTTCCTTCTTTTCCTTCTAACTAGTGCCGTGCATTGCATTTAAAAGACCTGAGGTCTTACAGGCATATAGTTAAAATTATTATTATTATTATTATTATTATTATTATTATTAAGCGTCCACAGGTTTTTCTCAAAACCCACCTCTGTCTACCAACTCCTACTCTCACCTCCTAGTAGTGAACATCGGGTGTCTAGTACCTCAGCTGGAGACGGGTTTTAAATCCCCGTGGAAAGCTGTTGGGGACAGCCAACGAGATAGGGGGGGAGGAGTGTTCACACTAAGGCACTTCTCCTTTCATCGAGGCGGCAGCGGACGAATTACCTAGATGGAATCAACGGTGGTGTCTACAGTTCCAGTTAGGTTGAACTACTTAGTGAACACTTTATATGGGCTACTACGACATATTTGTAGCTCAGGCATATAAGGAGCGGTTAATCCGGCTCCCTACCCTTGGAGTTATACGAAGGGTCTGGTCCTTCGGGTCGGGGGTTGTGCGTCGGGGTAACTTCCCTACCACGTAAAAAAAATTTGTTCCGAAACAACAACAAGCCTCGGATATGGATGATTTTAAAGTTGACGACCCCAGCAAACGAAACAAGGACAATGCATTTCGGATCTGCACGTGGAACGTCCTTATACAGAACACGTGCAGCCGAACAATTAGTGGACAGGCTAAAGGCTGACGTAACAGCCATCCAGGAAGTACGATGGGACGAAAACTGAAATCATGTGACATCTACTACGGCGGGTGCTTGAAGGAACTGGGTCAGCGGCTCTTTGGTTGTGGTTTTGTGATAAGGGGAAGACTTAGGCAAGAAGTCTTGGGCTTCCGAAGTGTAAGCGAGCGTCTGGTCACAATCCGCATCAAAGGCAAATTTAAGAACATTTCGCTGATCTGTGTTCACGCGAACACAGGACTCAACCAAAGAAGCATTCTACGATCACATGGAGACAACGTATGATATGTGCCCGAAGTACGACGTGAAGATCATTCTTGGTGACTTCAACGCAAGATTCGGAAAGGAGGGCATCTTTGGTTCGATAGTCGGAGGACATAGCCTACACGATGAAACTTCCGGCAACGGACACAGGCTGGCAGACTTTGCGGCGGGGCAAAATGTCATCATCTGAAGCACCTACTTCCCACACCTCAATATACACAAGGGGACTTGGCGGTCGCGTGATCAACTAACCGTCAGGACTCGGATCACTACCTGGTGGTAGCTAGACTACGTATGCGGATATCCATGACGCGACAACGCAGAGCAGATGCTGTGAAAAGATTCGATGTCGAGAAGCTAAATTCGCAAGAGACCGCCAGAAATTTAGCAGACCACGTAACTCTTACTTTCTCAGGAGGTCCGCCACCAGCATCAAGTGCAGAGGACCAGTGGAAACACTGTCAACAAGCCATCAGAAGTGCCGCCTTTGATGTGCTGGGTTTCACTAGGCGAATACAACGAAACCCCTGGTTTGATGAAGAGTGCCGGCTAGCGCATGAGCTAAGGACGAGGCCTACCAGGCAATGCTGCAGACTCGAACAAGAGCTGCTGACAGATTGGCCCGGGAGCTTAACGGGCTGAAATGAAAAAAAGAACGCCAACTTCTCAGGAGGAAAAAGAGAGAGCACGAGAAGCGGGCGGTAGAGTCTATTGGTACAATAGATAAACATCGAACATCTCTCCTACCGCTACAACGGAGAGATGTTCGAAAATTTTATCAGAGGTTGAAGCGATCCACCCAAGGATTCAAGGCTAGAACGGAAGCCTGCCGAGATGAGAGTGGGAATATGGTAGTAGACACACAGTCAGTGCTGAGGATCTGGAAAGAACACTTCTCTAGACTGCTTAATGACGAAGACAGCCAAGATGCCGCTAATAGGCAGAACGCTCCATTCAACTTGGACGATGATGGCCAAGAGTTCCGTCCACCCGACCTAACCGAAACGCGTCTGGCGATATCTAAACTTAAGTCGTACAAGGCTGCTGGTGCGGATGGCTTACAAGCCGAACTATTTAAATCAGCGGGAGATGAATTGACTAGGAGCATACACCAGCTCATCTGCAAAATTTGGTCGGATGAAAGTATGCCCGATGAATGGAACCTCGGTATAGTGTGCCCCATCCATAAAAAGGGAGATGTTCTGAAATGTACCAACTACGGAGGAATTAGTCTCCTAAATGTCGCTTACAAAATCTTGTCAGCCATGTGTGACCGCTTAAAACCTTTTGTCAACGATCTGATCGCCCTATCAGTGCAGTTTTAGGCCAGGCAAGTCAACCGTCGATCAAATGTTCACACTCCGACAGATTTTAGAAAAATCCCGGGAATTCCAGATCGATACACACCACCTTTTTATCGATTTTAAAGTCGCGTATGATAGCGTGAAAAGGGACGAATTATACAGAGCCATTTTGAGTCTCGGCATCCCTGCCAAACTCGTCCACCTGTGCAGGATGACGATGGAGAAATCTCGCTGCTCCGTCAAAATTGGTAAGAACACCACCGATTCCTTTGATGTTGAGAAAGGATTGAGTCAAGGCGACGCGTTATCATGCAACCTATTCAACATCGTTCTTGAAGCCATTGTACGCACCGCACATGTCAACACCAGCTGTACAATGTATCAAAAGCCCATTCAATTGCTTGCATATGCGGATGACATAGACATTGTCGGCAGAACGAAGCGAGCTGTGGCAGGGGCATTTGCGAGCACTGAATCGGAGGCGGCTAGAATGGGATTGGCGGTTAATGAGGACAAGACGAAGTATATGCTGTCATCGAGAGAGGAATCTCAACATTGTCGACTCGGCCAAAATATCACGCTGGACAGATATAACTTCGAAGTTGTCAAAGACTTTGTCTACCTGGGCTCCACTATAACATCGCAGAATGACATCAGTACAGAGATCAAGCGAAGAATTACTCTTGCCAATCGCTGTTTCTTCGGTCTAAGAAGGCATTTAAGTAGTGAGGCCCTCTCTTAGAGAACCAAGGAGACTTTATACAAGACCCTAATCATCCCGGTTCTGCTTTTTAGAAGCATGGACACTGAAAGACTCGGATAAAAATCTGCTAGGGTGCTTTGAGAGGAAGATTCTTCGTGTGATTTTCGGTCCGGTGTGTATCGAAGGAGTATGGGGGAGAAGATTCAACGATGAGCTATACGGGCTATACAACGACGTTGACTTGGTCAAAAAGCTGAAAATACAGCGGCTGAGTTGGCTGGGGCACGTGGAGCGTATGGACAGCAACGCACATGCCTGAAGAACCCGTAACAGGTGGCGCAAACAAGTGAATGACGCATCAAAGCACTCGGTGTGCGCAACTGGAAGCGGCTAGCTAGGGGCAGAGCTGGCTGGAGGGGCTTGTTAGTTGAGCCCGAAGCCCATCCTGGGCTTTGAGCGCCATCAAAAGCAAGTAAAGTTAGTAAGTATATGAATCAAGCTCCTTCACCAGATATTTTAAAATAATGTCCTGGTAAGCGTAATAAAAATTAAAAAAATGGCTTACTTTGAGCGACCGTATCTTAGTTGATTTTTTGTTAAAAACACTTTTAAAATAGCTCACTTTAAAGAAAATTTTATTATCTTCACTAGGCGGTGAATTGTTTTGTCAATTTAAGTCATGAAGGTATCAAACTTGTATAGAATTTAATGTTGTTTAAGCAGAAGCTTAGATTTTCTACAATTACAGGCATGTTTTTTTCAGTTACAAGCAAAAATCTAACGAGAGAACTGTGCTTTCCAAAAAGTACGAAATTTTGGTCTTTTTTCACCGTACTCTAGTGGCCAAACCGGTAATTCTATAAAAAAAAAAAACAATTTTTATAGGAAATTTTATGTTCTATAAAGTGTAGAAGGTAATTTTATCCAAGAAGTGTATATTTTGTTGACTTTTTGGCAAAAAACTGAAAAAAAGGTCGAAAATTTTGAGTTTTTTTTGCGATTTTCGATTTGAAGCCATATCCGAGGAAGTAGCAAAGTTGAAATTCGGATTCAGCGACCCTAAAACATAAAAGATAAGTGAGAAAAAACATTCTATATTTTTTTCGTGACCAAAACACCATTTGACTGGACTA
Organism: Melangyna quadrimaculata; assembly: GCA_949320155.1. NCBI lineage: Eukaryota > Metazoa > Arthropoda > Insecta > Diptera > Syrphidae > Melangyna > Melangyna quadrimaculata. The sequence goes on from OX439484.1 coordinate 116,176,586, forward strand.
ATCTAAATACACTTGACTTTATTTAAATTCTAATTCTTCCCCACTAATGATTTCTTCAAATTCAAAGATCTTTGTAGACGTGTAAAAAAAACAGTTTAAATTAATTTATCAATGTACTTTAGAATCGCTCAAAACAAAACAAATTCACATGTCTCTGCGTTTTTATTTTGTATTTGTATAGGGTGGTGGCACTAGTGGTCGGCCCCCGCCAGTAGTCGGCCACTTCGTTGTAAAGTAGAACTTAATAGTCAAAGCTTTCGTTCAATCTCCTGGAAAAAAATATTTTTAAATAGGCTAACAGTTTTTCTTCCAGGGTAAGAAATTTCATTCCATTGCAGCTACTGGTTTTCTTGTAAAAAATGCAAGTTTGCTTCAAGTTTTTGTCTGAGTCGGATTTGTGGTTTTTCGCAAAAAAATAAATAGTGGAAGTGAATTAAAAAGAGCTGTTTAATCGTCAAGATATTGAAGGTTTATGCACTTTGTGTGTGTTTTTATATTATTTACACTTTAAACTAGCTATTTTTGGTTAAAAAACATAAAAATTATTTTCTGGTAATTATTTATAAGGGGGGCCGACTTTAGAAGACAAATTTGTTCAATTGTTCTTAATTCGACCCCCCGGCCGACTACTGAAGAATGCTTTTTTTTTATTTTTTTCTGCAACTGAGTATGCAAACTAAAGGGAAATTTGATCCTCTTTTTATTCACACCAACAAAATCAAAAAATTCTCCATGGGTTCAGTAGTCAGCCACCTGTTAACGTAGAAGGTTTGCCGACCACAGACAACACTTATTTTTATGACGGCCCCAGCTATGTATGTTTTGTATAAGGCTCGCATTGCACATGTAAGCTAATTTTTTGCTAATTTTAATTGAGTTGAGAAACAGGCTAAAAACTGGATATCTGAAGACTGAGGCAAGGTATCAAATTTATTCATTACAATTTACAAAGTCTGGTATATCTTCTAAAAACAAAGGCCTATCATCTAGTACTATCTAACATAAGTACTTACGGCGCAATTACCGGTAACATGGATCAGGGTACCCCAAAGTAAGACTTTTCTTAAATTCCCGATAAATGATATCAAAATTGGAGATATGCCCTTACTGTAGAACAATTTTTTTCTCAGAATATACCCCAGAATCATACCCTAAAATATTCTTGACGAATTAAGGGACACTTGTAAACCTACCTACTTTTCATTCATACAAAAATCGTATATGCACAAATGCGCAAGCAGACAACGAAGGACCACGCACTTGCACATGCTCACGCGCCTAATAGATACCTAAATTAACTTGACTTTATTTAAATTCTAATTCTTTTCCACTACCATTTCTTTCTATGTAACGAAAGAGAGGCAAAATATATAAGCTATATATGAATCAATCAAGGGTAGTAATGTCCATTCAAGAGGAGTATTCTAGGGTATGATTCTGGCGGGTGGCAATGGCACAGTGGATATAGTGTTTGACTGCTAACCTGGACGTGTGGGTTCGAGCCGGAGTCTAGGTAGCATTCTTTTCTAAATTCCCCAGTTTCAACTGGATGCCACCCGTGGAATTTCATGAGATAATTAACATCTAATTCTCAATCCACTGTGCCAACAAAAATCTTTCTTTTCCTTCTATTCCTTCTAACTAGTGCCGTGCATTGCATTTAAAAGACCTGAGGTCTTACAGGCATATAGTTAAAATTATTATTATTATTATAATTATTAAGCGTCCACAGGTTTTTGTCAAAACCCACCTCTGTCTACCAACTCCTTATCTCACCTCCTAGTGGTGAACATCGGGTGTCTAGTACCTCAGCTGGAGACGGGGTTTAAATCCCCGTGGAAAGCTGTTGGGGACAGCCAACGAGAGAGGGGGGAGGAGTGTTCCCACTAAGGCACTTCTCCTTTCATCGAGGCGGCAGCGGACGAATTATTTAGATGGAATCAACGGTGGCGTCTACAGTTCCAGTTAGGTTGAACTACTTAGTGAACACTTTATATGGGCTACTACGACATATTTGTAGCTCAGGCCTTTAAGAAGCGGTTTATCCGGCTCCCTACCCTTGGAGTTATACGAAGGGTCTGGTTCTTCGGGTCGGGGGTTGTGCGTCGGGGTAACTTCCCTACCACGTAAAAAAAAGTTGTTCCGAAACAACAACAAGCCTCGGATATGGATGTATTTAAAGTTGACGACCTCAGCAAACGAAACAAGGACAATGAATTTCGGATCTGCACGTGGAACGTCTTGTCCTTATACAGAACACGTGCAGCCAAGCAATTAGTGGAGAACCTGGACCTGGCTAAAAGCTGACGTAACAGCAATCCAGGAAGTGCGATGGGATGGAGAGGGCATACGAAAACTGAAATCGTGTGACATCTACTACGGCGGGTGCTTGAAGAAACAGGGTCAGCGGCTCTTTGGTTGTGGTTTTGTGATAAGGGAAAGACTTAGGCAAGAAGTCTTGGGCTTCTGAAGTGTAAGCGAGCGCCTGGTCACAATCCGCATCAAAGGCAAATTTAAGAACATTTCGCTGATCTGTGTTCACGCGAACACAGGACTCAACCAAAGAAGCATCCTACGATCTCATGGAGACAACGTATGATATGTGCCGGAAGTACGACGTGAAGATCATTCGTGGTGACTTCAACGCAAGGTTCGGAAAGGAGTGCATCTTTGGTTCGATAGTCGGAGGACACAGCCTACACGACGAAACTTCTGGCAACGGACACAGGCTGGCAGACTTTGCGGCGGGGCGAAATGTCATCAGCTCAAGCACCTACTTCCCACACCTCAATATACACAAGGGGACTTGGCGGTCGCGTGATCAACTAACCGTCAGGACTCGGATCAATACTTGGTGGTAGCTAGACTACGTATGCGGATATCCATGACGCGATAACGCAGAGCAGATGCTGTGAAAAGATTCGATGTCGAGAAGCTTAATTCGCAAGAGACCGCCAGAAATTTTGCAGACCACGTAACTCTTACTTTCTCAGGTGGTCCGCCACCAGCATCAAGTGCAGAGGACCAGTGGGAACACTGTCAACAAGCCATCAGAAGTGCCGCCTTTGATGTGATGGGTTTCACTAGGCGAATACAACGAAACCCCTGGTTCGATGAAGAGTGCCGGCTAGCGCATGAGCTAACGACGAGGCCTACCAGGCAATGCTGCAGACTCGAACAAGAGCTGCTGAGAGATTGGCCCGGGAGCTTAACGGGCTGAAACGAAAAGAGGAACGCCGACTTCTCAGGAGGAAAAAGAGAGAGCACGAGAAGCGGGCGGTAGAGTCTATTGAGGGTTGTAGCGGTAGGAGAGATGTTCGAAAATTTGATCAGAGGTTGAAGCGATCCACCCAAGGATTCAAGGCTAGAACGGAAGCCTGCCGAGATGAGAGTGGGAATATGGTAGTAGACACACAGTCAGTGCTGAGGATCTGGAAAGAACACTTCTCTAGACTGCTTAATGACGAAGACAGCCAAGATGCCGCTAATAGGCAGAACGCTCCATTCAACTTGGACGATGATGGCCAAGAGTTCCGTCCACCCGACCTACCCGAAGTGCGGCTGGCAATATCCAAACTTAAGTCGTACAAGGCTGCTGGTGCGGATGGCTTACAAGCCGAACTATTTAAATCAGCGGGAGATGAATTGGCTAGGAGCATACACCAGCTCATCTGCAAAATTTGGTCGGATGAAAGTATGCCCGATGAATGGAACCTCGGTATAGTGTGCCCCATCCATAAAAAGGGAGATGTTCTGAAATGTACCAACTACAGAGTAATTAGTCTCCTAAACGTCGCTTATAAAATCTTGTCAGCCATCCTGTGTGACCGCTTAAAATCTTTTGTCAACGAATTGATCGGCCCCTATCAGTGCGGTTTTAGGCAAGTCAACCGTCGATCAAATGTTCACACTCCGACAGATTTTAGAAAAATCCCGGGAACTCCAGATCGATAGACACCACCTTTTTATCGATTTTAAAGTCGCGTATGATAGCTTGAAAAGGGACAAATTATACAGAGCCATGTCGAGTCTCGGCATCCCTGCCAAACTCGTCCACCTGTGCAGGATGACGATGGAGAAATCTCGCTGCTCCGTCAAAATTGGTAAGAACACCACCGATTCCTTTGATGTTGAGAACGGATTGAGACAAGGCAACGCGTTATCATGCAACCTATTCAACATCGTTCTTGAAGCCATTGTACGCAACGCACATGTCAACACCAGCGGTACAATGTATTAAAAGCCCATTCAATTGCTTGCATATGCGGATGACATAGACTTTGTCGGCAGAACGAAGCGAGCTGTGGCAGGGGCATTTACGAGCATTGAATCGGAGGCGGCTAGAATGGAATTGGCGGTTAATGAGGACAAGACAAAGTATATGCTGTCATCGAGAGAGGAATCTCAACATCGTCGACTCGGGCAAAATATCACGATGGACAGATATAACTTCGAAGTTGTCAAGGACTTTGTCTACCTGGGCTCCACTATAACATCGCAGAATGACATCAATGCAGAGATCAAGCGAAGAATTACTCTTGCCAACCGCTATTTCTTCGGTCTAAGAAGGCATTTAAGTAGTAAGGCCCTCTCTCAGAGAACCAAGGAGACTTTATACAAGACGCTAATCATCCCGGTCCTGCTTTATGGGTCAGAAGCATTGACACTGAAAGACTCGGATAAAAATCTGCTAGGGTGCTTTGAGAGGAAGATTCTTCGTGTGATTTTCGGTCCGGTGTGTATCGAAGGAGTATGGAGGAGAAGATTCAACGACGAGCTATACGGGCTATACAGCGACGTTGACTTGGTCAAAAAGCTGAAAATACAGCGGCTGAGATGGCTGGGGCACGTGGAGCGTATGGACAGCAACGCACATGCCTGAAGAACCCGTAACAGGTGGCGCAAACAAGTGAATGACGACATCAAAGCACTCGGTGTGCGCAACTGGAAGCGGCTAGCTAGGGACAGAGCTGTCTGGAGGGGCTTGTTAGCTGAGGCCGAAGCCCATCCTGGGCTTTGAGCGCCATCAAAAGTAAGTAAAGTAAGTAAGTATATGAATCAAGCTCCTTCACCAGATATTTTAAAATAATGTCCTGGTAAACGTAATTAAAATTGAAAAAAAATAGCTTACTTTGAGCGACCGTATCTTAGTTGATTTTTTGTTAAAAACACTTTTTAAAATAGCTCACTTTAAAGAAAACTTTATTATCTTTTTTTAATGTGGACCAAATTCTATACCTTTATCTGCTGGAAAAAGAGTTATAGGCAAATAAGTAAAAGAATAAACAAAAAAATCGATTTTTAAAATTTTTGTTTATTTTAACACATTCAAAATGTATTTAAAATTTTTTGAAAGGGCCAATTCTATAGATAATTTTATTCTCCACAAAAATATTTTGGGAATTTTCTCGAAATATAGCTTGATTTTCAAGTTATATGCAAAAACCAAAAGGACTGCAGTTACTCCCCTCCTCAAATTTATACCCTTTCTCCTGAAAACGCTCCATGGTTTTCTCATCTTCAATGAGCCATTGAATGATTTTTACAAAAAAAACCCTGGAAAGTCTTAGTTCCATTCTATATGAGATAATCAATAGCCTATTGGTGGCTTCCTGTAATATGACATATAATTTCATCACGCTCTAGCCGGTGAATTGTTTCGTCAATTTAAGTCATGAAGGTATCAAACTTGTACAGAATTTAATGTTATTTAAGCAGAAGCTTAGGTTTTCTACAAAGACAGGCATGGTTTTTCAGTTACAAGCAAAAATCTAACGAGAGAACTGTGTTTTCCAAAAAGTACGAAATTTTGGTCTTTTTTCACCGTATTCTAGTGGCCAAACCGGTAATTTCACAAAAAAATATAAAACAATTTTTATAGGAAATTTTATGTTCTATAAAGTGTAGAAGGTAATTTTATCCAAGAAGTGTATATTTTGTTGACTTTTTGGAGAAAAACTGAAAAAAAAAAGGTCGAAAATTTTGAGCTTTTTTTTGTGATTTTCGCTTTGAAGCTATATCCGTAGGAAGTAGCAAAGTTGAAATTCGGATTCAGCGACCCCTAAAACATAAAAGATAAGTGAGAAAAAACCTTCTATATTTTTTTCGTGACCAAAACACCATTTGACTGGACTAACCTAAATACACTTGACTTTATTTAAATTCTAATTCTTCCCCACTAATGATTTCTTCAAATTCAAAGATCTTTGTAGATGAGTAAAAAAAAACAGTTTAAATTAATTTATCTATGTACCTTAGAATCGCTCAAAACAAAACAAATTCACATGTCTCTGCGTTTTTATTTTGTATTTGTATAGGGTGATGGCACCAGTGGTCGGCCCCCGCCAGTAGTCGGCCACTTCGTTGTAAAGTAGAACTTAATAGTCAAAGCTTTCGTTCAATCTCCCGGAAAAAAATATTTTTAAATAGGCTAACAGTTTTTCTTCCAGGGTAAGAAATTTCATTCCGTTGCAGCTACTGGTTTTCTTGTAAAAATGCAAGTTTGCTTCAAGTTTTTGTCTGAGTCGGATTTGTGGTTTTTCGCAAAAAAATAAATAGTGGAAGTGAATTAAAAAGAGCTGTTTAATCGTCAAGAATGCACTTTGAGTGTGTTTTTATGTTATTAACGCTTTAAACTAGATATTTTTGGTTAAAAAACATAAAAAATATTTTCTGGTAATTATTTAGACTTTAGAAGACAAATTTGTTCTTAATTCGGCCCCCCGGCCGACTACTGAAGAATGCTTTTTTTTAATTTTTTCTTCAACTGAGTATGCAAACTTAAGGGAAATTTGATCCTCTTTTTATTCACACCAAAAAAATCAAAAAATTTTTCGTGGGTTCAGTAGTCGGCCGCCTGTTAACGTAAAAAAGAATGGTTTGCTGACTATAGACAACACTTATTTTTATGTCGGCCCCAGCTATGTATGTTTTGTATAAGGCTCGCATTGCACATGTAAGCTAATTTTTGACTAATTTTAATTGAGTTTAGCATCATACTATCTTCTAAGATTTTATTAAAGTTAAAATAATTTTTGTATCGTACTAAATCCATATGACACTTTAATGTCGAAATCAAGATCAGGATGTTTGTGCATTTTTGTACGAGCTGTCAATTTTTTGGACGTGTTCAGCTGAAGTTTATGAATGAGATTGGTTTAGTATGATACTAGTTAAAAAGAATTTAAAATTTAGAAAATTTTAGTAAACTGTTAGGGCTAGCGCCCACGCGCAACTTTCAGTCACGAAACTGTTTGGTTGCCAAAATGAATCATATGCATAATGCATTTATATGAAATTGCGCGCAGATGCATGTGTGCGCACTTTCATATAAATGCATATGATTCATTTAAGCAACCAAACAGATTCGTGACTGAAAGTTGTATGTGGGTACCAGCCCTTTAAAAATTAGAAAATTTGAAGTATTATCAATTTATCATACTAAACCCTTAATAATAGGCTGTTTAAAATTCAAAAATTTAAACAGCATATTATAAATAAACGGAGCTAGCGGCGAGTTATCATTAACTCGTGAATTAGGAGTAAGATTTTTGCCACTTGCAAGCTAGCTAAACCATCAAGGATGGTGGTGAGGTTAAATAAGAAAAGTAAATATACCTACGTTTTAATTCAAAAGTTATCCCTTAATCCATGCTTTACTTACGAAAGTTAAATGTGAATTAAGCGATGTTTTTATTGATATGGCTGTAAGGGTTTGGTATAATGTCAATTAACATTTTTTTAATTCTTTAACTTTACTTAAAATTTTCTAATTTTTAAATACTTTTTAACTAGTATCAAACTTAACCAATTTCCTTCATAAACTTAAGCTTAAGACAATGTTTAACGATTCCAAATATGCCTCAAAATCAATTTTTGATTTTTGGCGCGTAGGGCCTTTTAATTAGGACGGCAGTATAGTAGGATGCTAAACTTGTTTGAATTAGCAAAATACACTTTTCAACCTAGTATCATACTTCAAATGATTAAATATCGTACTAAAATGACTAAAATTTTGCGCCTCTGTTTTTTAAATGTGTTTTGTTCTTTTAAATTAAAAATTAGTGTATAAAAATGATAACATTTGACTCAAAAACGTGTTCCTATTTAACTTAAATTGTGTATTGATAATTATTAAATGTTAAAATTGTTGTTATATACTTTCTTCTATTTTAAGGAGTATGAAAATACAAATTTTATTTGGTGGCCGACTACTGCATACTCAAGCGGCCGACTTCTGCAGATCAGAGGGCCGACTACTCAAGAATCACACTTTCATCAATATAAGTTAAATAATTTTTGTCAGGTAGAAAATCAACTTAATACTCTTAAAATTTCCTAATTTACACATTTCCACTCGTCTTATAAACTGATAACTCTATTAAAAACATAAGACCCTGATTTTTAAATGCCAATCGAACTTAAAAAAAAGTTGAGGGGCCGACCACTGTTGCCGTCACTACCTACCTACTTTTCATTCATAAAAAAAATCGTATATATATAAATGCGCAAGTAGTAAACGAAGGTCCACGCACTTTTAGCTAATTTTTGACAGTTTAGTTTTTATTTACCATAGCAACCTAGCTTATTTTCATTCATAAAAAAAAATCGTATATGCACAAATGCACAAGCAGACAACGAAGGTCCACGCACTTGCACATGCTCACGCGCCCAACAGATACCTAAATACACTTGACTTTATTTAAATTCTAATTCTTATCCACTATTGTTTAATTCTATGTAACGAAGGAGAGGCAAAATATATGAGCACACAAACAAAATATGATAAAGTAAAGAGGGGAAAGAACTTTCTGTGCTTTGTTATGAAAAGGCAAAGAGCTTCCTTGCCTTCTCACAGCACAGATAATAAAGTAAAAGATGCAAAGAACTTTCTGTGCTTTTTACTATGAACAGGCAAAGAGCTTTCTTGCCTGCTGATCGTCAACCGGTCGTGAATAAAATGTGGGACATTTTTTCCTATGGGGATGAGACATCTGTATAATTTATTATCTGTGGAAATAGGTTTACACATTCACACTGCAAGATATGGATGAACAACGTTGCATGATAAACAGGTTTTTTTATGTCTAGTTAGTTAGATTTGTTGTTGTCTTTTGCATATGGTTCGAATTTTATATAGCAAGTAAGTACTTCTGCTGTCGATGGAGATGTTTTTTCTTGATTTTGTTCGTTTACAGGTTCTTGTTTTTTTTTTTTGGCTAGATAGGTACCTACCTAGATATTTTGTCGTTGTGTTTTGCATTTGCATATGGTTCGAATCTTATAAAGCAAGTGGGTATTTTTATTATCGATGGAGATGTTTTTTCTTGAATTTCTTTTGTTGGTCGAATTTTTCTAATAATTGAAAAGATTTTGTTTATTTTAATTTTTTTTATTTTTTTTTGAGAATTCTTTTCGTGGAACTGGTAAAAACAAAAGAATCGGAGTAGGGTCACTAGTATTTTATTTCGAAACCTGGGGGAATTGCTCTCATATTGAAGATTTTTTTTTTTTTGAAATGTGGGAAATTAGATTTAGAAAAAGGTTTGTGGGGAGAGTACGATAACTCTTGCCCCAAAAATTGAAAGCGGTTTTTTGTAGAGGGGTCAAAACATTTTTTTTTTAATATGGGAGGGGGGTCTATCTCGACCCGTTTAGGACGTAAAAAAAAAAAACAAAACAAATTCTATATACGAGTACCTACTTAGTACGTACATAGGAACAAAATGCTTATAAGCAACAAGTTTATAAAAAAAAACTCGCTAAAAGAAACAAAAACACCGTGTCCTTTTTCATAACCATCATTCATAAAATCCTATATAGCTATAGGTAAATAAACTTCTGTCATAAATATACCTGCAGGTAGATACGAGTACGCTCGGCAAAAATCCTCGTATCAAACCCTCCTAGTGGGTGCCGGGCAGTAAATGGTCACGACAGTTATTTATCTTGTGCGATGTCAAGATTGTGATCAGCTAAGGTGAGGTCGAATTGCTAAGACGTTCCTTTACTTCTCAATAGTTTAACGCTCAGCAATGCGATTTGACCATAGGTACGGGGTCTCTAATTTTCAGTGGTGGTGTGAGCGATTTTCATAATCCGTGCCGAAGAAATAGAAGGCTGGGGGGTAAACCAGTCGCTAACGAGCTCTTTTGGGCGCCTTGACAGGGTCTGTCATACTCTTTGCCTTACCCCGGTATATCGGCTCTGCCGGGACTGACCTTTCCGACCTATTCGTGGGACTTTTATTTGTTTTTTTTCACACTATGGACGATTTAGACATGACAGACGTTTTACCATCCACCGACTCAGAGGATGAACTTTTGGCCTCCAGTCAGGAGACCATCATAGGACAACCTACAACAACTGGAAGCACAGGCAGTACCAGCCACAGTACCCCTTTGTTTCGACCGACCAAACCAAACGTACCCTCGGGTAGCAACGCCAGCCATAGCGGTGCTGCCCGGGGTAAAAAGCAATCAGCGGGTGTTCTTCGCAGGTTGGATTTCAAGAAGGACACCTTTATTCTTGACAAGATTGCCAAGAATGAGGAGGCTGGAATTATTCTTGAGAAGGACCTCGCTGACGAAATCAGTACCAGTAGATTGTTGAAGAGTACAACCGTCTTCGGGCTACTAGGGCCAAAAACACCGCCAAGCGCAATAGGTCTCGGGAAGAGACCAGCCAGCCTATGAAAAAAAGCAAGCTTGACGGTACGAAAGGGTCTACCAAAGCACCATCTTCTGGAGCAGCGCAACCGCGTACTCTAAGTGAGGTTGTCAGAGACGACCTCCAAGTAGCGGTTGTGGATAAGCTCACCACAACCAGCAGAGCTCTGCTTATTGTGTTGAACTCCATCGAGGCCAAGCTCTCGGAGATGGTGTTTTCGTATACCATTTCGGCGATCGAGGGCCCTTACCCTAGTTTTGACTCTGACGAGGTGCTCAGGCGGTACAGGGTCATCAGGTGCGCAGACGTGTTTTCTAGGGAGTTCCTTAGGACCTGCATCGCTTAGATTAGCAACGACTGGGAGAGCTTGAAGCTCAAGCTCATCCCAGCTAAGGACATCCCTAGACGACCAAAGGCTCGCATCTGGTTGCCCCTCATGAGCTTTAAGCCAAGGGGACAGGAGCTGATCCGTGGTCTTCAGAGGTTAAATCCACTGATTCCGATGCACGACTGGACAGTCATTAAGGCGAAGGAGCCGCAAAAGAACAGTTCATATTACCTTCTGTTGATCAGCGAGGAAAGCATTGGGGCTCTCGAGAAGGCCAAATTCAAGCTGCATTTTGGAATACGATGTGCTAAAATGAAAATTCTGCAGAACCAGAGAGCAGACCCCGGCAAATTTTGTGACAACGTTGAGCTAGACGATGTAACACAAACAATTGTAAGCCTAGAACTTGTATTTTAGCTAAAAACACTTAAAAGCTTTTTTGTTGACGGCTCAATTTTGGCATCTGCTTACTTCGGGCATGACCAGCAGTCACCACCAGAAGAAGTGTGCGCACTCATAGCCGAGGCGAAAGCACAAAAAACGAACCTACTGATTGGATGTGATGCAAACGCAAGGCACACCCTTTTGGAAGTGATAAGCGAACGAGGTGAGTCTCTTTTTAATTTTGTCATTGAAAATAATTTAACTGTTTGTAACAGAGGTAATACTCCCACTTTTGTCTTTCCGAGCTCTGAAAATTTTAAAGGTTGGGAGGATGTGCTTGATGTTACTATTGTTAACAATAACTTTAATCTATTAGTGGAAAATTGGAGGGTATCCCTTCTGAATTCGTTTTGAAATCACAGGTGGATACTCTTCAGCATAGGATTTGAGTCTGAAACCCCTCCTCCTTATAGAAATCCTGAACGAATTGACTGGAAGAAGTTCAGTAAAATTTTTAATTCTAAACTGCGCAATATACCCAATCTGAGTCCAGAATCGGTTCTATGAACACGGCGTTCAAGATCTCTTGCCCAGTTAAATATAGCCGAAAAATTCTCCCTCGATGGTGGAATGAAAATCTGTCTGAACTCAGAAAATCGACTAGGAACATTTTCAACATCTGCCACAAAAACAAATTTTATCAACCGTATAAAAATAGCCTTAGAGTTTACAAGCGAGCTGTTGCATCAGCCAAGAAACAAGGCTGGAGAGAGTACTGCGAGTCAATAGAAAACATAAAAGACTCAGCAAGACTTGGTAGAGTGCTGTCAAAAGAACATTGCAACCCTTCTTTTTTGAAAAAGAACGATGGGGAGTGGGCAGTCTCTCCAGCTGAATCCTTAGAACTACTGGTGATGACACACTTTCCGGGGTGTGAAAACAGTAAACCGGAATCACTTGAAACTCACATCACACCGTTAACTCATGAAGAGCATATCAATACCGTCATAACAAGAGAAAATATTGCCTGGGCAATTAATTCCTTCTCTCCATATAAATCTCCATGCCTGGATGGCATACTGCCTATTATGCTTCAAAAACTGCAAGATGTGGTTGTTCTTTGGCTGGAAATAATTTTCAAAGGTTGCCTCTATCTCAACCATGTCCCCGAGGCATGGAGACATGTAAGAGTAGTGTTTATCCCGAAGGTCGGTAGACGGGGCCATGAATCCGCGAAGGATTTTCGACCAATTAGTCTGACCTCTTTCGTGCTTGAAACTATGGAGCGCATTCTAGACAAACACATCAGGGACATCCTAGTTGGATGCCCTCTCGAAAACTCTCATCACGCATACCTAAAGGGTAAGTCCACGGAGACGTTCCTTCACGAGGTAGTTCGTACAACTGAGAAAACTATTAACTTCAAAGAATATACACTCGCCACCTTCTTAGATGTAGAAGGGGCTTTCAACAACGTTCTAACTGAGTCCATTCTAGAAGCCCTTATTGACTTTGGTGTAGAGTTCTACATTCGGGAGTGGATAGTTTCCATGCCCAGGGATAGAAGGATTCAATCTACGTTAGGAAATACAATTGGTGGTGTTCCGTCTCCTCTTCTTTGGCATGAATAAAATTCTCGCAAAGTTAGAGAGGGGTGGAGTGAAGGCGGTCTCGTATGCCGATGATTTTGTGCTACTAGTGTCGGGTAAGTTTACCCCTGTGATAAGTGAGATCACGGAGGTGGCTTTAAGGAAGGTTAGTTACTGGGCTGCGAGCTGCGGACTAGGTATTAATCACAGCAAAACTGAACTTATGCTTTTTACTACCAAAACAAAGATAGATCCCTTCAATCTACTTCGACTCAACGGTCAAACACTTTCGCTCGCCTCCAGTGCAAAATTTCTGGGTGTAGTTCTCGGCCAGTGATGCCAGAAGAAATTTAAAAAAACCCACTTAATTAAAAAGAACTTCCCAATAAATTTGAACTGGGAGGGGAAAAAAACAACCGTAATTTTTCTACCAACTATTACATAAATAATTAAATAAAAATGATTTAATGTTAAGAAAGAAAAGTGAACGAACACTTAAGCCTCAACTACATAGACCTTCTTTTGTACAAAAGTACAAAAGTGAGAAATAAATATCTATTCTAAAGACACCTGCTTGCAAAAAAACAATGGAGAATTGTGCATGGTGGTTTAATTTATGTGTCACAACAATTTTCGTATGTTATTTTGCAAGCATGTTTCTTTAGCGAGCATTTTAATTTCTCACTTTTGTACAAAAGTAGGTCTATGTAGTTGAGACTTTACTTCACATTTTTTTAACTCAAATAAATAAGTCTTAAGCTTAAGAACAAGGGTAAGAAAGAAAAAAAAAAACACTTACAAATATTGTTGTTGAAGTTAACACGACCAGGCATTGACCCAGCATATAAAATGCCAACGAAGCACACGAGCTTCCGTCTAACAGAGTTAATGCGTTCCCACCGGGAAATTCGATTCCAGGTGAATGTTCGAGGTTGCATGGGAACTTCAATTGCAATCTCAGCACTTTGTATTATACTAGTTAGGCTTGATATAGAATTATATTCAATTTGTATTCATTCTTAAAGTTACCTCAGAACAATAAAGTTCAGCTCAGTTATAACGTGGAATTTCTTGTTTTAATTCCGAGCAGTTGAGCTCGTAGAAAATATTTTTTTTTTTGTAATACACGTAGTGAATTCCATTACTGGCGCCCGAGCAGGGACCCAACCGTCCCATTTAAAAAAAATCTTTTACTCTGGGAAATTGTCCTATAAAAGAATTAATCTTTTTAAAGAAAAAATGTTTACATTAACCACAGAACAAATAAAATCATCAATAACTATTTAAACAAAAAATACGATAATTATAATTCCGGTGTTAAAACAAAGTTTAATCAAAGTGAATGTGATTTGATCTAAAGAAAAAAAAGGGGTAATTTCTATCACAAAATTGATTATGAAAATATATTTATGAAACGTTTAGCCTGTGCTATAATAATTAAAAATCAAATTTAAAACCAAGGAAAAGATGCTGTAATTTTGTTCCTAGAATATTTAAGAATCAACTAACCAAGAAAGAGAAGCTGTCATTTTGTTTGTGCTGGAATATTTAAAAATCAACTTTAAAACCAAAAAAAGATGCTGTCGTTTTTTATGTAAGAATATTTAGAAAAAAAAAATTATTACATTTTGTACCATTTATAACTTTTTATATAACTAAAAATATTTGTCACATACAACAACATACATATATATTTATATACTATATATATTCAATTAAAATTTTAAAATTCAAATTGAATTAAATATAAAGGTTCATAAACTTACACTAATAAATAGAGGCAATTTCCTATAAAGGGAAAGAAAAGAGCAAATTAAATTAATACAAATTATTTAAATTTATCTTTGGCACCACTCAAAATGGAAGACCTTCAAGTTTCCGTTACACAACTGACAGGAGCAGTTAACTCTGTCCTTGATCAGTTACGAGGATTTGAGACGCGTATTGTTCAGATTGAACAATACGGGGGTAGGGGTGTTATAGAATCCATAGCGAAACAGTTAAGTTCCATTGGGAACAAAATTAAGCAGATAGAAGATAGGAATCCGAATGAGATAATAATTCAATCTCCTTCAAGTAAGGAGCCTCTTCGGGGTCCAAATACTGAATCGGAACTTCGAGAAATTGCAAAATTGCCCGATCCTGTAATGGAAATACAGGTCTTTGAGGGAAACCCAGTACAATATGTGTCCTGGGTACATAGCATAGAAACAGTTTTAAAAGATTATGAAATTGTTCGGGTTAAGCCCCTATATAGGGCAATACTCCAACATATTAGACAGAAAATAAGGGGCAAGGCTGATGCCGCCCTACTTTCATATAACATCTTCGATGGGGAGTGGGACGAAATCAAAAGGGTATTATCCCTCCATTACGCAGACAAAAGGGACACCGCAGACCCTTGAACACCAACTAAATTCATTAAATCAAGGCAACTCAAGGGTGGATGATTTCTGCGCGACGGTTAACCACCAATTCTCGCTAGTAATAAATAAGATAAGATGTGAAGCATATTCATGTGAAACCGCTGATGACCTCGTGGGAACGTACCGCGATAGGGCATTAGACGTTTTCATAAGGGGATTGAGTGGAGATCTTTCACGACTTCTGATTATTCAGAAGCCTAAAACTCTTCCAGAAGCTTATTCAGCATGCAGTGAGCTGCAAAATTTAAATTTTAGAAATAGTTCTGTTCACGTACAGGCAGCAAACATGATTTCCGCCCCTGTACATTATAATTTTAACTCTGATAATGTACCCTCTCCCTCAGGAAGCAACTTAAACAAATACTCTAATAACAGGAGTAGGTACGGCGAACAACAACTAACAAGGTATCCCTAGTGCGTATGGCCAGCAGCGAAATCCGTCGTGGATTCCAAGCTTTAGGAGCAGACAGTCCCATCCACCACCCAGACTAACTGGACCTAAACCTCCAGTTAAAATGGAGCTGGGCTCCATGCAAACAGGAAATGTGAATTATATTAAGAGGCCAAATAACCCGTTCAAGCGCGAGGCTTCGGATACACATAACTATCCTTGGAAGCAACAAAGACTGAACCATGCGATTGCAGATGCACCAGCTAATGTCGATGAACCAGACACATCGGGTTCGATTGGTGCTGAGCACGAGGAAAATTGTATGTCAGGAGCCTCATTTCCAGCGTACCATACATAGAGTATGGTACAAAGGAAGGAAAAATCCTACATTTTCTTGTTGACACGGGTGCAAACAAGAATTTTATTAAATCAAATCTAGCACCCGTACCTCAGTCTTATAAAAAACATTTTATGTAAATAGCCCCGCTGGTAAAATCTTTGTTAATAAAAAAATTTGTGGGAAATTCTTTTCTTTCCTTGGGTGCAATTTGGATGTTACCTTCTTTGTCTGACCCAACTTGGATTCGTTCGATGGAATAATCGGCAATGACACACTTGAACAGTTGAAAGCAATAATTGATAGAGACAAAAATGAATTAACCATACACCCAGGTATAAAGATTCCTTTATTGAACAAACCCTCTAGTTTAGTAAGTTCTTTAGTTGTACTTAATGAAAACATAAGCGAACCCTCAAAAATAAAACTTAAATCCATAGTTAAAAAATTTCATCACTTATTTGGTCCTGTTACAAATGAAGAAGTGAGAACTAATATAAGGGCTGGTATACGGACCATAACTGATGAGCCGATTTACACCAAGAGTTATGCATACCCCGCTTGCATGCGAGAAGAGGTTGAGAGGCAGGTCAATGAGTTTCTTGCCGAAAACATAATACGAACGTCAAAAAGCCCATACAACTCACCCTTGTGGATTGTTCCCAAAAAACCTAAGCCAAATGGGGAAAAACAGTACCGAATGGTAATTGATTTCAAACGCTTGAACTCCGTAACCATTTCCAACACTTACCCTTTCCCAGATATAAATAGCACCCACGCGAGCCTTGGTGATTCAAAATTCTTTACAACATTTGATCTCACTTCAGGCTTCCATCAAGTGGCCATGAAGGAGAGAGACATTCCAAAAACTGCATTCTCGACCATGAATGGTAAGTTCGAGTATGTCAGGCTACCCTTTGGGCTTAAGAACGCCCCGGCCATCTTTCAGCGTACAATAGACGATGTTCTTAAAGAACTAATTGGAAAGATCTGTTACATGTATATAGATATTATCATCTACAGTAAAACAGAAGAAAACCATTTAAAAGACATAGAAACAGTTTTTTCCAAATAAGACGAAGCTGGCTTAAAGGTAAACTTGGAAAAAACCCATTTCCTGGATACTAGTGTTGAATTTTTAGGTTTTATAGTAATACCAGAGGGAATTCTTCCGAATCCCGCCAAGGTTAAAGCTATTGAGGCTATCCTCCCACCAACCTCGCTTAAAGAACTAAAAAGTTTCCTTGGCTTGACATCATACTATAGGAGATTCATTAAAGATTACGCCAAGAATGCGAAACCTTTGACCAATATGACCCGTGGTGATCTCTCACAAGTGAGGGCCAACCAATCAAAAAAGGTAGCAATTCAACTAACAGAAGAAGGACTTAAGGCCTTTGAAGCACTCAAAGAATAGTTAACCTCAGCTGAAGTGCTAGCCTTCCCAGACTTTGACAAACCTTTCAATCTGACGACTGACGCATCCGACTACGCCATTGGGGCTGTACTCTCCCAAGGCGAACCTGGAAGGATAAACCAATATCGTTTATATCCCGCTCGCTGAGTAAATCAGAAGAGAATTATGCTACCAACGAGAAGGAACTCCGTGCTATAGTATGGGCACTGGATAATTTGAGAACATACTTATACGGAGCGAAAAAGATCAGGATATTTACTGATCATCAACCACTGACCTTCACGCTTAGCAATAGAAACTATAACTCTAAGCTCAAACGCTGGAAAGCAAGGTTGGAGGATTACAACTACGAGTTGATTTACACGCCTGGTAAATCAAACTTTGTGGCTGATGCTCTCTCCCGACTTCGCACAGAAGTCAACCATCTCTCTGGTACAAACTCATCTTCACGAACAGAAACCGCAAGCATACGAACAGATACGGCAGACGAAGGACGAACACAGACGAGCACAGATACCGCTGATGAAGGACTAAGTGTGATGGGGAACGGTGCGGAAACTAACACTGCCGAAGAAGGACTGTGTGAGGAATCAATTGACAATGAAGATTCCTGCACCATGCACAGTGCCGAACAAGACAGCTCAGACCTAATTCCACACGTGGAAGCCCCAATAAACGTTTTTAGGAACCAAATAATTTTCAGGGTTGGCATAGACCTTAATTCACACGAGGAACCCCATCCTGGCTATCATCGCCATTATGTCTCCGCCAGGATTCTAGACAAGAACAAACATATAGAATCTTTAAAAGAAAATCTTATTCCAAATATGATAAATGGCATACAAATTCCCGAAAATCACCTTGGAATGCTTCAAAACGTATACCTGGAGCATTTCGAAAAATACAAAATTAGAGTGACTCAGAGGATTGTCGAAGATGTAGCCAATGAGGACCGTAGATTTTGCATCATAGAAAAAGAACGTAGAAGAGCTCACCGCGCTCCCAGAGAAAATAAGGAGCAAATACTTGAAGACTATTACTTCCCCCGAATGATGTCTATAATAAAAAAATTTGTTGCTTCTTGTGAGATTTGCAAAGCAAAGAAATAATATAGACATCCTACAAGCCCTGAACTACAAGCTACACCTGTTCCTAGGTATCCATGTGAAATAATTCACATGGACATAATGGAAATTCAGAATGAGAAGTTTCGGACAGTTGTAGATAAATTTTCAAAGTTTTCCAAATTTTTCCACATCAAAGACCGATCAGCCATATACCTCAGATCGAAAATGATTAAAATCCGTCACTACTTTACTGTTCCCCTGATTCTAGTAACGGACAATGAAAGAAGTTTTCTCAGTCCAATTGTCCTTAATTTAATCAAAAATTTGGGAGTCAAATTGTACCTAACACCATCTCACAGAAGTGAAGTTAATGGTTAGATCGAGCGCGTTCACTCTACGGTTCTCGAGATATATCGATGACTTAAAGCAGAGCACTCAGATTTAAAGGTTAAAGAACTCGTATACGTAGCTGTCGATAGGTACAATAACACTGTGCACTCTGTCACAAATAGAAAGCCAAGCGATATATTTTTCAATAGGTCTCAGAGGGTTAATTTTCAAAATCTGTTAAATATCCGTTCGAAGATTAACAAGGATCTTAGGGGGATAATTTAAAGAAACATGGATGCCAGAAATATCCGGGAAAACAAAAGAAGGGTGGTACCAAAGAAATATAAGTATGGGGATATCGTTTACGTCGCTATGAAAGGTATAAAAAGTAAGAACAAACCTTTATACAGAAAAGAGATTGTTGCAAGAGACAATCGAGTGACGATAACGACATTAAGTGGTAAAAAAGTCCACAAAACCCATTTGAAAAACATAAAATAATGTTTAAATGAACAACAATCCAAAACTTTGTATTTCTCTTCTAAAAAAACAAAAAAAAAAAAAATGGGCTCAGTCCTAATATAAAAATTAAAAAGATAACAATGTACAAATATGCCTAGGAGTTTAGCCCTCACGAAACAAGGGGCCGGTTCACAAAAAAAATACTTAATCGTAACAACGGTGGTGTTGGTCTTCGTACCCTAGTAGGCTGTTTGAAAATTTGTAGGAACTGCCTGGAAATGGATTGGTGGTTCTCCAGACGCAACTGACTGGGACAGTCTTTTAAAAGAACAGACAGAGATCACAGAAAACAACAACCGACAATACTTTATTAACAGGAAATTGTTTGATAAGACTCAGGAAGTAACAGAGAAACTTAATAAACTAATCGAACGCTATAATAACGCTATTCAAAAAACAGAGACAGACAAACTCAGACATGACTTACTCGATAAGATACTTATTTAAAAGGAAGGGGTTAATGAGATAATACGAGCCTGCCAAATGGCCAAGAATGGTATCTTGAATAGCAATCTTTTGGACTCAGAAGAAAAATAATACCATAGTGAACGAATTTGAAACTCTACCTTACCAAAATGTTGTAGAAGCTGTCGAATACGGACGACCTTCAGTATATTGTAATGGTACATTGCTCCTTTACGTATTATCTATACCGAAAATTGACCCTAAGGTACACCACCTAATCACCGTTCATGCAGCGATTAGAAACAACAGACAAGTTGACTTAGACTACTCTAGACTTTTACTAAGCCACGGCGTAACTTACGGCTTAAATGAAGATTGTGTTAACATAGGTAACACCTCGGTGTGTAACGAAAACATACGTTAAAAAGAATCTTAACTTCTTTATTCTTACAGAAATCTGCTTATTCCTAACAGTCGTAGCTATCATCTTTCTACTCTGGAGAAAAATCTATGGGAAAGCCAATATCCCAGAGCTTCGCTTGTCGTTCCGAGGAAAACCAATACCAGGACTTCGACCTACCCCAGGGACCAATGACATCAAGGAAGGAAAAGGTTGTTGCCCTCAATGTTCAACGAATGATCTGCGGGACGCAGATATTTGAATGGGCTGCAGTTAACACGACCATGCATTGACCCAGCATATAAAATGCCAACGAAGCACACGAGCTTCCGTCTAATAGAGTCAATGCGTTCCCACCGGGAAATCCGATTCCAGGTGAATGTTCGAGGTTGCATGGGAACTTCAATAGCTATCTCAGCACTTTGTATTATACTAGTTAGGCTTGATATAGAATTATATTCAATTTGTATTCATTCTTAAAGTCACCTCAGAACAATAAAGTTCAGCTTGTTATAACGTGGAATTTCTTGTTTTAATTCCGAGCAGTTGAGCTCGTAGAAAATATTTTTTTTTGTAATACACATAGTGAATTCCTTTACTTTGAAGATGAGTGATCTGTTTGTTAATTAATAAAAACAAAACACAATAAATAAATTAAAATAAAATGCAATAAAATAAAATAAAATATAATAAAATAAAACAAAATGCTTTTAAGCTAGGAACACATTCATAGAAATGTTGAAATATGATGGAAAAAGGATACACCTAATAACTAACTAAATTGCGAGCAACAAAAAAAGCAAAAGAATGGATGCGTTCAATACAAAAATATGATAACTGCTGAAAATAAAGTACTTAATTTTTGTCGTTGAACGAAAAATTGTATGAAATGTCACTTTTGTATTTTCAGCTGAATTTACAGTTGGGAATTTCTTGCTGAAAATTCAGATGAAACGTAACTTAACTTCACTAAACGTAACTTAATGTCAGCTAACTTTGTATGACAGCTGACCAATCAGAAGCTCCATCTGAAAATAAAGTACTGAAAAATTTGATGCGTTGAACGCGGCCAATAAACCAGAAGGATAAATGCAAGCATACCTAAAGTATCGCTAGTAACTGACATCACAAAAAGCACCCTACACACGTTATAAATTTCAACTATCATTATCACTAATTGGCACAAGTTATCTGTGCGAGAGTAAGTTTTCGAATAAGAAATATATTTGATGTGAACGGATAGACTTAGAGTTAGGTCAAAGAGATAGAGGCAAATAAAAATCTGGCGGTTTTCTGTTTTTCTCTCTGGTCTGGGGTTGTTTTGTTTTCGTTTGTAGGGATGTAAATACGATAGATTGTTGTTGAAATCAGAAAACTGCAACAAATTTTTTTTTTTTCGGAAAAGAAGAAACGACTGTGTGCAGGATATGGTCAAACCAAATTTAGGTAGGTATGTACTGTACAGTGTACATACTACAACATAATAAGTATGGATATGAAAATTGCGTATGAGTGAAAAATAAAGTTGGAGAAATATGGGTACATTGTTATATCAAGTAAATTCTGTAATTTTTTCACAGCATAACAAAAAAGGTTTGAAATAATTTCCCACCATAAATCCCACCATACATTTTTTCCCACTATTCTTCCCACCATTGTGTTGATTTCCAACCATTTTAGTTGGAAAAACCACCAATCTGTGAACGCTGTTCTCGACCCTAAATTAAACTGGAAATTAAACATTGAAGAACCGGTTAAGAAGGCCTGCATACCTTTCTATGCCTGTAGCAAAACTTTTGGTAAAAGGTAGGGCCCATTAAAGAATTTGTATAATATAAACAAACTTAGGAAGGTTCAAAGAACAGCTAGCATTGGCACCACTAGATTTACACATTAAATACCTGGTATCTTGCAGCGCGATAAGACTAAAAGAATCGAACTCCTGGTTTGCCAAACCCTGTGGGCATAGCAACATCACGGATTTAAATCGATTCCCACTGATTACTGCACCCCTTCAATGAGCCTCGGTAATGATTTTAAAGTTATATTCCCATCCAGAAAGGATTGGAATGATGACGTCGTGACGAAAGACTTCGACACAACTATCTTTACTGATGGGTCAAAGATGGAGTGCGGTGTTGGTGCGGGTATTTTTTCAGAGTCCCTAAATATATCCACGTCTTTTCGGCTACCTGACTTTGCTAGTGTCTTTCAGGCTGGAGTACTTGCAATCAGGGAAACATGCAAGCTACTTAAACAAAATCCAAACCAGAACCGAATACAGCTATTTTCTCAGACAGTCAAGCGGTTGTCAAAGCCTTAATTCGGCTACATCATCCTCAAAATTAGTACGACAATGCCAGGATGAGCTTCCGAGTCTGAACACTAACCTCAATGTCACTCTTATCTGGGTTCCGGGTCACAGTGGCATTGAGGGGAACGAACGGGCTGACGAGCTGGCCAGGCAAAGTTCAGCCCTTCATAACTCACTTGCGGAAAGAGTCAGTATTCCTCTCGGAGTTATGAAGGGCAATATATTTTTGGCCAGAATGAGGCAACAATACTTTAGGAAGCTAATATATTTCACGAAGTGCATCTGATATATATTTTTTGCAAAGAAAATGTGAGAAAATACACAAGCAGAAAAATACAAGAACAAAATATATGAGTGGGCATGTGCTATTCATTCATAATATCATGACCTAACGCACCTAAAAAACAATCATGACTCTTGACTGAACCAAAAAATATCTACCTACCTACATACAATGTATTATGTACGTACACTCCATCATGAAAATCAGAGCACATCCATGAACTGCCTGTGAGGAGATGAGTGATCGAAAAAGAAGAAAAAAACTATTTTATGAAAAAAAGGTCTGCAAGCGGATGGGCGGTATAGTTCTTTTTCAAAGAGAAAAAGAGAATTTTTGTAGCGCTGATATTGCAGTGGAGTTCTTATGAACTATAAACTTCTTTGTGTTCGTTTACTGAGCAATTTTTTGTTAAAAAACGCAAAACAGATCACTTTTTCAAAATTAAAATTTAAAAAACCCATAATTATAATTAGTCTTTTGTTAATTAATTCATGTTCAAAAAATAACGAAAAAAATAAGAAAACAAAATAAAAAGGGTTAAGACTTTGCCTTCATTACAACAAGGTTGAAAATATCGACTTATTAAATTGCAATTATAGGTGTAAAAATAATTTGTTTAAATTTTTTTAAAACTGTAGCTCCCTTAATAAATACATAAATTTGTCATGAGAACAACATTTATATTTTTTAGAAATACACAGAGCTTTAAATTTAAAACAAGGTATTGAGGAGATTTTTGGTTTTATCACCTGTGAAACATTGCATATTGTTATATACAGAAAATATTCTCCCACGATTTGCCCAATGAATATTTAACAGAACAGCCTTTCACCACACTTTGTGCTTGCAAGGCAAATACTTAAGTGTGACACTGTAATTATTATTTGGTTTTTGTCTAACATCATCTTCTGCGAAGATGCAGCTGAAGAACAACCAAGAATTATAATTAAGCCACTATCAGCCTAGCAACTAACCAACGGTTAACGATTGACCAATCATAGTTGCTGTTCTATCATCTTGTCTAAGTTCTATGTAACCAAGCCTGTTGTCCAAAACTTTAGTTCTTGTCCAACCCGCTCTTCGTAAAGATGTTCCAAATTGTTAATTATTAAATGTATTATTTGTTAAGAAAAATAAAGAACTAAAATTAAATAAATAAATTTGTTAAAAATAAAACTTGGTGTTTAATTGTGTTTAAATAAAATACAACCCTTTACTGGCGCAGTCGGAAAAACTTGGTTTGTGGAAGTTTTGACTTAAAATGTGCGCGTACAAAATCAAATTATTTAAAAATTTTTTTGTTCGCCTTAATAAACTAATAAAATAAAACAAAAAAAAAATGAATGCTGAAATCGAAACAAAAAAAGAAAGACAGAATTGTGAAAAATAATTTGAAACAAACCTAAACTACAAAAATTGGGACAAACTGTACCTGACAAAGAAATCACTTATTCTATGCTCGAATCATAAGCAAATTGAATAAGTCGAATACAAAAATTAAAAAAACTGCTTATCTGTATTTTCATCCATTCGAAAATTCGTGATAAGACCCTAAAAAAAAATAATCCAACACAAAATAATAAAAGTGAAAAAACAAAATTGCAAGACTCCACAACCTTTTGAACAAAAAACATTAAGAACGCTACCAGGCTTATATAAAAAAGAGGAAAAAAAACATTAACAGTTAAAACCTGTGAAGATCTACATGTGATGTCCAGCTAGTCAACTGTAATCCATCAACCAACAAAGAATTAAGTACTATTTACCTTGTGAGTACCACAATTATTATTAATCTTTGTTAACGCATAAATATGGAGTTCCTTAGTCCAGCTGAAAAACTTAAACTTATTTTAGATTTAATTACTAAGATACCAGTATTCGATGGTAACCCACAATTGTTAGTAGATTTTTTGGAAAGGGTAGATACTTTAATTTCTACAATTGAATCTTTTGAAGAATCAGCTAATATTATTTTAACGGGCTATATCAAGGACAAAATCGTAGGAAAGGCTAAGTGTCAAATTAAAAAACATGGCAGATTAAACACTTGGTTAGAAATCAAAAATGTTTTAAAAAATAATTTCGGAGAAAGATTATCTGTTAATAAGTTAATTGATAATATTCGAATAACACGAGTTCAAACCACGATAGAAGATTATTATAACAGGATAAATAGTTTTCTTATCCGAATTATTAATATTTAATTACTGTATAATAATTTAGATGGAACAAATCACATGATCGAGTCAAACAGTCGAATTGCACTTGATGCATTCAAAAATAACTTACCAGAACCTACAAAATCAATTGTACTAAGTCGAAATCCTGACTCACTCTCTAAAGCTTTTCAAATAGTTGTTGAAATTAATCATGATACAAATGGACCTAACACACGTTTTTTTTCAAACTGGTAATAACAATAGTAATTCAAGTAACTCTTTTTATCAAAATAACAATAATAATACAAATATCCCAGGAGGTTAAAACAATAGGAGGTTTAATAATTATGCAAGAGGTCATGGTCAAACTAATTCTTCTATTAACAGTGCACAACCTCATCAGCAGAACACTCAGAGTGCTATCACGGCAAATAAATAACAATTTTAATAGTAATGAATCCCGACAGTCGAATAACCAAGAGCTCATGGATATTGCATTGAATGAGTGCAGTCAGAGTGACAAAGATGCCTCTCAAAACCGTCAAAATTTTCAAATGGAACCAGAAAACAGCTATCCTGTATAGTCTGTTAAACTCCAGTCAAAACTCTCAGATTTGTTATTGATTGCGGTGCCGAGTACAGCGGTATTAATAAGATTTTATGCAATCCAAAGTGGGAGATCCCCTCAAAAAAATATACCCTTAAAGTGCTCGACCGTTATGTTGAAACAAGTAACGAATATCGCATACCTCTTTTTAAAGAAATTAATAAATCCAATAGTTTTGTAAATTTCATTTAGTACCAATTCCATAATCATTTCGATGGGTTAATCGGTTATAATATACTTATCCAACTTAATCCGGTGATAGATTATAAGAATCGATTACTTAAAACAGATTCTACAAAAATACCAATTTATTTTAATATGGAAGACGAAATTTATGCTAGCCAATGTTGTGAGGATGAGTCTTTCAATGTTTTTTGTAATGAGCTTTTATCAATGACAACATTTTTTGAAAACATTAATGTGATAACGATGCTTCAAAACTCAAATCCTTGCTTTATTCATATAAATCTATTTTTTATAAAGAAGGGGACGATCTCACCTTCACAAGTGAAATTAGGCACCAAATCAAAACCAAAACGGAAATTCCAATCTATAGTAAAATTTATAGATACCCTGAAGTTCATACCGAAGAAGTTGATAGACAAATAGAAGAGATGCCTAAACAGAAAATAATTGACAGTGACAGCCCATACAATTCGCCAATTTGGGTAGTACCTAAAAAAGACGACCAAGATGGTAAAAAACAATGGCGAATTGTAATTGGAAGCTTAATGAGCAGACCATCGATGATAGCTTTCCTATGAACGGTTCAGAAGAATTATTTGATAAGCTTGGTAAGTGCAATTATTTTTCGTTCAAAGATCTTGTTAAAGGGTTTCATGAAATCGAGGTTGAACCACAGGACAGCCCAAAAACCGCGTTTTCAACCAAAACAGGTCACTATGAATTTTTGAGGATGCCTTTAGGGCTTAAAAAAGCCCCTAAAACTTTTCCGAGATTGATGAATCAAACCCTTTAAAAATTCATTAACGTAATCTGCGTAGTTTATTTAGATGATACTCTTATATTTTCGACGAGTTTTGAAGAACACCTGCAAGCACTTAAAAAAATTTTACAAACCTTAAAAGAATATAACTTAAAAATACAAATTAATAAATGTAAATTTGCCGAAATATCAACCTCTTATTTCGTTACATTGTTGTTGGAAACGGTATTAAACCAGAACCAAACAAGGTTAAGGCTATAACCGAAATGACCCTACCAATCAACGTCAAGGGAATCAAGGGTACTACCGAAAATTCGTAAAAGATTATGCAAAGGTAGCCTATCCAATGATTAAATATTTAAAAAAAATCAGAAAAAATCAGTCTTTGTGACAAACAAAGAGTATTAACGCTTTCAATACTCTAAAAACACTTTCAACTTCTGATCCCATTCTCAGAAGCCCCGATTTTAGTAAGAGCTTTATTCTTACCACCGATGCTTCAAATTATGCTCTAGGGGCTGTTCTCAGCCAAAACAGCCATCCAACCTGCTACGCTTCTCGAACTTTAAATAAGCATGAGCTTAGTTACTCTCCTATAGAGAAAGAGTTGCTCGCAATTGTGTGGTCTGTAAAGTATTTTAGAACATAACTATATGGCAGACAATTTATCGTTCGAACAGACCACAAGCCCTAAGTTTTGTTAAGCCGTATAAAAGAACCGAACATAAAATTGCAGAGGTGGAAGATATCATTCAACGAATATGACTTAACAATCGAGTTCCTTAAAGGGAAAGAAAATTGCGTTGCGGATGGACTCAGTAGATACATTGTACGGATAGAAGATTATTCGAAAAACAACGAAGAAGTTGGTTTTGAGAACCATCTTAAAAATGACTTAGGCGTTGTTGAAGATTATTCAAATGTTAACGATGAAGTTGAAGTAATTATGTAGAATATTTTAACAATGAAGTAGTTTTACGAAGAAAACCAAATTCACGAAAATCATAGTACTACTTGTCCAATTGCACAACATGATAACAATGATGTTATCTCTACAGCTACAACAATTCATAGCGCGATGGAGGATGAATCCTTACATATATTTATAACCGAAAAATCCATTAACATTTTCCAAAATACAATTTATTTGTCTTATGGCACAAAAGAAAAAAATGTACGCCTAAAATAGTTCACAAAAAAGTTCAAAATTATATTCAGATCGAAAAAAAAAATAGGAGTATTCTGTTAAACATTATGAAACGTTTTCTTATAAGCAAAGGAATCATTTGCATTTTTTGCAATGATTAACAATTATTCCTTGAGTTTCAGACTTTGTATGTAAAATATTTTGCGATGAACGCAAATTTAAAAATACTACGATCAACTATTCGACTCAGAGATATAACAGATAAAAACGAAATCATTACTTTAATCAAAAATGAACATTTAAGCAAAAACCATGGAGCATAAATGAAACGTTCTTAGAATTAAAGAAATTTTACTATTATCCAAACATGCAAATCGAAATCCAAAAATTCATAAATAACTCCCATATTTGCAATATAGCCAAACACGATCGTCAACCACTGCAGATACCCATGCAAGTTACAGAAACACAATGTAGATATTTGGTTCCCTGAACGGGGTAGGATGTATTTTACTACCATTGACAAATTTTTCTAAATATGCCACAGTTCATCCTTTAGAGGATAGAAACCGGATTGCGATTTTAAGTGCAATTAAACAACGCGTTCAATTCTTATAGGGCCCATACACGACACAGACTCTCGCTGCAGATCTTAAATCTGTGCAAACATGCCTTCGCCACACACGATGCAGACAATCTGCACAGACATTAGTTTATATCGTGTCGTCGTGGTCGTCGGGTCAGAAAAATCGGGGATACCAGATACTGGTTGTGCTGCTTTTATCATTGATTTGACAATAAAAACAAAAAAAAAAAAATATGAATCAAAGACAAAAAAAAGAATTTAGAGCAAGGAATTGTTTAAAAAAATTTCTTTCACTATTGTTTTTCATGTTTTTCCACAAATTTTCTCGCTCGTCTGTGCACAGTTCTCCATACACGACACAGACATGTCCTTGCAGACCAACGACATGTCTGCGTGTTTTCAAAAAAATTTGTATTCTCGCAGACGGCCGCTGCAAACAGTCGACATGGATACACACGATGCAGGCGGTCTGCGCAGATGTGTGAATAACAACAAAATGCGACGTGTCTGTGTCGTGTATGGGCCCCATGAGGGAAACCAAACAAAATGGTATCTGATGGAGTAACATGCATATTACACTCCGCAGTGGAACAGTTTTTAAAAGAAAAAGACATAACATTTCACAAAACAACAGCATCAATAAAAACTGGAAACGCCGATATAGAGAGGATACAGTTACATGGAACTCTAAACGAACACCTGAGAATAGTCAATGCTTCCAATGATACCTCGGAAATAAATGAAAGAATATTCAAAACTGTTACTATTTATAATAATACAATCCACTCTACGACAAAATAAAGACCCATCGATTTTCTTTGCAAGAACATGAGCAAGGAAGAGATTGAAAAACAATGCAAAACCTTTAAAGACCAACAACAAAAAACAACAGAAAATAGAAATAAAAATATAAACAATAGGAACCTTGACCAATGTCAAGATTTAGTTAAAAACAGAACAGTTGTTAAGTCCAAGCCAAAATATAGGAAACTTAATAAATTTTCATCTGATGGGAACTATGTCATAGATAAAACAATTAAACGAAATACAAAATATTACAAAAAACCATTGAATAATCACAAATAGAAGGTGACACCGGGCAAAAGGACCTCTATTTAAAACCAGCGCGCTTCCTTCGCCTAAATAATATGACATGGGTGATGTATTTGATTAAAAAAAATCCTATTATTGTAAAAGGGTCGTGTATTCGGAAAGAAATTATTTGTTGTTTCTTTTATTTTTATAAATTTCTATGGAAACGATGCTGTGTTGGTATTGAATTAAATTTAGAATTTGTATGTTTGTGTATTGCAGAGATTCAGAATTTATTTTGAATTTTATGGATAAAATCAATATTCTTCAATTCGAATTAAAATTAAAACCAGGGGCTAGCTATGTTGTATAGATTTTAAGAAAATAAAGCTGAATTGCTAAGATATGTTAATGTTAGTATACCGTTAACTTGAGTTTAGCTCACCTGATCTTTGAGGTTAAGGTCTTAAAATGCAGAATATTTAAGAGGCTATATTAAACAAACTTTTTTTTCTGGACCTACAAAAGGGGTGAGGCTAGTCGGTGTAAAAAGTTTTCAATCGCTAAGACTGAAGGAGGAATTAACAATAATAACTTTTCACAATATAATATAATAAAACATAGTAACTAAATAACACTACATAATGTATATAATAACTTTAAATATCTTTAAATTTAAGGTCTTAAAATATTATTGATTACGTAACCGAATAAATAGAAATATTGTGTATACTTATGTAGCCGCAAACATTTATTTGTTTGCTAGGCGCTTCAGCTAGATCTGGCAACATTACTGGTGTAGCATTGGGGGAGATGGTTTGTGATATACAGGGTGTCCCGTAAAGGATGGTCAAAACTGAATATGGTGATAGGCCAAGTCATGAACTTTCAGAATTTGGTAACTTGTTCATACCGAATTATAACGGTTTTCGAGTAACGGCTATTTTTCGAAATTTAAAAAAAATTACTTTGAACCAGTTTTTTGCTCACCCTGTCCATAATTGTCTTTTGTTTTTTACAATTTTTACACTTAAACTTTGGCTAATAGTTTGACTTATTTTACTGAATAAAAAAATGTTCATTTTTATCACCATTTGCCAACAAACTAAAAGATGAACTTGAACTTTGACCAAACTTAATTTTTGACCTCAATCTTTTAAGAGCTCCATGAATAAAATTCGTGTGACACAATACAGGTTTAATCTTCCAAAACTATCCCGTTTTTCTGTTGTTTTTAAAAAAGATATAAAACTTGCCAAAGCGGTGCTCAGATAGAAAGTTAAAACCGTTTGAACCCAATAAAACATGGGGGTCATTCCGTAACTCGATTATCGGCAGACGATTAGTTTGAGCGACAGCGTTGCCTTTATTTGCTTCACGTAAGTCGATAATCGTCAAAACGCTATCAACAAAACGATAGCGTTGGGACGATAGCTAAACAGGTATCGTCTTGCATTCATTTTCAAGATTGTAGGTGACTGTAGTTGAATGATTAAGTACCCACTGTAATTTGACATCTTTTTTTTCTGTTATCTGTTGACAAATTGAAGTTAAAATCATTCGGCGCAGCACTTTTTCTAATACAAACTTTCTGGACCTACAAAAGGGGTGAGGCTAGTCGGTGTAAAAAGTTTTCAATCGCTAAGACTGAAGGAGGAATTAACAATAACAACTTTTTATAATATAATATAATAAAACATAGTAAGTTAATAACACTACATAATGTATATAATAACTTTAAATATCTTTAAATTTAAGGTCTTAAAATATTATTGCTTACGTAACTGAATAAATAGAAAGATTGTGTATACTTATGTAGAAAAAATTTACGCCTAAAATAGTTCACAAAAAAGTTCAAAATTATATTCAGATCGAAAAAAATAGGAGTATTCTGTTAAACATTATGAAACGTTTTCTTATAAGCAAAGGAATCATTTGCATTTATTGCAATGATTTACAATTATTCCTTTAGTTTCAGACTTTGTATGTAAAATATTTTGCGAGGAACACAAATTTAAAAATACTACGATCAACTATTCGACTCAGAGATATAACAGATAAAAACGAAATCATTACTTTAATCAAAAATGAACATTTAAGCAAAAACCATGGAGCATAAATGAAACGTTCTTAGAATTAAAGAAATTTTACTATTATCCAAACATGCAAATCGAAATCCAAAAATTCATAAATAACTCCCATATTTGCAATATAGCCAAACACGATCGTCAACCACTGCAGATACCCATGCAAGTTACAGAAACACAATGTAGATATTTGGTTCCCTGAACGGGGTAGGATGTATTTTACTACCATTGACAAATTTTTCTAAATATGCCACAGTTCATCCTTTAGAGGATAGAATCTGGATTGCGATTTTAAGTGCAATTAAACAACGCGTTCAATTCTTATAGGGCCCATACAGGACACAGACTCTCGCTGCAGATCTTAAATCTGTGCAAACATGCCTACGCCACACACGATGCAGACAATCTGCACAGACATTAGTTTATATCGTGTCGTCGTTGTCGTCGGGTCGGAAAAATCGGAGATACCGGATACTGGTTGTGCTGCTTTTATCATTGATTTGACAATAAAAACAAACAAAAAAATATGAATCAAAGACAAAAAAAAAAGAATTTAGAGCAAGGAATTGTTTAAAAAAATTTCTTTCACTATTGTTTCTCATGTTTTTCCACAAATTTTCTCGCTCGCCTGTGCACAGTTCTCCATACACGACACAGACACGTCCTTGCAGACCAACGACATGTCTGCTTGTTTTCAAAAAAATTTGTATTCTCGCAGACGGCCGCTGCAAACAGTCGACATGGATACACACGATGCAGGCGGTCTGCGCAGATTTGTGAACAACAACAAAATGTATTGGCCTGCAGCGAAGTGTCTGTGTCGTGTATGGGCCCCATGAGGGAAACCAAACAAAATGGTACCTGATGGAGAAACATGCATATTACACTCCGCAGTGGAACAGTTTTTAAAAGAAAAAGACATAACATTTCACAAAACAACAGCATCAATAAAAACTGGAAACGCCGATATAGAGAGGATACAGTTACATGGAACTCTAAGCGAACACCTGAAAATAGTCAATGCTTCCAATGATACCTCGGAAATAAATGAAAGAATATTCAAAACTGTTACTATTTATAATAATACAATCCACTCTACGACAAAATAAAGACCCATCGATTTTCTTTGCAAGAACATGAGCAAGGAAGAGATTGAAAAACAATGCAAAACCTTTAAAGACCTACAACAAAAAACAACAGAAAATAGAAATAAAAATATAAACAATAGGAACCTTGACCAATGTCAAGATTTAGTTAAAAACAGAACAGTTGTTAAGTCCAAGCCAAAATATAGGAAACTTAATAAATTTTCATCTGATGGGAACTATGTCATAGATAAAACAATTAAACGAAATACAAAATATTACAAAAAACCATTGAATAATCACAAATAGGAGGTGACACCGGGCAAAAGGACCTCTATTTAAAACCAGCGCGCTTCCTTCGCCTAAATAATATGACATGGGTGACGTATTCGATTAAAAAAAATCCTATTATTGTAAAAGGGTCGTGTATTCGAAAAGAAATTATTTGTTGTTTTTTTTATTTTTATAAATTTCTATGGAAACGATGCTGTGTTGGTATTGAATTAAATTTAGAATTTGTATGTTTCTACATATGGAAACATATGTAGTTGTGTATTGCAGAGATTCAGAATTTATTTTGAATTTTATGGATAAAATCAATATTCTTCAATTCGAATTAAAATTAAAACCAGGGGCTAGCTATGTTGTATAGATTTTAAGAAAAATAAAGCTGAATTGCTAAGATATGTTAATGTTAGTATACCGTTAACTTGAGTTTAGCTCACCTGATCTTTGAGGTTAAGGTCTTAAAATGTAGAATATTTAAGAGGCTATATTAAACAAACTTTTTTTTCTGGACCTACAAAAGGGGTGAGGCTAGTCGGTGTAAAAAGTTTTCAATCGCTAAGACTGAAGGAGGAATTAACAATAATAACTTTTCATAATATAATATAATAAAACATAGTAAATAAATAACACTACATAATGTATATAATAACTTTAAATATCTTTAAATTTAAGGTCTTAAAATATTATTGATTACGTAACCGAATAAATAGAAATATTGTGTATACTTATGTAGCCGCAAACATTTATTTGTTTGCTGGGCGCTTCAGCTAGATCTGGCAACATTACTGGTGTAGCATTGGGGGAGATGGTTTGTGATATACAGGGTGTCCCGTAAAGGATGGTCAAAACTGAATATGGTGATAGGCCAAGTCATGAACTTTCAGAATTTGGTAACTTGTTCATACCGAATTATAACGGTTTTCCAGTAACGGCTATTTTTCGAAATTTAAATAAAACTACTTTGAACCAGTTTTTTGCTCACCCTGTCCATAATTGTCTTTTGTTTTTTACAATTCTTACACTTAAACTTTGGCTAATAGTTTGACTTATTTTACTGAATAAAAAAATGTTCATTTACATCACCATTTGCCAACAAACTAAAAGATGAACTTGAACTTTGACCAAACTTAATTTTTGACCTCAATCTTTTAAGAGCTCCATGAATAAAATTCGTGTGACACAATACAGGTTTAATCTTCCAAAACTATCCCGTTTTTCTGTTGTTTTTAAAAAAGATATAAAACTTGCCAAAGCGGTGCTCAGATAGAAAGTTAAAACCGTTTGAACCCAATAAAACATGGGGGTCATTCCGTAACTCGATTATCGGCAGACGATATCGTTTGAGCGACAGCGTTGCCTTTATTTGCTTCACGTAAGTCGATAATCGTCAAAACGCTATCAACAAAACGATAGCGTTGGGACGATAGCTAAACAGGTATCGTCTTGCATTCATTTTCAAGATTGTAGGTGACTGTAGTTGAATGATTAAGTACCCACTGTAATTTGACATCTTTTTTTTCTGTTATCTGTTGACAAATTGAAGTTAAAATCATTCGGCGCATTAATTTGTCTAAGTTTAGATATTGAAAATGAAAACGAAAATTGGAACAAAGTACATACAACTACCTAATACGAATACGACGACAGTTGAGAGTTAAGTAAAATACCTTTTCTTCTTCTTCCGGGAAGTTGTCCCATAAAATAAGTTAAAATCGCAATGTTAGATTCTGTGTCTGCCCTATATATTTATGTATATGTTGAGCTATTTGCATTTATACTTCTCTGTAAAAATATTACGATCAAATAACTTATATTTTGTTGCAATTATTTCACTTTTATACAAAACAACACAAAAAAAAACATTCTATTGACATTATGACACAGTTTGACAATTAAAATATAGTTTAAGAGTACCAAACGCTCTCAAACTGTAAACGATGGACGACACGATAGTGGAAGAGTTACGTGAAGCAAATTCTGGACGATCTCGTCGATGATCATCGTATTGACGATTATCGTTTTGAAAATTACGGAATGACCCCCCAGGTTAAAAATAAAACAAAAATAACACATTTTTTTTCAAGTATATCGATAAAGTTAAAATATCTTTTCAAATATAACTCCGACAAAGCTGAATTTTGGTGAAGAGCTTCATTTTGATCTTTTACGCATTTTCAAATAAAAACCTTAAATTTGGGCAAGAACTTTAAATTTTGTAGGGTGAAAGAAGGGAAAAGTCCAGTATTTTAAAAGATTTCTCGAAAACCATTAGGTTTTTTAACGAAATCAGGAGAGTGCGTCAGAAATTTAATTTAAAGATGGTTGAAAAATAAGTGAAATACAATTTAAGGTGTCATATAAAACTGTTTGCAGCGATTTCGATAATAGTATTTTTTGAAAAACAAAAGTTTTGGAAAATAGGTCAAGCGTAGATATTAGTATTTGAATTTTTTGATACCAAAATTATTTGAATAATACACCTCCCATTAACTGGAGATAGCTACCTTTTGCAAAACTGCTAAGAATTATTTTCGGTATCTATGTAGGTATACATGAAACAGGAAATCTTAAAATTGCGATTTTATTAAATTTTTAAAATTATATAAGCCTGTAAATCATTTATAGCTTTTTATTGTTGAAACTAATTTTTGATATTCTTATTTTATTTTCAAGTTTATTACCCTTCGTTAAATTCTACATACATATATACAGTCTGATCCTATGGTGTGATAGAGAGAGAGGGAGTTTTCTAAGAAAACAGAAAACAAATTATTTAATGAATATGAAATAAATAAATAAATACATATATTATTTTATTATATAGTTATTTTATTTTAATACCTAAGAGTCCTTAATTTTACAGCTATATTTTAAATGATTTTGCAAAATAATTTAAAATATAGTTGTGAAATTAAGGACAGTTATTAAAATAAAATAACAATATAATAATATAATATTTGTATTTATTTATTTCATATTTATTATATCATCACAACTGGAGACGAAACCTAACAATATGTAAATTATTTAAAAACACTAACAGTACCCTTTTATTCATTTTTGCAAAACCAGAAATCTCTTCTATTATATTGTCTTATTCTTAAATAAGGTTCTTTAAAAAAACAGTTTTGAAAAAGTAGTTTTCAAACTCAAAACAAAAAAAAAATAAAAAAAAATTATCTAATTATTTTTTTCAACATTTTACATAATTAAGTATTTGTTATCAAAATTCAATACTCTTATCAATTTTGTCAAAAACTGGAAATTGTATGGTTCTAGGATTTTTAATTTTCAAGATATTAAAAAATAAGGAAATCATTTTTTTTAGCAAAAACAAAAAAACACGACGTTGATAATCAAACTTCAACATGGGAACGTGCCCTAGGGCGGCAAATTATTGGGGAACGGCAAAATGTTTCAGAATTATACCCATCAACTTACTAGAACTTTTGTTTCTGTAATTTTTAAATTCAGAAGGTATATATTATTTAAACTGTATGTAAGTAGGAATATCCTCCTCGACAGGGTTCACCTTGCCGCGTTGAGGAGGCTTACGTTTGGATCTTCAGCTGACCAGTTGTGGATTTTCTTCCTTAAATCGTCAGCTGGTCGGCTATAGATTTTTGACAAACTAAGAAACCCAAACCAATGACAAACCATGACAGATACAACAAAAACAGGAACAAATTTAGCGGGGATATACACTACAGTGTCCGAAGTCACGGCTGCCGGCGAGGGCTTGGCTTCGCAAGAAGCTAAGTCGCCAGTGACAAACAACACACACACTTTAGACAAAAAAGACAAACCAGTAACAATGACTGACGAGGAAGAGGACCTACTCCTCAATCCTTTTGCCAACCTCGGAGTTGAAGATGGGGCCAGCGTCGGGACGGTTGACAGTGATGGTGACAGCATCATTGACTGCTGTTCCGTCGCCGGCTCCAATCTTTCCGCACCTGCTTCGAGTGTTGGTAAGACCCATACTGGAAAAAGGACTGTCTCCTTAAACGACAAGGACCAACAAATACAAACCTCCGGAATATTGGACTCACCTGCCAGACGTTGCGTGGAGAATTCCCCTACTCCGGGTCTGGTGGGTGATAAGATACCCCCGGGAGAGGTAGGTGTGGAGGTGACGCACATGGGAAACATCCAGGGCCTTAGCCCCACATGCAACCTTGGTGCGTCTACCTCTTCACAACCTAGACGATATGACGAACGGAAGGACCCTGTAAAGAAACGCACCACTAAGCTTCCTGTCACACCGTACAGACGTTGCATGGAGCCTTTTGCTCCTACGGGCCTGTGCGGTGAGAGGGCGGCCACTGGTGAGGTTGAGAGTAGTGGGAAGCACACGGGAAACATCCTGGGCACTGGCCCTACATGCAACCTAAATGTTTCCTGCTCCCCTCGACCAGGTAACTGCATGGGGAACTCAACAATTGAAAGCGACCCAACTAATAAGACTGTCGTGGAGAATCCTACCGCGCAACGCAAAGCCAGCAATGCAACGCAAGGTAAAGAGACTCCTCGGCGACAAACAGATACAACGCCGACAATTACGGAACGCTACGCGGATTGTCCGGATTCTAGCAAACAAAAACCCTGAAACCCTAACGGCTAAGGAACGGCTAGCTCTGGACAGATCCAGACAAAGATTAATGACAATACCAAAAACAATTGACGAACGCGACAATCCGAGTCCTAGGAGCACCGCATTAGGAGTGTCTAAGAAGAGCCCCGTGCCCCTCACTGACCCACCAGCTAATACAGGTACGTCCAAGCGAGCGAGGAAAGACATGCCCTCACCAACGAACGTATCACCGACGAACAGGAAGAAAAAAGCCAAACTTTCTAAGGTGCCTGTAGTAGGTAGACAAGTCGCCGTAGTAGACTACGGTAATCCTACACGGAAACTAACGGAAGACCAATGGCAATTAATCGAACTTCGGATCCTTGAGGAGGTAAATGAGGCTATCGTCAAGAGCCGGCCACCGCCACTCTTCGGTACTCTCGGCACCTACCAAGAATTCAAAATGCTGACATGTGAGGATGAACATACCCACACATGGCTTCAAGAATTTGTCAGTAAAACTGAAGCTCCCTGGCCAAACGCTGACCTTCGCCTCATGGGGAGGAAGGAAATCGGTGAACTGTCAAGACCTAGAGCAAAGCTAATTATGAAGGGACCGCTCATCCCGAGGGATCGAATTGAAAGATACCTCAGGTCACTCAATACTGAACAGCTTAGTCAAAACTGGGAGGTAGTCGAGATGGGTCAGAAAACTAAAGATGGCACTGAAGTGGTTGTGATCTTAAATCACAATCAATACCGCTGCTCAGAAAAATTGATTTTAAGGTACGCGTCGGTACAAACCGATGCAGACTGCGGCTGATAGACAACAAGAAGAAGGTAAATGGGGGGGAGAAAGGTATATAACAATATGAAAATAATACAAATTAATCTCCAACACAGTAAAGCCGCCAGTGCCAACCTAGTCTACCTCATGGAGGATAGACAAATAGACATTGCCCTTATTCAAGAACCCTGGATTGCAGGTGGCAGAATTAAGGGCCTTCACTCGAAAGAACTAACGCTGTATAAGACCACAAACGTAGGTATTAACAGTAGTATTAGAGCTTGTATCGTAGCTAGAAAACAGATTAATCTCTTTCTTCTATCTACATACAGTTGTTTAGACCAAACGATGGTCAAACTTGATAGAGCCGGGCTCCCACCACTAGTTATAGCATCATGCTATATGCCGGGTGATGGAATTGAAGGACCACCGGCTGAGATGACAAAGCAACTCATTGCACGTGCTGCACTGGAGAAATGGGACGCTGTTGTGGGCTGTGATGCCAACGCGCACCATTTGCAGTGGGGAAGCACTGATATCAACGAAAGGGGTGAGTTACTATTTGAATTTATTATTGAAAATAACCTTTTGGTAGCGAACAGAGGGAATGAGCCCACTTTTAGTCACCAAAACTCGTAAAGAGGTACTTGATGTAACTTTATTAAATAACTCAGATACCATATTCATAGATCAGTGGAAGGTATTAAAAGAGGAATCATTCTCTGACCATAAACTCATGGAATTCTTAATACCTGACACCCCAGATCCTCACAAACCTTTTAGAAATCTCAGACAAACAAACTGGGAAATTTTTATAAGGGAGGTAGAAATAGAATTACGAAAGCTAAATACTGATGCGTTACAAGAACCCGAGATTATAGAGAAAGCTACTGATAGCTTCACTGAAATTCTCTGGAAAGCATTCGAAAAGGGATGTCCATTAAAACCAGGGAGACAGAGTAAAAAGAAACCACCCTGGTGGACAACTGAACTTGGCAACATCAGGAAGGAAACAAGAAGACTTTTTAATGTTGCCAAGCGCACATGAGCAGATAGTGACTGGGAAACTTACAAATCTAGTCAAAAGAAATTCAAGATGGAAACTCAAAGAGCCAAACGGAGCTCATGGAGGAAATTCTGCAGTCAAATTGAGAGTACCAACGAATCAGCTAGACTCAGAAAAATACTTGCTAAGGGACCAATTGTTCTAGG
This sequence comes from Melangyna quadrimaculata, assembly GCA_949320155.1. Taxonomy (NCBI): domain Eukaryota; kingdom Metazoa; phylum Arthropoda; class Insecta; order Diptera; family Syrphidae; genus Melangyna; species Melangyna quadrimaculata. Next base: position 116,215,956 of record OX439484.1, read on the forward strand.
ATCTCTTAAGGAACTCAATGGACATTGGACGGAATCGTGTAGCGAAACACTGGAACTCCTGGTAAACGCTCACTTTCCTGGTTGCACCTCTAAAGGGAATAACAACCCACAAGTAGAACTCAGCATAAAGAACACAACACCAACGGAGCTGATTACGGAAGAAAGGATAAAATGGGCTATTAACTCCTTTTCACCGTATAAATCACCAGGTTTGGATGGTGTCTTCCCCATGATGCTACAAAAATGTGAAGACCATGTAATCCCACACTTAAAAAACATATTCCTAAGTAGCCTTAAATTAGGATATGTGCCGAAGGCGTGGCGAAAGGTCAAAGTGGTATTCATTCCAAAAGCTGGCAAGCCAAGCCACACGACCGCTAAAGATTTTAGACCCATTAGTCTCATGTCTTTTCTCTTAAAGACATTAGAAAGATTGATTGATATATATACGCAACGCACTGAGCCCGGAAGTCATATCTCCAGCCCAGCATGCTTATACAAAAGGTAAAAACGCTCAAGGACAAAGAATACACCCTTGCTGCCTTTCTAGACATTGAAGGAGCCTTCAACAATGTTCGGAACGAGGCGGTGGAAGGAGCGCTCGTGAATCTTAATATGAATAACGCTATCATCAGATGGATAATGTTCATGTTGAAAAACAGAGAGATCAACTCAGAGCTAGAAGAAGTGCAAATCAAAGTATCTACTTCTAGAGGAACCCCACAAGGTGGGGTGCTTTCTCCCCTTCTCTGGACACTCGTGATGAACACAGTTCTTGTGAGACTAAGATACAGTGGAGTCAAAGTAATTGCATATGCAGATGATCTAGCATTACTAGCGGCAAATTTCCCTCCACAATTAGTGAACAAATAGAAAATGCCCTATCAATAGTGAATACATGGACTAGGAATTGTGGACTTGCGGTTAATCCGCAAAAAATCGAACTAGTCCTTTTTACGAACAAACGGAAAATACCGACTTTCAAGATTCCTTTCATTGAAGGGACCCAACTCAAAATCTCCGATCACGCAAAATACCTTGGTGTAATCTTGGATAAGAAATTGAATTGGAGTCGCAACGTTAAAGAAAGAACTAACAAAGCCATGTTTGCATTCTACTCCTGCAACAGGATATTTGGTAAAACCTGGGGACCTAGCCCAAAAATTATCAGGTGGATGTATACGGCGATAGTTAGACCTGTACTGACATACGGTAACGTAGTCTGGTGGAATGCGCTCGACAAAGTAACTAACCTTAAACTCATGACCAAGGTACAAAGAATGGCATGTATTGGAATCACTGGGGCTATGAGGTCCACCCCCACAGCGGGCTTGGAAGCTATACTCAACTTAACACCCCTTGATTTATTTGTACAAGAATCAGCAGCCAAGACCGCACTTCGGCTTAGCCAAACTAGTAGCTGGAAGCGCAGCGCCATAGGACACGTGCAAATTCTGCAGAAATACACGGGAAGTATGGTATGCACTGACTACATTACACCCCGTTTAGACTTTCACAAGCCGTTCACGATCGCCTTTCCTAGTAGAGAGGATTGGCAAACCAAAGAACCATCAACCTGCGAATCGATGATAGCAATATATACCGACGGTTCCAAGATGGATACTGGTGTTGGTGCAGGCTTCTTTTCGGAAACTCTTGGACTAGCGAGCTCATTCAGACTTCCTAATTACAGCAGTGTCTTCCAAGCTAAAGTCCTGGCAGTGACGAAAGCTGCTAGACAGGTCTCAATGATGGCTATACCACAAGCGGATATCACCTTTTTCATTGACAGCCAAGCGGCAATAAAAGCAATTTCTGCCATTGAAATAAAGTCGAAGCTTGTGACATGCTGTCGCGAAGAGCTAAGGGTTCTTGGTACACAGCACAACATACGACTCTGCTGGGTTCCTGGCCACAGTGGTGTCCCAGGTAATGAAAGTGCTGACGAACTGGCAAGAATGGGATCAGCACTTGATCTTAATCAAGCAGATTCAACTGCTCAAATCCCGCCCTGTAATCTTAAGAGGGTAATCGAGAGTAAAGTTCTAGCTATAACCAACAAGAGATGGAACTCACTCGATACCTGTGTTATAACTAGAAAATTATGGCCCGGTTTCGATAAACAAAAGACCGACAAAATCATCCACCTGGGAAAAAAGTCTCTATCTATTCTCGTGAGCGTTACCACTGGGCACAACCAACTGGGTTACCATAAGAAAAAGATGAGTCTCAGTATGGACGACTTATGTAGAGGATGTGGTGACGAAGAGATACATGAGGATACTCCACACTACCTTTGTCACTGCCCTGCACTATGTCATCTAAGAAATAGGCTCCTCGGGAGACATTTCTTCAATGACTTAGAGGAACTATCTGACATTACAAGCAATAACATGTTTGAATGTATTAACGCTACAAAATGGCTTGACAATTCTTAAATACAGCTAAACAAATGAGTCACATACACCGACCCACTGATCTATCAAACTCAACCGCCAGACGTTGCATGGAGCCATTGCTCCTACGGGCCTGGTGGTGGGGATGATTTAAACAGTGGAGGTAAAGAGAAGGGACCACGCCCTTGAAAAGACGATTGTACGTTGACCTCTCCTCAACCTGGTGATTGTGCTTACGGACACTTCTTCAGTAACCTGAAGACTAATATTACTGAACGGGGCAGACGCATGCACCAACCACTGATCTATCAAGCTCACCCAGCGGACGTTGCAAGGAGCCACTGCTCCTACGGGCCCGGTTGAGAGATGATATTTCCGGTGGGGGTAAATGAGGGAATCACGCCCTAAGAAGACAATGGTGCGTTTAACTCTCCTCAACCCGGTGTTAATATGCCGTCAGACAATTCTTCTATACCTGGATAGCTTCACTGAGTTAACTGGGCAGTCGCTGGCACCAACCACTGATTTATCGTACCCAGCGCCAGACGTTGCATGGAGCCACTGCTCCTACGGGTCTGGTGTGGGGTTGATCAATCCAGTGAGGGTAAAGGAAAGGGACACGCCCTTAAAAGATAATGGTGCGTCAACCTATCCTCAACCCGGTATTTACACAGCGACTGACACTCCTTCAATCAATTTGTAGACGACTTTTTCCAAGCTTCAGCTTGTAAGAACGGTATTGACGCCCTCTAAGGGCTATGTCATTGGATTTATCATAGGTTTCTTTTATGGGGATTAATCCCCAGTAGGGTGTTTCATTTTTCCAAAATTGTGATTTTCATATGAAGTCGCTCACGCCCCCAATCTAAGCAATGTAAAACAAATATATACCAAATTTCATGAAGATTGGATAATGTTTAGAGGTTGCACATTTTGATCACTTTTTTCTCAAACTAGTGGAATATGAAATAATGAAGATTTTTGTACTAATTCGTTTTTCATGATCAATGGAAGGAAAATGGCTAGGAAAAACTAATTCTCAGTTTTTGAAAATCCTTCTCATTTAGTCTTGCTTTGGTATATTTAATTGGTGCCCTCAGTGGCCCATGGGAGAGGGTGTGTCAGAATTGTGTTTAATATAGAGTTACAGTTCTATAGTGACTCGCTAAGATTTTGAACATTATTAGCTTGGCATATTTCTTGTTGCCCTGAAATGCGCTGGTTTGAGCAGATGGCAGAAGTAGTAATATGAACTGATCTGAGGTACATGACAATGTCATGGGTATGCCTTTTGATACTACATCATCTAAAATACACGACTTATTCAAAGGAGACGGAAAAACGGTTTTTATCGTTTGCTTTCCGTTTGATATCTGTCAGAACAAAACGTTGGATCATCCTTTAGTTGATGATAAGGAGAATATGAATAAAATTTTAGAAATCAAACCTGCAAGAAAAAAGGAAAATAAACTATTAAAGGGTAAAACATAGTTTTAAATGGAAAATACATGATCAATTTCGTTACAAACTATTGCTTGGGCTCCATTAAGTTAAATATATGGAAGTGATTCTTTAATGAAACATGTGACGCTTTAAAAGCGGTCAATGATACCACAGAAATAAAAACTGCATACAAAGTTTAACAAACCAGCAAGGGACGAAAAACAAAACAATTATTATTGATAAAAGTAGAGTATGACAAGAAAGTCTTCAGCAAGCAAACAAAAACGGTATTTCCTAGTTCAAATTTGATTAATAGAAACCAAATGTTTATCCTTATCATACTACTTATTTTCAGAGTGTAAAGTTTCTATATTTTTCAATTTTGTGAATTTAGTTCTCCTAATAAAAGCAATTAACTTTTTTAAATCGTTTTTTTGCCTCTTTTACAAAAGTGATCAAAGTGTGCAACCTCTAAACATAAACCAATGTTCTTGAAATTTGGCTGAAATATCTTTTTCACCGCTAAGATTCAGGGCGTGAGCGACTTCTGCAAAGATTCTACATTTTATTTTTTTCCTTACAAAATGAAACACCCTAATCCCCAGGGTATCACAATGGATCTACACTGATCTAAGTGTGACGGTAACAAGATCAACTGTCAGCCCACTAACCTAACCTAACCTAAGTAGGAATATGTAACTAAAATAAAATGTAAAAAGTCGGCCAAGCCATTAGCGAGGAGCAGGATAATAACCTTACAAAAAAAGCTCCTAGTAAAACATCAAAATATAAGAGAAAACTGTTTAATTTAAATCATATAACAGCTGTTTTCGAAAAAAAATTTAATATTGAATTCATTGTGTGAAAGATAACCGTTAGTGAAATGATAGAATAGCAATACAAACATTTAAAAACCTTCGATTTTAATAAAATAATTTAAATTTATTTAATAAATTGAAAAATGTTCATATCATTTATAATTTTTATAAATAAAAGCAACGCGTTTCGGTTTTATAAACCATCATCAGGATTCAATTTGCTGACTTTTGATGTTATTTTCATAAAATTTCACTTTCTGGCAACAAAAAATTTACACGTTTGGTTGTGTGTCCTAACAGACCGAAAGATATTTTTTCTTCTTTAGTCTGTTTGGCCGCCTTAATCCATACCTAATCAGAATGAACCCCATTAAGCGCAGTTACGTAAAACATTTGAAAGAAAAAACCGTTAAACTAAATCTCAATAATCGTTCTTTTGTATATGCAGGCTTCCATTATTATATATAATATATCAATTTAATACAATGACTTTTTTAAATACAAAAATTCGTCTTTAAATGATAGTTTGTGTTTTAACAAAATATTTTTATTTTCCATTGTGCAGTATAACTCGTAATGCACCCGACATATTCACATAAAACGAAAAATTGTTATTGTGTGGGTGTAGAGATGTACTAATGTTCAATAATGGGTTGCTGGACTTTCGTTGCGATTGTAAATATTTTTTTCTAGAACATTTATAAGACTATAAAAAAAGCGCAGCAAAATAATAACCGGATTTATCTACATATATAACTTTTTTCGAATTATGTTATTGCAAAATTTCGTTTAAACAAAAAAAAAGGCAATCTTATTTGCAAAAAATACGCTTGTTATTTTTCATAATGTCAAAAAGTACATTTGTACGAATAGTTTTGGTAAAAAAAACGTTTACAGGTAGTCAAGTTTTCATTTAAAGCTTTTGTTAAAAGCACTTATCAATCCAATTAAAAAAAAACTATACTTTTGGACGCAAGGCCAGGCTCTTTTTAACGACTGTTCGACTTTATATGTATTGTATATGGATACCTCTTGGACTTGGGTATCTTTGTGAATAGATACAAATCAAACTTAAGCTTCCAAACGATGTTCAAAACACATTTTCATTTTGCAACAATACCGTACAATATAACATACTGTACTGCACTAGTATTGATACCTAAATCCCTAAATATAATTTAGATATTCAAATCTGAAAGCCAAAAAATATCTTTATCAGAGATGATACAAAAAAGAAAACGAAACTGAACCCCTTACTTGATAAAAATAATCAAAATGAACAAACTGTCTCTAGACTGCCAACAACTAACAAAGTTTTTTTTCCATTTTTACAAATAAAATAAACAAAATCCTTCATACAATAGTTTTCTCTATATTTTAATATGCAAACAAAATCTTCAGCGTAGCTTGAAAATCATGTAAAGATATTATGTCAACAAACATAAAAATACAACCCACACTCCCAAAGAAAAATACATACCTACACACATTTTTCAAAACAATACGAAATATTGAAAATTGTCATGGTTACCTAATAACAAAAAGGAATAATATAATAAATAAATATCCTTTGGGTTAATGGTTTGTGTACACAAAAAGCCGACATCATCTATTTAGTATCTGCTATTCGCCTCTTGGTCTGCAGGGCGTTCTGAGTAATTGGGTATCACTTCTATTTGTATTTATTCAATGCAAAAAACAATTGAAAAGAAGTTACAAACATCAAAACAATTGAAACTCATTGCAGACACACCTAAATTTAGTTTAACATTCATTCAAATTCAAATTCATTAAATTCATAAATTCATACCACTTATATACACTTTTTACTCGATTATGTGATGAATTATCCGATTATTTCCTTTAGTTTATCGGGAACTTATTATTCATTCAATTTATCAGTTATTTGTATGGGTTTATTACGTTTTAGTTACGTTTTAGTTACTTTTTATTAATTATAATGATCAGCTTCTGGTTTGTTAACTCTTTTGAATTCACAAATCACAACAGTAAATAAATAGATGTAAAAAAAAATCAAAAAGGTGGAGAAACATTTCCTTCCTTTGATCTGTCATGTGTCATGCTATGAAAATGGAAACGTCCTATCCCCAATTAAAAAAGAAATTCGTACAGTGTTTCACTTGTTGATGTGTAAACGCAGTGCACGTTCAGTTTATAAGGTAAATGTGTTGGACAAATTGTTTTCGGACGAAGTAGTTTTGTTGATTCTTTTATTTTATTTTGTTTAAAATTACTTGTTGGGTGTAAGGCCCTGACCAAGGAATTTGTTTGAAATAGATTTTAATAAAGTTAATCATTGAAAAGATAAGATTAAATTTTTTTGTAATAAAAAAAAATTTTAATGTAAAAAGTTCAATCATATAACTGAAAAAAAGATATTTATCAAAAATATGGATGGTAGCGCCTTTAAGTTGTTGTTGTTGTTCAAAATTTCAATGAAATTGACGGAATAAAAAATGGTCAAGCCTAATAAGCTGACATTCTAGTACGAATAGTACAATAATAACTAGGGCTGGCAACGAGACGAGAAAAGTCTCGGTCTCGATCTCGATCTCGCATGACGAGACCGAGACAAGACGAGACGAGACCGGCTTTTAAGCAACCGAGACGTGACCGAGACGAGACTGTATATTTTGACCGAAATTTACAGGGAGTCTAATAAATTAAAAAATCCAATTTCAGTTAAATATTTATTTTCTTCTGTACGTATTTATACTATAATAATCGAAAATATTTTGTTCCAATAATCAACAGGTTGTCCGGAAAACGTATTTTTCAGAGACGAGACCGAGGCGAGACTTAATTATACGAGACCGACACGAGACCGAGACGAGACTGAATATGTTCGATTTTAACGAGACCGAGACGTTTTAAAAAAATTCTCGCAGAGTCTCGTCTCGTAGCCAGCCTTAATAATAACAATAATAACTTAATAGTCTGGTTCGTCACCGATCCCCCTTTGATACGTACTGCGAATTGTAGTCTATCGAAATATGGTGTAGAGAAAAATGGAGGCGGAACAAGACAGCATACTTAAAGGCGCTTATAAATATGCTGATGGCCCAAATGCATTTGATAAACAAATAACACATCTCGACCTGTGACGTCAGTGGTCTAAAGCGGTGGAGTGCGTAATGCACCCAAATGATAAGACTGAGCAAATCTGATATGCGTGTATAAAAAGTTTTTCAAATAAAATTGGATTAAAGCTCAGCACCACAAAAAGGAGACTAATGAGTGCAAAAGTGGCAAAGCACTAAATAGCTATATCTCCAGCCAAACAATTGGTGGGCCTTTAAAGTGTTGTTGTTGTTCAAAAATTCAATGAAATTGACGGAATAAAGAATGGTCAAGCCTAATAAGCTGACATTCTAGTACGAATAGTACAATAACAACAATAATAGAATAATAATTATTGTTAATTTTACAAAATCTAACATCGCGAAAATTTTACCTAAATAATGAATATACAATGTTCCATAAAACATGTAATAACTTTATTTAAAATAAAAAGTAAGAGTTGAGTTAGAGTTGAGTTTGGGTTGGAAAGGAATAAATTATTAAATACAAAATAAATAACGAATATCTTAAAAATAAATTAATTATAAATGAAAAATATTGAACAAAATTGTAAACAAAAAAAATTGGTAATTAAAATATAAAGTTATTATAATTATTATAAATGTATTTTTTATTAAGAAAAATAAATAACTAAAATTAAATAAATAAATTTGGTAAAAATAAAACTTGGTGTTTAATTGTGTTTAAATAAAACACAACCCCTTACTATATACATTCAGTTTATTATTTTGTTTTTCTTTTATTAAAAATAAAATAAAAATGTGGAAGTTGCAAACGTAAGTGAAAATACATATATTTTCAAGAAATTGAAAATATATTTTTAGATAGAAAAGTAAAAAAAATTGTTTGGAAAATTGGCTACAAATATGCATCTATTATTGCGTTAAAACAAAGAAGAAAAAATATAAAGTTGTAAACCACGCCATCTAGACGCAAAATAAAAATTGTCTCTAAATTTGACTAAAGCTCATCGCTTTATTTCCCCATAAAAGTTGTAATATATTTTCTTATATAATTTTCATAATGAGCATATGTGAGTATGTTTTATATCTATACAGAAATGTATATTATATTGAACTATCTTTTAAAATGTAGACGTTATGTAAAAATTAGTTAACAAACTACTGTCAAAATACTAGTGAACACTGCCCTTAAAATGGTCATTTGTCCGCATTATTCTTAGTTTTATGAGAAAGTTTTTTAAATATCTTGAAAAGTAAACATCCTAGAATCATCCGGTTTTCAGTATTTGACTATGATTTGATAAGAACATTGAATTTTGAAAGAGAAAATAGTACCTAAATACGTGACATTTGGAAAAAAAAAGTATTTTGAACATTTATTTTTATTTTTGTATTCAAAATTTTGAGTTCGAAAACTAATATTTCAAAAACTGTTCACTAAAAGCACCTTATTTAAAAAGGAAATGATAGAAGGGACTTCTGACTTTACATACAGAAAAGGGCGTTTTAGTTCTTATCGTTGTTTTTTAATAATTTTTGTTTACCTATTTCTTTTAAATTTGTCGGGTTCTATAAACGGTCTGGCAGGGTCAATGCCCCTGCAATCGGGCTTTGACATACGGATCTGTAATCAGGGACTCAATCCCTAGGAATTGGTAAACATTTTATTGGTTCATACAATCATCCTCAAAGTTGATTTTTTTAGGTTTTCAAATTGCTATAACACATCTTAAGCCGCCTTCAGGGACTACAAGACTTCATAAGCATTACCACACCTTTCGACCCATATACTTTTTTTTTGTTCACTTTTACACCTCTAAATTTGATGTGGGCTCTCAGACTATATTTTGAGTGGTCAACCACTCGAAAGATTTGATCATTTTTGTGATCTTGGCGTTATAATGGACTCTAAATTAGACTTTAAATATAATGATCATATCAATAACGAAGCAAAATGCAGATTGGGTTTCGTTTGTCGATTTTCAAAGGAATTTCGAGACCCATACATTTAAAAAACTTTATACTGCTCTCTTGTGGGATCCAATATCGAATACTGTACCCGTTTTTGGAGTCCGAGCTACCAAAACAATATTAAAAGACTGGCATCTGTACAAAAACGATTTCTTCGTTATGCCTTTCGACATCTACCATGGAATATCAACAACCATCTACCACCATACAAAAAAACACCTTGCTTTAATTAATTTACCATCACTAATAGATAGAAGAACAGTTTTTAGAATATTATTTATTTACGATGTTTTAATTGGAGAAATTGATTCAGAATATATTTTATCACAACTCAACCTAAATATACAGGTGTCCCTTAATTCGTCAATAGTATTTTAGGGCATGATTCTTGGGTGTATTCTAAGAAAAAAATTGTTCTACAGTAAGGTCCTATCTCCAATTTTGATATCATTTATCGTAGATTTAAGAAAAGTCTTATTTTGGTGTACCCTGACTCATGTTTACGGTAATTGCGATGTTATTAATAATGATAGAAAGTTCGTTTGGGCCTTTTTTTAGAAGAAGATCTTACAAGCCTTTGTAACTGCTTCTAAATAAATTTTATATCTTTTCTCAGTCTTAAGATATTCAGTTTTTAGCATGTTCTTTTTTTCCTGCCCATACTAATTTTTGGACTTTGGGGTCAATTATATCCAAAAAATGCGTAATCAACATGATGTTATAATATTTTTTTTGAATGTATGTAACAATACTAAAAATAAAAGTCAGTAACAAGTTTACCGAAAAAGCCATAGAGTTTATGATCATTGGGAAAAACAGCGGCAAGTAAAATTAAAAAAAAAAATGATTTTTTAGCTTTAAGCTCGAAAAGCTATGAATGAAAATTATTTGTGTGGTTTTAGATAATTTGTTTTACTAAAACAGTTATAACGGATGCACTCTAACATTCTTTGGTTTGAATACATGCTAATTTTAGCAGCCACTTAAGTTGAATTCTACAAACTATCTGCAGTTGTTGCAAAATGAATTATTATCAATACTATTGGAAGATATTCCATAGGTTCAACTAGCTTCATCTTATTCCTAACTTGATGGTGCTTTGCTCGAGAGGTTAAAAATTGACAAGATGAAGAGTAAGCGGTAATCGTTGGATAGGAAAAGGTTAGAGCAGTTCAATGGTCTGCAAGATCACCTGACCCTACAATATTGGATGTTTTTGTATGGGGAAGAATGAAATAAATCATTTATTCAACCAAAATAGCAACTTAAAGTGGATAAAAAGAGCTCATGCTCAAAGCGTCCTCAGAAGTGAGGCAGTAGCTAAAATCATTAATATTAATATCAGTGAAATACGAAAGCGGGCTCCAGCATGCATACAAAATCAACGAGTACTCATTCGAACACCTGTTATAACTGTTCTAGTTCACACATAAAATACAAATTATCGATAACCACACATATCATTTTTTATTCATAGCTTTTCGAGCTTAAAGCTAAAAAACATTTTCTTTTTTAAATTGTACCTGTCACTGTTTTTCCAAATTATCATAAAATCTATGGGTTTTGCGGCAAACTTTTACTGACTTTTATTGTAAGTATTGTAAGTATTATTAAAACATCATGTCGATAACGCATTTCTTGGAGAAAATTGACCCCAAAGTCAAAAAATTAGTATGAGCAGGAAAAATGGAATAGGCTAAACACTGAATATCTTAAGACTGAGAAAAGACATAAAATTTATTGAAACGCAGTTACAAAGGCTGGTATTACTTCTAAAAACGAACTTTCTATCATTATTAATAACAGCGCAATTACCGTAATCATGGCTCAGGGTACACCAAAATAAGACTTTTCTTAAATCCACGATAATTTTTTTTTTTTTTTTTAAACTTTGCGCGCACAAAAGGGATTATTATTACCCTTAAAATATTAACACACAGTGCGAGCGTTCAGGAAATAGGAAAGGGTTAAAAAGGAGATACCGATAAACATTTGTTTTGAATGTCTGAATACTGTAATAAGAGGGAAACACAGAGCCAGGTAAAGTGTTCCACATTCTTGTGGTTCGACTAAAGAAAGAATCTCTTTACTTACCATTACGTCCGAAGTTGGGCTCGAGGGTAAACTGATGGGCATTCCTAGAAGCGCGAGTATTACGGTTGAATTGTTTAAGGGGAGGAATATTTCACTAGAACACTGTTTATAAAAATAACGGTAAAATAGGGAAAGACATGAAACATTACGGCGGTGTTCGAGAGATGTAATTGTTTCCGTTATAGATCCTTCACCTATCATTTTTTAAGCTCTCTTTTGTATTCTGTCCAACAAACTTAAGTGAGTTTTTGGAGCTCCTGCCCAGACATGAGAATTGTACTCAAGTTTTGCACGAACAAAGGCTTTGTAGATCATAGCCAGATCAGAAGGGGAAACAAATTTCTTGCATCTGCGGAGAAAACCTAAACACTTAGCAGCGTTTTTGGCGACATCAAATATGTGGTCATTCCACAAAAGGTGGTCTGTGACACACATACCGAGAACTGAGAGCTGTTTGGTTTCCTCGATGCAAGTGCCGTCCATTGATAGCGGCATTGGGAGTGGGTTTCGCTTTAACGACAGGAGACAGCACTGAGTTTTAGAAGCATTAAATTCTACGCGGTTTTTGATTTCCCATTGAACGGTGCTGTTTAGATCAGAATTTAATGAGCTTATCATACGCTGCCGTTCAAGTTCCACATCCGAAGGACATGGATGTGAATCTGTAAACGAATATGAAAAGCTGAGGGTACTGTCGTCAGCGAAACAGTTTAATGGATTAGAAGTTTCAGACAAAAGATCATTTATAAAAATAAGGAAGAGAGTCGGAGACAAAACGGAGCCCTGGGGCACACCAGCATTTAGTTTGTGGATTTCAGACTTGAAACCGTCCAATACAACTTGTATTGAACGGTCCGAAAGGTAATTTCTAATCCAATGAAGAAGAGATTCATCGAAACCAAATGCGCGCATTTTCGATAAAAGAGCTTGATGCCAAACTCTATCAAACGCTTTTGAAATATCAAGTGCAATAATCTTACTTTCTCCAAAACGATGGAAAGATTTGTTCTACTGTTCGGTGAGATATACCATCAAATCACCAGTGGACCTATTGCTACGAAAGCCGTACTGCCGGTCATTAAGAAGCTTTCGTTCCTCGAGATATTTCTTGAGCTGAAAATTAATCAGCGTTTCCATGACCTTGGAAAGAAGGGACGTAAGTGCAATTGGTCGATAATTAGAGGGTGAAGAAGATGCGCCTTTTTTTGGGACAGGCTGGACAAATGCTGTTTTCCATCCACTCGGAAAGAGACCAGTAGAGTAGGACAGATGGAAAAGCTTACGCAGTGGTTTTGCCAGCGTTGAAGAACACCTCTTCAGAACGATGGGAGGGATACTATCCGGGCCAGCTGATTTGTGTACGTCGAGATCTTTTAGAACTCTAGCAACTGCACGAGTGCGAAAGAAGATTTGTCCCATAAAATCATTTACGCTCTCAAGTACAGGAGGAGCCATAACACTTTCTGGCAGCGTCGAATTAACATCAAACTGTGCCGCAAGCAAATTGGCTTTATCTAACGAGCTGACAAAAGGGGTGTTATTGAAGACGAGCGTTGGAACCGAGGACGAGGTGGTGTTTCTTATGTTTTTTACAAATGACCAAAAAATGTTACTACCTTTGGGACATTGTAGAATTTTTTGCCGTAATTTTTGATCATGTAAAAATTTGGTTCGTCGAATATGAATGTTGCAGGTCTTTCTAGCTTGTTGAAACTTTTTCCGGTTTTCCTCAGTAGGGTTGGCTTTATAACAACGGAAGCTTACTTCTCTAACCCTAATAATCTCCTCACAGCTCGAATCAAACCATGAGTTTTCTTTGGGTTTGATAGATTTCACCCTATTCGGGATAAAATTTCTCATTCCACAAAGAATTAAGTTTGTTATCATATCTGCACTGGAATCTTCGCCACTATCGAGGAAGCATAGTGACCAGTTAAAGTTCCTGAAGAAAACATTGAGACCGTCCCAGTTGGCTTTCTCGTACTGCCAAACGGTTCTCTTGGGAGTTTTTTCCTTAACTGTGTTTTGGTGGCACGAGAAATTCGCAGATATGACACAATGGTCTGATGTGCCTAGAGGTGATAATACACTAATGGTGTATTTACCAGGGTCGGAGGTAAGAAACAAATCTAGAGTGTTGGCGGATTGACCTGCAAGGTCAGGGATCCGAGTAGGCTCGTCAACAAGCTGAGTCAGGTGATTTAACTCAGCAAAAATCTCGACATACCTTCCTTCGGGTGTTGTCTGGCCTGAATAGCGCAACCACGTAGAATTGTGTACATTGAAATCGCCCGTAACAACGATTTCACTGTGCGGATAATGGGAAACAATTCTCTGGATAGAGTCAGAAAGCGCATTGAATTCGTTGGAAGTCGAATTGCCGCCCAAACTTGGGCTGCGGTAAATAAAACATGTATGAATAATGCGCTTATGGATGGTGAACTTGAACCACATGAAGTTAAAATTTGTATTTATACATTGGCCATATTGTGGTTGGAGCTGATAAGCAACATCATTACGTACATAGACGGCAAGACCATGATGTGGAAAAAATAGCGGCACTAAATTATAACCTTGGAGGCTGAATTCCGAGGGATCGGAATTTTCACCAACCTTGGTTTCGCTTAGTGCGAAGACTGCTGGACTGTTTTTTACAGTATGAACATATGCAGCACAGAAATTCTTCCTAAGCCCCCGAATGTTACTATAATCGACCCTAAACTTACCTTCCATTACAGCATTCAACATAAAAAAAACAAAACTAGACAATTAACTATGCTAAAATTAAATATTGGGTACCAAAATTACTTCACAATAACAATTACCATTAGTGTTATGCCTTAATGGTAGGTTGCATTGAGCCGCCCCTGGTCACCCAAACAAAATTACAGCAATTTATCCAATATTACTTTGATTTAGTCCATTGCACAGATTGTATGGATTTTAACCACATAGTGCATGCAATGGTCAAACCAAAGCAACTGCGAGAGATGTTGGGAAGGAGTGAAATGCGAGTACCGCTCGCTGTAGCTATGGGTTATTTAGTTTTTTTTTGTTGTTGTGGATTATGCATGACTTTTTTTTTGTGGGTGCACTTTTTTTTTTTTTTTTCTATTACACACGCACTGGTTTTTCTCGCCGCGCGATATGTTGTTTAATTATTGGTTTGTTAGGTATGATAAATTGATAATTATTGCAATTTTGGGCTATTTATTTATTTTGTTTTATTTCACTTTATGGGAGGTGATGGCAAAAACTTTATTTGTTTGGGGGTTTAGGCAAACGAACGAAAAATACCGCACTCAAACTCGCTTCACGTGTGTTCGCAGTAGGATGTAAATCGGTACTGATGATATCAAAATTGGAGATAGGCCCTTACTGTACAACAATTTTTTTCTTTTAAGTAATAAATGATATATGTATATCTAGGTTAAAGAACACACTTTATTATAATCGGCAATATAAGCATGTTGAGTATGAGTTCTACTCGAGCCATGTTATTATGACTGAATTGTATAAAGTGTGTGAAATTGGCCTAGATATCGATTTGGTTTTTATTTAAGAAACAATAGAGCAATGAGTGTTGATTAACAACTTAAAGAAAACGGTCGTGTTTTTAATTGAAGCAAATAAACTTA
Source organism: Melangyna quadrimaculata (assembly GCA_949320155.1). Classification (NCBI taxonomy): domain Eukaryota; kingdom Metazoa; phylum Arthropoda; class Insecta; order Diptera; family Syrphidae; genus Melangyna; species Melangyna quadrimaculata. The sequence goes on from OX439484.1 coordinate 116,231,381, forward strand.
CATTTACAAATTTGGCGCAGCCGGGAAACTAAACAAAAAAAAATAAAAAACTGTCTCCCACAGTAGTGAATCATAATTATATTGCAATACAAAAAAAAAACTCTATTGAATATTGGTGCGATGTTAAAAACGTGACTACCTATATACATAAGCAAAAATAAAACGACTGTACAGCACTCCCGTCTCGAACAAAAAGTTTTTTTTTTCTTAGACAAACAAACAAAAAAATAATATATATAAAATTTATAATAGTGAACAAATGCAAACTCCAATAAGTGTACAAGCAAAAGCGACAAGTACACCACGTCTTCCCGTCCAACCAAGCTTACGAAGGTTTTTGGAGAAAATAAACTCTTTTTCGCTGGACATGCACAACTCGAGCCCAACCTTTTCTGAAGCAGAAGGTTCATCTGAACAACAGCATCAAGAACAGGAACAGCAACAAGAGCAGCAACATCAAACTCAACAACAAGAGCGGCACCAAGAACAGAAGCAGCAGCAAGAGAATCAACAACAAATTCAAGAACAGGAGCAGCAAGATCAGGGGCAACAGCGAGAACATCAACACGTTCAAGAGGAATCAACGAAACCAAACCCGATTCATCATACGGAAATCCATCTGCGGCGTGGAAGGAAATATATTCGACCGCAAGCGCTAACCCAAACAGTAAACAGTAACGTTATAAAAAATAAAATGAAGAAAAGAACAAATAACAAAAAAATGAATAACCAAAATATTCATTCAATTATTTTTATTACCAATGTTTGCGGCAGACGCTTGCACAAATATGGTTTCCGAATTGGAAACATTTATATCGTGTTGTGAATGTGCGGAAAAATCATTATCAACTAAGAAAAAGAAAGATCTCTTCTTAAAGTTGATTCCTTTAAGGCTCCGTGGGCGAGCACCAGAATCTGTCCAAGAAGCTGGTGTCACTTCACTTGAAGAGTTGTTTTCCCTGTTAAAAAATAAATTTTTAGACCAAAAAGCTTAATTGTACTAACAAGTGAGTAACGTACAATGTACCAACTTCCAGGGGAAACCCTGATGAATATTTTAAATAGAATTAAACCATTTGCAATAAAGTGTAAAGCAAAGGCAAAGGAACAATACGCTAGTGGGGTAGACGTTCTGACGCAAGAGCTTAACGAAATTGCTCTGCACACCTTTAAAGTGGGAATCATCAACCCAAACCATACATTTTTCTTATTACAAGAAAATCAAAAGAGCTTAGATGACATTGTGCCAAAGGTGAGGTTATTGGAACAAACCGAAGGCTACATGTACACATATCTACTATCAACCCATAATTTAAATCGCCTCAACCATACATACAACCACACATTTATACTATCAACCCATAATTTAAATCCACTCAACCATACACACAACCATTCAATTAACAATACCTATAACCCAAAACTTCCTCACAACTTCAACTCTTACCAAAGTCATAATAATTTGCAAACTCAGAATAATTCCCAACATTTACAAAATAAGTCAATGCCCAGCAATTTTCCACAAAAAAACTGCAACTCGATCCAAATGCATCTTCTGCGGAAAATTGGGTCATTATTATGCAGAATGTCGTAATCGCAAATCGACACCATTCTGTTCGACTTGTAAGATACATACAATCAATCGTGTGTAAAAAAACAAACGCGAGTCTACCTCAATGAAGTTGGGATACATCAAGATTGTAGCCAATGCAATTTTTGTTTACAACTGGGCATTCCGAAAGCGATTGTTTGGCTAAAGCGCAATGGGAAACCAATGGACTTCGCAAACAGCTGGAGAATCTTTGTTTGGAAAACTCCAAGGGAAATGTCGCCAGTACCCCGACAATTCCCAGACAAATGTAAAGATAGGGTATAGTACATTCTTACCTATGATTGAACTTCCCTTAAACATAAGTAAGAATGGAAAAGTCCAACTCGTGGTTGACACGGGCGCTCAGATTTCAATTCTGTAGAAGAAATCTGTTTTAAAAACATTTACAATTATAAAAACAATACGATATTAATTAAAACCATTAACAGCCAGAGTTCGACTGTTGGCTCAGTTACTGGTATCTTTGATCCTGATGATTCACGTCCATGTGAATTCCATATCGTGGAAGATGATCACCAAATATCAGGTGATGGCATTTTGGGAAAAGATTTGTTGTTCCAGCACTGCAATATTGAAGGCAAAGCGCAACGTTTAAAATTCTTTCGAACGGAACCGAAAGATGAGAGTTACTTTGTTCCTTTTCAATGCGGGAATTCAAGAGGGATGAGTGCCAATCTTAGTTGTAATACTAAGCAAGTTGGGACATTTAGTCACTATAAAGTCGTGGAACAAAATGGAGGCTTACCAGAGGAGCACTCTGAAGTCTCTAAGCCAAAAGTACAAGAGAAAACAATTATTGTGGGTAAAGATTTGGCAGAGGAAGCTAAAAATATATCCAATCTTAGTTCGGAATCTAAGCATGTTGGAATATTTCTGAGCGACTCTGATACCAGGTCAAGTCCTGCAGCTCTTGCTATCGCCACTAAATTCGATCATGAAGAGAACTTTCAAGCTGAGATCAAGGAAGTTAAATTACCTCCACGATCAGAAATATTAATTTCAATCAGCACGAACAGCGTGGCAGAAACTGCAATGATTATGAAGTAGAACTTGAAAGGCAGTTCATCGTATGTGAACACCTTGAAGACTACGAAGTAATTCAGATGGACAAAAATAAAGTCAACTCAATTAAAAATAAAGACTCAATTGAAAATAATGAAACTGAGAACGTCGGGACACATTTTTTTGTGTTGAAGAACAAGACTATGTATATTCATAAAACAAAAATGGAAAGAGTAGATAAAATACGTCAAATCGTCAAACTGGGCGAAGATTTAAATAATGAAAAAAAAAAATGCTCTTATTGACTTGTTTTATGAATATGAAGATATTTTTCATCTGAGCGGGGATAAACTTTCATGCACAGCAAGTATAGAACATTCTATTAAAACATCACCCACTCAACCACAATAAACCAAAAAATGTATCGCCTACCCTATGTCTATCGAGAAGTGATAGAGAAACAAGTTTCTCAAATAATGAATCTGAGAATGACGGGTTTACAAAAGACTTAACACACATTTTTTGTGTTGAAGAACAAGACTTTATTCATAAAACAAAAATGGAAAGAGAAGATAAAATTCTTCAAATTGTCAAACTGGGCGAAGATTTAAATAATGAAGAAAAAAATGCTCTTATTGACTTGTTTTATGAATATGAAGATATTTTTCATCTGAGCGGGGATAAACTTTCATGCACAACAAGTACAGAATATTCTATTAAAACATCACCTACTCAACCACCAATAAACCAAAAAATGTATCGCCTACCTTATGTCTATCGAGAAGTGATAGAGAAACAAGTTTCTCAAATGTTGGAACAAGGAGTCATTGGAACTCACCTCTATTGGTAGTTCCCAAAAAATCGGGACCAGATGGCGAAAAGCGTTGGAGGGTCGTGGCAGACTATCGAAAAGTAAACGAAGCCACGATAGGCGATGCCTTCGCACTGCCTAGAATAGGAGATATTCTGGACCAGTTGGGACACGCTCGATACTTTACCACACTTGACCTTGCAAGCGTCTACCATCAAATAAAAGTGAACGAACAGGACAAAGAAAAAACAGCTTTTAGTACTCCTGGCGGACATTATCATTTTCGACGAATGCCATTTGGTTTAAAAGGAGCACCTGCAAAATTCCAGAGATTAATGAATTTCGTTCTAACTGGAAAGTCTGGTTTAAAATCATGGGTCTATATAGATGATATACTAGTATTTGCGAGTAATTTAAAATCGTATATTGAAAATTTGGTCAACGTTTTTAATGATTTAAGAATTCATAATTTAAAACTTCAACCAGAAAAATGTTGTTTCTTACAAGAGGAAATAGTTTATTTAGGTCATAAAGGTACAGTCGTAGGAGTTCAACCTGATCCGGATCGAACTGATCCTGTAGAAAACTTTCCTATTCCAAAAACAGTCAAACAAGTCCAATCGTTTTAAGGTTTCGCGAATTATTATCGTAAATTTATACAAAATTTCTCAGAAATAGCATCTCCTATAAATAAACTTGCGAAAAGACATTAAATTCATTTGGGATGGAAAATGCAAAGATGCTTTCGAAAAATTAAAATCTTTCTTAATCACCCCTCCTGTTTTAATCTACCCTGACTTCAAGAAAACTTTCGTACTGACTACTGACGCAAGTAATGAGGCTTTGGGCGCAGTTCTGTCTCAAGGAGAACTAGAAAATGAACAACCCATTGCTTACGCAAGTCGATCGTTAAATAAAGCTGAAAAATGGTATTCCACCATAGAAAAGGAACTCCTCGCAATTGTGTGGGCTGTAAAGAATTTTAGAGGATATCTATATGGTAGACATTTTAAAGTTTTTACGGATCACAAACCGTTGCGTGGACAAGTGAATGTTAAGTTAATACTACGGCTTCGACATAAATTGTCAGAATATGATTTCAAAATTGAATATAAAAAGGGAAAAGATAACGCTTGCGCGGATGCCTTAAGTAGAATTCTTCTTAAACCCGCTCCTTCTGAGATAGACTCCGCTGTATGTTCTGTAGTTACTCGTTCCAAATCGAAAAAAAAGGACGAGAACACTATTGTTATTACAGATCAGAAGAATTCTCAAAGTGATGTGGGCAAAGAAGTCTTCCTCTTAAAGGATCAGACTATAGACATTTCTCAACAAGCGAAATCAGAGGTCAAATTACTCACTGACCAAGATGAAATTAAAACAGTTTTGCGAGATTATCACGCTCTTCCGCTTGGAAGATCGTGGTATCAAGGTATCTTCAAAACTTTTAAAAGTATAAGAAATAATTTTAAATGGAAAGGTATGCTGAAAGATATCGAAAAGTACATCCGAAATTGCAAAAATTGTCAAACCAATAAGATAGGAAGAGAACACAAAATGCCGATGGAAATTTCAAACGCTCCCTACAAATCTTTTGAAAAAACATATATGGATATAGTAGGACCTTTACCAATCACTGAAAGAGGCAACAAATATATCTTAACTTTCGAAGATGATCTGACAAAATTTATGGATGTAGTAGCGATACCCGATATGGAGGCTAAAACAGTTGCATTAGAATTTTTTGAAGAAATAATTAGTAGATATCTTATTCCAAAAATACTCGTTACAGATAATGGATCAAATTTTACTTCACATTTGTTCCGTGAAATATGTAATATTTTGAAAGTAAAAAAGATAGAAACGACCCCATATCACCCATAATCCTATGGTTCCTTAGAAAGATCGCACAGACCTTGTGTTGATTATCTAAGAACATTTGTAGATCAAAACCCATCTTCATGGGATAATCACTTGCGGGCAGCGATGTTTGAGAGGAATAACTCAGTACATGCCACTACAAAAATTATTACCAATCGAATGTCTTTTTGGTTTCAAAGCTACGGTTCCTAGTAATTTAAGTAGACAGGCCCAACATTTGTATAATCATGAAAATTATTTTTATGTGTTACGAAATAATCTGCAAAAGGCGCACAGAATAGCTCGAGAAAATTTAATTGCCAGTAAAAAATCTTCCAAAAAATATTACGATTTCAAAATAAATCCTGTTAGTTTTCATATAGGCGACAAGGTTTTGCTTCGAAATGCAGCAAGAGCCAACAAGTTTTCTTCAAATTGGCAAGGACCTTTCTCCATTGCAGCTATAAATGGCCCAGTTAACGCCACTTTACAAATAGGCAATCGAAAACGTCACGTACATTTTAATCGATTGCAGCTTTTCAACGAAAATTAATAAAACTTTTTGTTTCACAGAATGTTGGTGTGCAACATTATTTTCAATTTAATTTTCTGGTCATGGATCGCCCAATCAAATGGTATACCAGTGGAGCTCCATAGTGTCAAACCAACAGGAATAATGTTTGAGGAGGTTGGTCACGCTATGACTTTCCGAGATTACTGGACTATATTATTTCAAGTTCAGTTACCTGATTGGAAAAGTGCAATTAAGTTTGTACAAGCATGTGAAGGAAATATAGAAAAAATATGTACCGGACTAGCCAACCTGCCGGAGACATCAAATGGAAATTGTGGGCATTGGGCAATCGAAATAAAGAATAGAATTTTAAAAATCAGAGAACAAATCGACCAAACAAATATGTTTTTACAATGCCGTAAAAATCGAACAAAACGAGGGCTTATTATTGCAGGAGGTTCATTGGCAAAGTTTTTATTTATAACTCTAGACCACGAAGATTCCCAAGACATTTACTCAAAACTTCAGGAACTAGAAAACAGTAAAACAAATTCGATAAACCTAGAAAAGGAACAGTTAACGCTCATAAGAACTAATGCGGACATAATATGCTAGTGGAAAAGTTTGAAACCATGAATATAGCGGTTTCTGAGACATTAATTAACACAAGTATGGACTATCGATACTTGAAATTAATGGCTAATGTGCATGAATTTTCTTTTTTTATTGTGAATGAATGAATCACTGCACCGGCAAGAATTTAGCCCATTAATGCTTCCGGCAAACGATTTAAAATCCCTCTATTCTAATCTAGAGTAGCCCGTAGCGTAATGGTTACTGCGTTCGACTGTCACGCTAGAGGTCTGGGATGGTGCCATGACATTTGGCCTTGCGTCATATGGCCAAACCCCAAAATATGACCATATGACACATTGTGCAAGTGTCAAATGGCCATATTCGAAAACATGGCCATTTGACGCTTTTTCAAAGTGTCATATGGCAATATTTTTTTGTGACTTTTGGGTCAAAACTCAATAAATAAATTGTTGAGCTTTGGCCCACCCTGATGTGCCAAATGGAAATTTATGTAAATTATTTTATAAAACACTCTTTAACAACAAAATTAAATTTTTTCAAAACAACTTTTTGAAAACGTATACAAGTACTTGTAGGTATACGTTTTCAAAAATTTATTTTGAAAGATTTTAATTTTGTTTTTAAAGATAGTCTCCTTAACATATTAAAAATTACTTAACATAAAATTTAAATAACAAAATTAAAATTTTTCAAAAACAACTTTTTGAAAACGTATGCAAGAATTTTTTTTAAAAAAATTCGCGCGAATTTATTAAAAATACTTGTAAATGTTTTCAAAAAATAGTTTTGAAAAGTTTTAATTTTGTTTTTTAAATTTTGTGTTGAGTAATTTTAAAAATGTTAAGGGGAATATCTTAAAAACTAAACTAAAATTTTTCAAAACACCTTTTTGAAAACGTTTACAAGTTTTTTGTTTAAATTCACGCGTACTTCTGGCAAAAGAATTATTTGAAAGGGACATATGGCCATAATGGCCATATGACACTTTGTAAAAGCGACAAATGGCCAAATGTTGAAATATGGCCATTTGACGCTTTCACAATGTGTCACATGGCCATATTTCAAAATATGGCCATATGACACATGGCTAAATGTCACGGCACCGTCTGGGATCGCTTTCCAGCCTCGTCCACCTTAAAACTAAAAAGTTTTTTTCAGGGCTACTGCCTCTTGCGAGGAATTGACAAATCCTCCAAGAGTATCACTTGTCAAGTGCTTCACGTCTAGCCGTTCGGATTCGGCATAAAATTGTAGGTCCCTTCCATTCCTGTCGAAAGGCGCACACAGGAATGGTTGCGAGTTGTTTGTCACTAGGCCCTGGTTCTTCATGAGCCGTTGTGCCACCCGATTTATTTATTTATTCTATTCTAATCTAACTCAAACCTACAGAATAAAGCTTAATTTTATCTAAACAACCCTTGCAACTAAAACCTACACACAGTGCTAAGGCAAACGATTTATGATAAAAATACTCATACCTATCCTTGATGACCATATTTTAAGCATTAATAAGATTTACCTTGCACCCATTTTGCTTAAACGAGGTTCTTTAGCCTATTTGGACATTAAATCCAACTACCTTTTCAATAGCTCTTTCTCCGTCTGAAATTTTGAAGCCACAGAAGCAAATTTCCACTCCCTTTGCACTAGTTTTAATACCACATTTTACCAAAATAAACGATTCTATACGTACAATACCTGGTGAAGAGAATTGCGTTCGAAGTTTATTTAAAAAACTCTTCGTTTTTACCTGATGTTTGTGAATACAAATTGCTAAAAAGTTTTGAAAACTCTTTAGTCCCAATGGTTCATTAGAATTCTTAGTTTTAATGGCTTAAGAATCCAGCTTTACTGTACTCACAATGCAGTAATCAAGAATATTCCACGTCCCTTCATGGAATAGGTATACTTAGACTCCTTCAGCCCTGCATGTTTACTCTTAAAGGATGTATTATCCCTTTCAAAAGAAAAAAATTACAACAACTAATTTTTCGCCAACCTGAAACCAAAGAGACACCTAATCTAGAGATCCAAGATTTTTCATTTCATGATTCGCCAGGTTTTAAGGACACCAAAAGTTTAGAGATAGCATTTGTACTCGTCTGCTCAACATGCCAAGTGTTGCACGATTCGAGTTTAAATTCTACCGCTTTGGACAACTCTTTAAGGGAAAGACCACGAGATGTACAAATCATTTCAGCACCAGTAACGATTCCAAGACGAAACAAGATTTGTAAAGCCTCTGTCGAAAACAATATTAAAGCTAAGGTTATAATAATATAAATTGAAAATAAAACTCGAATAGCAATAATGTTATAAGAAATCCAATAATAATATGTAAAAACAGGAGTAGGTAATAAATATATTATATGTAAATACAATTTCAAAAAAAAAAAAATGGAAAAAAAAATATCAAATAGTAATTTCAGTAATAAAGAATCAATAAATAATACCTTAATACAAATAAAGTAAACAAAAATTAAAACAAGATATCAAATAGTAATTTAAGTAATAATAATATTTAAGTAAATAAAAACAAAAAAAAATGCTCTCATTGAATTTTTTTAAAAACAATGACAAAAAATAGCAAATAGTATTTAATATGTAATACAAAATCAATTAACAATAAAAATAAGACACACAAAAATATAGAATATTAATATGTAATAAAAAAATAATAATAAAAACTATCGAATAGTTTTTTAAGTAATACAAAATCAATAAATAATATGTAGTAAAACAAAAAATCAAAAAGTAATATGTATGTAATAAACAATAATTCGAATAGTGTATGGATAGTTGCATATACTGTACATATGTAATTTAATATCAAAAAAAAAATGAGTAGTACCTATTCAGTAAAAATAAAAATTCAAAATTTTAACAGTAAAATAACTAAACATCTCCCATCCATTTTTTGTAAGGGGGAGGAAATGTTAAGTAATAAATTATATGTGTATATCTAGGTTAAAGAACATACTTTGTCATAATCGGCAATATTAGCATGTTGAGTATGAGTTCTACTCGAGCCATGTTAATATGACTGAATTGCATAAAGTGTGTGAAATTGGCCTAGATATCGATTTGGTTTTTATTTAAGAAACAATAAAGCAATGAGTGTTGATTGACAACTTAAAGAAAACGGTCGTGTTTTTAATTAAAGCAAAATAAACTTACATTTACTAAATTAAACCTAACAAATTGAACGCAGTTACAAAGGCTGGTATTTCTTCTAAATTTATAAAGGTCTAAACGAAGTTTCTATCATTATTACTAACAGCGCAATTACCGTTAACATGGGTCAGGGTACACCAAAATAAGACTTTTCTTAGATCCCCGATAAATGATATAAAAATTGGAGATATGCCCTTACAGTAGAATAATTTTTTTCTTAGAATACACACAAGAATCATGTCCTAAGATACTATTGACGAATGAAGATACACCCTGTATACTCACGATCCTTTAGAACTGGGGACTTTTTAAGCCAAAAATTTAACAGAACAAATTATGGAATTCATGAATTTTTGTTTGCTGCATGTGCAGATTTTAATGTTATTGATTTCAACGTATCAAAATATTGTTTGAAAAAAGATTTATTTAGAATTTTAGAATCTAAGAGCTTGTTAAATTTGTAGCTAAATAAATAAATAAACCCTCATTCGAATCCTTTTCTTGCATTTAAATCACCGATGAGAAGGACATTTTCTGTATCTCCACACGAACTCGTTTATTTTTTCCGTATCCCAGTGGTTACAGTTGTTATAAGCTGGTATTATACGAAAACTTTTCGCATTAATTTTTAACTCCAAGCAAATGATTTCTCCATAATGCCGAAATTCGCAGTGGATGTTAACCAAATATTTTCGGAATCCAAAAATACTCCTTATTCATTTGCTTATTTATTTATTCGCCTATAAGAACAAACTACTTTCTTAGACATATATTTCCCTTATGATAAAAATTTTAAATAAAAATAAAAATAAAAATAAAAATAAAAATAAAAATAAAAATAAAAATAAAAATAAAAATAAAAATAAAAATAAAAATAAAAATAAAAATAAAAATAAAAAGAGTAATTATAATATTGAGAAGTAATAATATCTACTAATATAAATTTAATCTAATTAATTGTAATATAATTCATAACTTTTTTTATATCGGCATATTTATTAAAAAGTAGACAAAGTTTTGTAATTAAGTCCATAAATAGTCGAGTGTTGTGCTGTGAATAAAAAATGATTAACCCTCAAACAACGAGCTGGTGTATGTTTATAAATAGTTCACGTAATTTAGTACAATCAATATGACCAATTAAAACGTCTCTTGCAAGTGAAATCAAGAAGTAATTCTCCTAGTCTCCAGAGGTTTTATATCTATCAACGCGCACCGAGATTTATAAGATGGTAAGGGTAGGGTCCAATGAAGTTTCCTATGTAAACATTTCGTGAACCTTTTTTGAATCCTTTTAATTCGTTTGGAAGCGTTTTTGTAGTAGGGAGACCAAACTACACAACAATATTCTAAAATAGGTCGAACGAAACTGATAAAATGAGACTTTATTGTATAAGCACATTTAAATTCACTAAAATTTCTAAACAGAAATCCAAACATTGAAATACCTCTAGACACGATGTAATCTACATGCATTCTAAAATCTAATTTAGAATCAAATACAACTTCCAAATCTTTATGATTCGAAACTCTTTGCAGGACACTCGCAGATAAACTATATTCAAACATAATAGGATTGAAAGATCTAGTTAGTGTGAGAACACAGCATTTTTTGATATTCAATCCAAAATCATTTAAAAAGCAATCATCTTGGAGCTGTTTACAGTCAGATATTGAATTGATGAGCCTGTATATCTTAACATCATCTCCAAAAATCAAACATTGTGAATCTAAATTAAATTTCGGCAAGTCGTTTACAAAAAGTAAAAACAATAGAGGAACCAGGTGACTACCTTGGGGAACTCCGGAGTAATTTGAAATTGGCACTGATTTCCTGGAACCGATTTAAATGATTTGAATTCTATTAAACAAATAACTCTTAATCCAGTCAAACATCTGAGAATGAAAACCTAGAGATTTAAGTTTATTCAATAATAATTCATGGCAAACCCTATCAAATGCCTTTGATAAGTCAGTATAAATGACATCCACTTGGCTTTTTTTTCAATTGCGTTTATTCAAAAATTTGTAAGCAAAGTAAGATTTGTAACAGTGGATTTTCCACTATCAAATCCGTGTTAAAAGGGTGAGATATGGTTTTTAACTGCATCATACATTTTAGTTTTTACCAAAGATTTGAAAACTTAAGGGATCAATTGAAGTTTTGCAATAGTCCTGTAGTTTGCAATTGCTTGTTTTGATCCTGATTTTTGAATGGGTGTTATGTATGAACACTTCCAAACATCCAGAAAAACACCGTTGCTGAGCGATAAATTGAAATTTTTTTTTCATAAGTTGAATCTGCAATTTTTTTAAAAATATTGCAGGTATGTTATCAAAAGGCAAACTCAAGTTATTGTATAAATTGGCAAGTGCAGCGAGAATCTCATTTTCTGATAAGGACATAATACCAATATCAGTAATAGCTGTGATATCGTAGTTTATCTGAGGGTGAACTGGATTGGTTTAGAAATTTGATTGAAAGAACGATGCAAATAAATTACATATATGATTAAGATCACTGCTCCCAACACCATTATAGCTCATAAAAGTAGGGATTCCCAAAGATTTCTGCTTAGAATTTATATAATGCCAAAAACACTTTAATTTAGATTTGATATTTGATTCTAACGACCATACATACTGCCTATGCAAAACCTTTTTAAGATAGTCGTATTACTTACGTAGGCGACAATATTCGCTCCGGAAACCCAAATCAACCCTACTTTTACTTAGCATTTTACACATTGCATTCTTTAAACGTGAAAGGCCTTTCGTGTACCAAACGGGTTTATCATTTATCTTCATTCGTTTAACAGGAACAAAGGAAGAAAATGCTTCATATATAATAATTTCTTTCAATGTCTTGGAAACTCAAAATTGTGTTCCAATCAATACAATTCAAAAAATTATTGATGCCCATATAATCGGCCTTGTTAAAGTCATATTTATAATCAATTACATTTTTAGAACAATTTAAATTATTGAATGAGATACATTTTAACTTTATGCATAGTGCTTTATGGTGAATACTATTATTTAAAAGTGGAAAGTCCTCTTCTGATAGAAATGTTTCAAAATCTTCATGTACAAAAACAAGATCTAAAATTCTTCCGATAGAGTTGACAACATTATTTAACTGTACACAATTTAAGGCTGACATAGAGTCTAAAACAACAGCTTCAATTTCATTTACAACATTATATGGCAAAAGTGCTTTATCGTCTGTAGAATATATCCACTTAACATTACAAAGGTTAAAATCACCTAAGACTACCACATAATTATACATACCATTAATATTATTTATATGAGCAGTATAAATATCAATATTGGATTTTAGTGGAATGTAAGAAACAATGAAATAAATACTTATTTTGTTTAAATTATAAGGAAAGTTCACAAGACCACATATTTGTTCAATCAAACCTGAGGAGTTTAAAAGAGATTTTTTCCTACTCTTTAAGTAACTTTTAACTGCAAGCAGAACACCGCCTCCTTTTGTTAGTTCCGTGCAAATTTTATTTCTATCCGTTCTTTAAACATCATAATATGTATAAAAGTTATATTTTGTCGATAGAATCTTATTTGCAAAAAAAAAAAATACCAAAAGGTTCTGGAGTTTCATCAAAAGTAAGAAAAAGTCCAATGGAATTCCTAGATCCATGCAATATTTAGGCTGAACTTATTCGGACATACCCACAATTTCTAATTCTTTCGATGATTACTTCAAATCGAATTACACGACTTCTTTTCAGCAACAATCTGAAAGTTTAATTTATTCTGATAGTCAGATTAATGTTGGCCAATTACTTTTAAGCTCTTCTCTCTCTCTCAGAACTCCTATATTTTTAATAGCTCTCTCTCCCAAGGTGAATTTCTTTCTGAGTGGAAAAAATTTTTTATCATCCCGATTCATATAGTACAGTCAACGAAGGAATTTTGCTTGCAAAAAATAGTGCACTCTGGATTATTTTTTTATATGGTAGGGGATACCCCCAGGTATAACACACCCAAAGTCCCCAGCCCAGGGCCGCGAGCTAAACTCAGGAGGGGGGGTCAAAGGTAACCTTTTTTAGATTTTCGTGAATATTTTCACAACCTAGCATGTTAGCGGAAAAGTCTATACTACAAAATTAGAGACAAATAAATTCTCTATAAGAAAAGCTGTGTTCATATTTTTGCTAGGGTCAATAATGAATGAGGGAGATACGGAGGGTTGAAAAGTCAACAAATCTGAAAAAAACTGTTATTGTCTTAGATATTTAATGTTTTTTGATCAATGTACCTGGAAAAAACAAAAAACGTAAATACACATTCATTCACTGTTATTTCATCATGTCACGAGCCTGAGAGTGGAGTTATAATTTCCTTTTTTTTATATATATCTGAAACTATTCGAAAAAGTTGATGTATACTAAATTAGGCAAAATTTAATTAGCAAGAATTGTTTTCATACGGCACCAAAAACTGATACCGTTTTTTTTAAAAGAACATAATACAAAATTTTGTTGTCATAAAGGGGGGTTCTTTCTCCTCCCTTTAGAGAGGAGGGGCAATTCTTTTAAAATAATATTAAAAAACAACGGCAACACTTAAAACAAACAAATAACTTAATTTAAAAGCCAGAACTCCGTTCTTTTATTCTTTTTTTAAATCAAGTTAAAAAAATTGAAAATTTAGTTATTGATTTTTGTTTCTTAATTGGGAAATAAAATGCTGAATTGGCTTTTATTGTTCACTAACCCATAAAAACTCTTTATTAAAACCTGAAAACCAAGAGTGTGTGAAGTTAGCCCCCCTTTTTTGAATTTGAAATTTTTGAAAGTTGTTCCAGGTTGTTTCCGAGTTGTTCCGGATTGTTCCAAGTTTTTTTTGAAAATTATTCAAAAATGGGGGTTTAAGGCCCAAAAAACCGTTTTTGACCTAGCTCCCCTTTTTTCGAAAATCGAAATTATAAAAGCTGTTCCAGATTCTAAAAGTTGTTCTGAACATTGTCCCAAGTTTTTGGATTTCTATGTTTACAATTTCAAAAGTTATTGGCAAAATTCTTACAATTTGTTCTCACAATTGTTCCAAGAAATTAAAGTTGAAAATTGTGTATTCTTAAAGATATGGCCTTCGAAACTTTTTTTCAAAAATGGAAAATACGACTACCCAATTTTTTTTTCTTTTTCTAAAAACCTTTGGTTCCAAATATCTGTCATTAAATACATGTGCTTAAAAAATTTTGTGTCTGAGAATACACTATATTTTTTGCAACTTTAAAAAAATGCATTGGCCCCCGTTTTTCAAAAAACAAAAATCCAAATTTTGTTCCAAGTCGAAACTTATTTTGCCTAATAGCTTCCAAAATTTCATCCAAAAATATAAATAATTGAAGGCCTTATCACATAAAAACAAATATGTCACTTTATTTGCTCCCCTGCTCTCCCCTTTAGAAATTCCAAAATTTGAAAAAATAAACTTGATTCATTAAGCAATTATCTACACGCTTTAAAAATCCTGTGACTTTTAAGTATCTTATAACTTATCAAAATTCCAAAAAACACCCCCACCCGCCTTTCCAAAAACCAGAAATACAAAAATGGATCCAAATAGATATACAACCAAATGTAATTGTACTAAGATTTCATGTAAAAATTACCATAATCAAAGATTTTACAGCTAAAAAAGGACGATATTAAATAAAATTCTTATTTTGCCCCCCCCTTTTTCGGGATCCAACAAAAGAAAAATAGCTTTATTTACTATAAGAACATCTTTACAATTCACAAATCAAAAATTTATGAAAAAACATAATTAAAAAAAAAAAAATTTCACACACCCTTCCCCCCCTCCTATTCTATTCTCGTCCGAAATGTTTTTCCCAATGTTGATTAATCCATATGAAAATGCCAGCAAGTATCATTAAAAACATTTTTTTTTTTTTTTTTTTTTTACATTAAAACTCTTGAATTAAGTTCCCCTCTTATATTTAAAAATTCTAACAAGTTTGTTAGGGTTTTCGAGTACTCTTTTAAAAATGTCCCATCCTACGATATTACATTAAAACTCTTGAATTAAGTTCCCCTCTTATATTTAAAAATTCTAACAAGTTTGTTAGGGTTTTCGAGTACTCTTTTAAAAATGTCCCATCCAATATAACTAAAAAAATTAATTTAAATTATTTTTAAATTATTTTAAAAAATGCTACACAGACCTCTCTTGTTTTTTTTTTCAAAATGAAAACTTAAGAATAACTTCTAGATGGTAATTAATATAAAACTCATTGCTCTATAATATTATTTAAAAAAAAAATAATTTAAAGTGTTGTACATACATACCTAACCCACCAGAGGAAATCGTCGTGCATTGAACTCAACGCATTTCAGTAGTTGCTTTGTTGCAATTTGACTGCCCAAATGGGGCCTTCATCTGGGTCAATGAAAATGCAATAAGTTAATAATTGAATTGTGCTGCGTACTCAAACGTGCCGACGATTATCGATTGCTGAACTCAATGTTGAATATCAATGACGATTATTGATTGCTGAACTCAGGGCTTTCGATCGGTCGAATGACTCGACAAGCCAGGAGTCTTAAAAAAGAACTTGTGAGTGTCGTTTTTTTAACATTGGCGCAGCCGGTTCGTGAACCAAAATCAAAATAATAATTAAAAAATTATTATCTCGTGCAGAGTTCATGAGTTCTTAAATGCCTACAATCTGGAATCAAAAATGGTTAAGGCAGAGGAGGAAGAGATTCTAGTGTCTCTTATTTCCACGCGTAGGTGATGCGTTTGAACTAATTCGTTCAAACTCGGTCAAGAAAATGTCGGAGTTGGGAAAACTGTTTAAGGACAGTTCTTTAGTGCCAAGAACATTAGACAATGTACTGACCGAGTTAAAACATGTCACCAATTGCTGGGAGAAGACGTGAAAGCATTCGCGGGGCGTCTAGCCAAACTTCAGGCTACGTCATATGAAATAATTGACTCTAGATATAGGGCAGATGAGTCGGTTGGCCTGAAAAAGGAGGTTGCAAACACGGTTTTGACAACGTTTAAAATAGGACTAGTCTATCCAGCTCTTCGCCAGTTTATGTTGGGCAGCAAAAGTAGCGACCTGAATGAAATAGCAGAGGAAGCGCTGAAAACATCTTTGCTTATCCAGCCAAACGCAATGGGCTGCATGGGGCTGGAACGTACCAAAGTCCTGTCCATAATTATCAAGCCCCATTGAACAATAGCCTTATCAATTCATACCAATCTTTATCTTCCCTGCCCCAACCGCAATCCACTAGTATTTACATCACATACCCACATCTGCCCCAGCAACCTCAAATGACAACTAGCATACCGATACAAACACACTTGTCACATTACAATAATTCTCACATGCAGTCTGCATATAATCAAACACCTACACCACAATATACCACTGAATTTCAAGACTCCCCACACTCCGAAAACAGGCAGTCAACTAAATCCACAAATCAATTTAAAACCTGTGGATTCTGTGGTAAATTAAACCACACCTATGTTGATTGTACTATTAGAAAAAAACACCATACTGCGGCATTTGCGAAGACTATGGGCATATTCAAAACAGTTGTCCCCGCTCACAAATTTGAGTCACGCAGCAACAAGTCAAAAGCCCAGAGTCAAATGCAAGTGGTCTTCTAGGGTGGGGCATGTGGAGGACGATTGTTTCTCTAAGAGGAATCACCTTAAGGAACAATTGGGAAACGGCAAAAAATTTGCCCTCCACAAACACTTACATGACCAAAAGCTGCCTCTTCAAATAAAGATGAAGAAACTTTTAAAAGAAAAGAAAAGAAAAAAAAAGACATCAGCGCATTTAGTAAACGAGCCTCAAAGACTTAAAGAAAAAAGTAAACAAAACGTTGACTCGAAGGAGTCCAAATTCTCTACTTTTGAGTCGGTTCGTAAAACGAAACGTAAATCAAGACCACGAGTATGTGGGGCAAAATTTGTCCTAGGTCAATATTATCTATGGTTACTTGTTACGAATATTTGCTTGATTGTAAGTGTCGCGGAAAGCTTACTGAATGTGTTGTCTTTTTGGCAAATGCGTCTAAGAAATTTACTTCTACAGTTTATTGTAAGTATTTGCCTCCGCTTACAGCACCGGGGATTAAAAAGAAAATATTGTATACATTTAAGAACATTCGTAAGCACGATGTGTTCGTCGAGCTGCCTACTTCAATAGCTAAGTACGGAAAGGTACTTCTACTTGTAGATACAAGGGCAGACTCTAGCTTAATTAAACGAAGTTCTCTTCAAAATGGTATCAATATAAACATCCGAGAAACAAAACAACTGGGTGGTGTCTTTGGCGGTGTAGGTGTAACAGTGGGTACAATTAAGACCAATTTGTTTTTCCCTAGGAAATTTTGCACTAAATGGAATGTTGTCGATGGACTAGACGATGTACCAGCTGATGGTATAGTTGGCCGTGATATCCTTTGGAATCATACGATCATCGACGCAGTTTCCAAAAAAGTTACATTTTTGGGTGGAAGGAAAAAGGCTTTAATTGATCTACCCTTCTTTTCATTGTCTCTTCATTAAATGTTGTGAAGTATAAGATTGGAGCTCGGACACGAACAGTTGTGAGGATAGAAATTCCTAATTCAAAATCAAATGAACTGTTAATACACTCACAGGAAATTGATAATGGAATTTATTAAGGAAACACAATTGTAAAGGCAGACAATGGTTACGTCCATGTCCCTGTTTTAAACTGCACAACAGAGGACTATTTCATGGATACAAATTTCGTACCAACCCATTCAAATTTCAAAAATTATTAAATTGTTGAAAACACTTCGGACGAGAGAATATTAACAAATTTTCAAAAGGAAACTTAAACTGAACGAATAAGAAGCCTTCTTAGCTTAATTAAATTAGACAAAAATTTAACCAAGGAAGAGCAACAATCCGTAGAGCAGTTATGCATTGAGTTTAATGACGTCCGAGGGTGATCATTTAAGCTATACACCCGTGTTAATGCACAACTTACCCACCAAATCTGACCAAGCCCCGATTAACACTAGGCAATACAGAACTCCCGAGGTTCATAAAAAGGAAATTGAAAGGCAAGTGAAAGAAATGCTTGACCAAGACATAATTTCAGAAAGTAAATCTCCTTGGAATTCACCATTGCTTATTGTACCCAAAAAATCGGTTGAAGGCCAAAAAAGGTGGAGGGTGGTTGTAGACTTTAGAAAACTAAATGAAGTCACAATCAAAGACGCATTTCCTCTACCGAGAATTGAGGAAATCCCCGACCAATTGGGACACTGTCAATTATTCACTACATTGGATTTGGCAAGCGGCTACCATCAGGTGTTGATCGATCCAACCTATAGAGCAAAAACCGCGTTTAGTACCAGCACAGGGCATTACGAATTCAATAGAATGCCTTTTGGTCTAACTGGTGCTCCAGCAACGTTTCAAAGGATAATGAATCACATCCTGACTGGGTTGCATGGTATTTATTGCCTTGTTTATCTGGATCATATTGTTGTCTATGGTAATAATCTGGAACAACACAACCAAAAACTTTCCAAAGTTTTGGGTAAACTTGGAGAGCATAATCTCCAATTAAATACTGACAAATGTAACTTTCTACGTCACGAAGTAACATATTTGGGACACATATGCTCTGAAGCCGGGGCTTCACCTGACCCATCTAAAACTCAATGTGTCTCAGATTTTCCCAAACCAACAACAATAGAACAGGTACAATCACTTCTGGGACTAACGAATTATTATCGAAAATGTATACCCCAATTTTCCAAAATAGCTGCCCCTATAACAAAGCTGTTGAGAAAAGAAAATAGTTTCGAATGGTCCCCAGATTGTGATAAAACGTTCAAGTTCCTTAAGGAAGCGATCTCCTCACTACCTGTTCTTATCTATCTAGATTTCACGCAACCTTTTGTTGTGACAACCGATGCCAGCAACAAAGCTTTGGAGCCGTTTTGTCTCAAGGTAAGATGGATGAAGATAAGCCTATCGCTTATGCTAGCCGTTCACTGAATAAGTCTGAAAAAGAATTACTTGACTATAGAAAAGGAATTGCTTGCCATAGTTTGGGCGTGCAAACACTTTCGAACATATCTTCTAGGTCGACCATTTACAGTCTTCACAGACCACCGTCCTCTCATAGAAGTATTCAATGTAAATTGGAAAAGCCAGAAGACATACAAACGATTCTTCGCGATTTCCTCAACTCTGTACTTGGAGGACATCAGGGAATGGCAAAGACATATGCACGGATTCGTCATCAGTTTAGGTGGAAAAATATGCAGAAGGATATTGCCAATTACATCAGGAACTGTGACAAATGCCAAAAGAATAAGTCAGGCAAACTGATCAGAATGCCAATGGTATTGACAGACACCCCATGCCTCCCATTCGAAAAGGTATATATGGACATGGTCGGTGTTCTTACCTGACGTATTCCGGCAACATGTATATTTTAACGTTCTAGGACGACCTAACAAAGTATATGACCTGTGTAGCAATTCCGGATGCTGAAGCATATACGGAAGCGAGAGCCTTTTACGAGGAGATTGTTACAAGGTTCTGCATACCAAAAATACTTGTCACAGATAATGGAACCAATTTTAATTCGAAACATTTTTCTGAAACTTGTAAGCTTCTTGGAGTTAAAAAGGTTCACATTACCGCCTACCATCCACAAGCTAGCGGTTCACTTGAACGCAGTCACAGACCCTTTGCGGAATATCTAAGGAGTTTCGTTGATAATGACGATCGAAGCTGGAACCAATGGTTGAGACAGGCGATGCATGTCCACAATAACACCGTGCATACAGCTACTAAACTGACACCGAAGAAAAGTTTGTATGGGTTTGAGTTCGAAATGCCAACAAATTTAAAAAAACAACCTACACCTCTGTATAATGATGAGGATTATCCGAAAATTCTTCAACATCAACTACAGAAAACGCACGAAATTGCAAGGAAGAATTTGGAAATGGCAAAACGAAAATCCAAACAACAATAGGACCGTCAGACAAACCCTGTTTTGTTTGCACTCGGAGAAAAGGTAATGCTTAAAAATCCCACTAGGAAAAATAAGTTCTCGCCACTTTGGTTGGGACCCTACGAGGTGGTCTCCGTGAATGACTCTGTAAATACTAACATTAGAGTAGGTTGGAAAACAAAAAGGGCAAACAACAGCCTTGCTATCACAATTAAATAAATTGCAAATTTTATAAATAATTAAATAATCAAGAATATTTGTTTTCCTATTTTCAGATTATACAGACGAGCAACATTCTAATTTAATATTACTTTTGATTTGATAATAAATAAGAATAAATTTAAAGCTAAAACAAAAAAAAAGAGAACAAAATAAATAGAATTATTTATAGAAAGCAATTAAGATTTTATTATTGAGAACTGTAGAGATGATTTGCACACGTATTTTTCACTTCTTATTACAATCTTATTCTCTTTTAAATTTTTACAAATTGTATGTGTTATTTATTTAAATTTGATGTGGAAATTTAAAAACAGTTGCTTATATTGATTTGTATTTCAGTTTCTTTCTTGTCTTATTCACTTTAAATATTTTATTTCATTTCAAATATTATACATACATATGTTAGAACGTTTCAAAAAAAAATTGTTTCCGATGTTTCCGCAGCCAGGCTCAAAAGTTTAGGCTTGATAAGAAAATACGTCTCTGAAAATTTCAGCTTTTAATATTAACGTTTAGAGGTAGCTCAACGCCGTTTTCGAATTTCCATATTTGTATGGAACAAAACACATGTTTGTGTTTGGAATTTTATAACTTAATAATAGAAAGTATTTAAATCATAGACTTGTGTCTCATCTTTATTCAAATATTCGCTTCGAAACGACTTTTCTAGTGGACCTAAACACAAATTTAGTTATATTTAAAAAAAAAAAAAATATATGTAAAATATTTTGTAAGGTTTTTACAAACCTGTATGTAACACTTTTATGCCTAGGTATGTAAATACCTTAACAAATATTTTGCATATATTTTTTTTTTTTTAAATTATAACTAAATTTGTGTTTAGGTCCACTAGAAAAGTCGTTTCGAAGCGAATATTTGAATAATGATTTGAGTAAAAAATGATCGTTGGATACTGTTTGATAGGAAAATTGCTCCTCTAAAGAAAGGTCTTAAGTAAGTTTTTATAAAAGAGACACTTATTAACACAATATTTAGAATACTAATAGAAATGCTTATTTTAAAATAATTTAATAAATGCTAATTTTATGGGTTAAGTTTAATAAGCCATAACTTTTAAACGGTTAGACTTGTGAAAAAAATGTTAAGACCGTTTTTGTAGAGCGTTCAATTTTCTATAAAAAAGAGTTATGTCTATGATTTAAATACTTTCTATTATTAAGTTATAAAATTCCAAACACAAACATGTGTTTTGTTCCATATAAATCGTATGGAAACCCGAAAACGGCGTTGAGCTACCTCTAAACGTTAATATTAAAAGCTCAAATTTTCACAGACGTATTTTCTTATCAAGCCTAAACTTTTGAGCCTGGTTGCGGAAAAATCGGAGACAATTTTTTTTTGAAACGGTCTAATATGTATATCATTTCATAAAATATTATATAATATTAAATATTGTAGCGAGAGCCTTTTACAAGGAGATTGTTACAAGGTTCTGCATACCAAAATTACTTGTCACAGATAATGGAACCAATTATACTTCGAAACTTTTTTCTGAAACTTGTAAGCTTCTTGGAGTTAAAAAGGTTCACAATACCGCCTACCATCCACAAGCTAGCGGTTCACTTGAACGCAGTCACAGACCCTTAGCGGAATATCTAAGGAGTTTCGTTGATAATGATGATCGGAGCTGGGACCAATGGTTGAGACAGGCCATACATGTCCACAATAACACCGTGCATACAGCTACTAAACTGACACCGACGAAAAGTGTGTATGGTTTTGAGTTCGAAATGCCAACAAATTTAAAAAAACAACCTACACCTCTGTATAATGATGAGGATTATCCGAAAATTCTTCAACATCAACTACAGAAAACGCACGAAATTGCAAGGAAGAATTTGGAAATGGCAAAACGAAAATCGAAACAACAATAGGACCGTCCGACAAACCCTGTTTCGTTTGCAGTCGGTGAAAAGGTAATGCTTAAAAATCCCACTAGGAAAAATAAGTTCTCGACAATTTGGTTGGGACCCTACGAGGTGGTCTCCGTGAATGACTCTGTAAATACTAACATTAGAGTAGGTTGGAAAACAAAGAGGGCAAACAACAACCAGCATAAACCTTGCTATCACAATTAATTAAATTGCAAATTTTATAAATAATTAAATAATCAAGATTTTTTGTTTTCCTATTTTCAGATTATACAGACGACCAACATTCTAATTTAATATTACTTTTGATTTGATAATAAATAAAAATAAATTTAAAGCTAAAACAAAAAAAAGAGAAAAAAATAAATAGAATTATTTATGGTAAAAATGACTAGAAAGCAGTTAAGATTTTATTATTGAGAACTGTTGAAATGATTTGCACACGTATTTTTCACTTCTTATAACAATCTCATTCTCTTTTAAATTTTTAAAAATTTTATGTGTTATTTATTTAAATTTGATGTGGAAATTTAAAAACAGTTGCTTATATTGATTTGTATTTCAGTTTCTTTCTTGTCTTATTCATTTTAATTATTTTATTTCATTTCAAATATTATACATACATACATATGTATATCATTTCATAAAATATTATATTATATTAAATATTGTTCTCTATTGATTAACCTATATTGTAGTCAATTTAAAGTACGTATATACATAAACATGTATATACATATACATATCTACATATACAAAAAATTAAAGTATCAATGAAAGTCTTCTTAAGAATTATTTTTCTCGTGGCAAACGTATCCACTGGAACTATCACATCAACTGCGTACCAGATTGAAGACCTAGCAATAACTCCGGCACTATTTGAAGCCATTGGAAAGGCGGTATTCTATCATAATGAATGGACCATTTTAACGAAAATGACACCTATGGACTTCTCCCAAGTGTTAAGCTTCGTCGACAAGTGTGACGGCAAAATCAAGAAGTTGTGCGAACCATTGGAAACAACATTCCGAACTAATTGCAACATGAGGACAAATGAGTTGGAAGTCATCACGGCAAATCATCGGCTAAACAACATACGACTGAGGCATATGGTTTCCCACCGAAGAAACAAAAGGGCCGTATAAACAGTTGGCAATTTTTTTCATTGGGCTTTTGGAATTATGGACAATGAAGATTCCAAGAACATATACAATCGACTTAAGACATTGTATAGCGATGAGAACGAAACATTCACCCTGTTAAAAAAACAAATAACTGTGGCGAGCTCTAATTTTGATAGACTCAGTAAACCAGTTAAAGTCTTAACAGCGGAGGTGGAAGAGTTTGGGAAAAGCCTGGACATTATGAAGAAAGTTTACGAAAACTTTTCTTCGGCAACAATCAAAGATCTTGCTGTTATAAAACTATAAAAGAAGATTAACCAGTTGATATCATTAATAACAGCCAAGTAAATAGAAATTCAGAACCGTCAATCAACTGAACTATCTATCTTTAATGACTTGTTCCAATAACATCAGTGCTGAAGGGTTCTACCTATAAAGTTGCATTATATCAATGCAACTTTATAGGTAAAATCAATGGCTGTTCAATATAAGAGAACCAGTCATTCTAAGCTTCAATTGTGATGGACAGCTGTATGCTCCGAAACTTAAGCGTTTTGGAATCCTCCAAATATTAAGGCCCTGCGACATAAATACGAAGGAATTGGAAGGATTGGAATTCCAACCTTAAGATCCATCAACCGCGAGTAAACCATTCGGAGTTGATTGAAGCATTACGGACTAAATTCGGTAATCTCACTGTCAGGACCCTTTTTAAACGAACACTTTTATCACTAGGCAATCATAGTGAGATGATCGCGAACTTAAGGATGGGACGAAGTCATTGGACGATCTGAAACTAGAGGCAAACCACATTGAAAGAAGAAAGAGTGTTGCTAGACAGCGAGTCGAAATTGATGTTCATCGTTACTCCTTTATGTCCGTCAGCGTGCTTGTGATAGCATTTGTGTTGTTAATGGTACCATTTAGGAAATTTGAATAACACCGCCAGCCCAAACCAAATCACAACGAACATTGCAAACGTTGTTCCCGACAATTCTGATGCCGTCGAGATGGAGGTTCCCGTCGAGATGAATAACTTTCCGGTGCGATAGGCTTCAACGAGGAAATCGACGAGAGAGGTCACGTTTGCCCGAGTTTAACTAATTTTATTTTATATAAAACAGAATAACTTATTTTATTTATAATAAAAATTTAAAGCCAAACGAGTTGTCATTAGTAACTAAGAGAAAACTTGAATGAAAAATATCTATGAATTTTCAGAATATTTTAGAATTTTACATATAACGTAAAAAAAAAAACAAAATACAATGTTTTTGAATTTCAAAACTAGAGTTAATATGAACAAGTATTATAAATATTTAAGTAATTCAATGTTAACGTTTAAGTTGATGTGCATGAACTATACCGCCACACATACCTATAATAAAATAAAACTTTGTTCATTCATTACAAATAAAATAAAAATAAATATTTATGTCAAACAATAAGAGCCAAAATCTTTCGTTAAATTCGTGTTTTAAAAATATAAAATTTATAGATGTTAAGAACAAAACGTAAAGTTTATAACAATAAACCGAAAATATTATAATTAAACAAATGTTATATAAATACCTAAATATGAATCGATATTGAATTTTAGCCATATTTTATTGCTTTTTGAGTTGATATTTCTGCTTAAAAGATATAAAATCAATAAAACTGTTTCCAAAATTAAAAACAAAATAAAAATTGAATACATTATATTTAAATTTAATAAAACTGTTTCCAAAATTAAAACTAAAACAAAAATTGAATACAATATATTTAAATTTTATAAAACTGCTTTCAAATTCAAAATGTTACAAATTTTTAAGAAAATAAATTGTTAATAAAATAAATTTGGTCTTGTCGACTGTTATTCGATTGATCGCTAGGTTTTCCCGGGAAAGGGAGGGATGTTGTACATACATACCTAACCCACCAGAGGAAATCGTCGTACATTGAACTCAACGCATTTCAGTAGTTGCTTTGTTGCAGTTTGACTGCCCAACCGGTATCACCATACCGATATCTGGGTCAATGAAAATGCAATAAGTTAATAATTGAATTGTGCTGCGTACTCAAACGTGCCGACGATTATCGATGGCTGAACTCAAGGCTTTCGGTCGGTCGAATGACTCGACAAGCCAGGAGTATTAAAAAAGAACTTGTGAGTGTCGTTTCCTACTTTAACAAAAGCAAAAAAAAAAATATTTACGATCTAAAATTAAACTTTTTTTCTGACCCACCTTTTATGATATTCAACATTCAAAAACTTCTTACAGGTTGTTCTAGGGCTCTTCTAAGTTGTTCCAAGCTTTCGTTTCTTAAAATTGATATTTAGTATGAGAAATTCCAAAAAAAATGCTCCCCCGCCCCCCCTTTTGAGACATCCAAAATCTAAAACTTGTTCCAGGTGCAGAATCACTCAAATGCAATTGTTCCAAGGATTCGTGCAAAAATATTAAAAATTAAAGATTTCAATCCAAAAAAACGATTTAAATGAAAAAATCATGTTAATTTTGCGCTGGCCCCCCTTTAACGAAATTCAAAAACTTGTTCCAGGTTGTTCTAGGGCTCTTCTTAATTGTTCCAAGCGTTCGTTTCTTAAAATTGATATTAAGAATGAGAAATTTCAAAAAAAGCTCCCCCGCCCCCCTTTTGAGATATCCAAAACCTAAAACTTGGTCCAGGTGCAGAATCACTCCAATGCAATTGTTCCAAGGATTCGTGCAAAAATATTAAAAATTAAAGATTTCAATCCAAAAAAACGATTTAAATGAAAAAATCATGTTAATTTTGCGCTGGCCACCCTTTAACGAAATTCAAAAACTTGTTCCAGGTTGTTCTAGGGCTCTTCTTAATTGTTCCAAGCGTTCGTTTCTTAAAATTGATATTAAGAATGAGAAATTTCAAAAAAAGCTCCCCCGCCCCCCTTTTGAGATATCCAAAACCTAAAACTTGGTCCAGGTGCAGAATCACTCAAATGCAATTTTTCCAAGGATTCGTGCAAAAATATTGAAAATTAAAGATTTTAATGCAAAAAAACGTTTTCTGGCCCCGTTTTTAGATATCCAAAATCTTAAACATGTTCCAGGTCCAAAACCACTTAAATGCAATTGTTCTAAGGATTCATGCAAAAATTAAAGATTTTAATAAAAAAAAAAACGATTTAAATGAAAAAATTATGTTTATTTTGCGCTGGCCCCCCTTTTACGAAATTTAAAATTCAAGAATTTGTTCCAGATTGTTCTAGGGCTCTTCTTAGTTGTTCCAAGCTTTCGTTCCTTAAAATTTATATTTAGTATGATAAATTTCAAAAAAATGCTCCCCCGCCCCCTTTTGAGATATCAAAAATCTAAAACTTGTTCCAGGTGAAGAATCACTCAAACGCTATTGTTACTAGGATTTTTGCAAAAATATTGAAAATTAAAGATTTTAATGCAAAGAAACGTTTTCTGGCCCCCCTTTTTAGATATCCAAAATCTTAAACTTGTTCCAGGTCCAAAACCACTCAAATGGAATTATTCCAAGGATTCATGCAAAAATATTAAAAATTAAAGATTTTAATCCAATATAACTAAAAAAATTAATTTTAATTATTTTTAAATAATGCTAGACACCCCTTTCTTATTTTTTTTTTTTCAAAATGAAAACTTAAGAATAAATTCTAGATGGTAATTAATATAAAACTCATAACCCTATTATAATGTTTAAAAAAAAATTAATTTTAAGCAAAAAAAATATTTATGATCTAAAATTAAATTTTTCTTCTGACCCCCCTTTTACAAAATTAAACATTCAAAAACTTGTTCCAGGTTGTTCTAGGGCTATCCAAATATCCAAAATCTTAAACTTGTTCCAGGTCCAAAACCACTCAAATGCAATTGTTCTAAGGATTCTAAGGAAAATCATGTTTATTTTGCGCTGGCCCCCCTTTTACGAAATTCAAAATTCAAGAATTTGTTCCAGGTTGTTCTAGGGCTCTTCTTAGTTGTTCCAAGCTTTCATTCCTTAAAATTTATAATTAGTACGATAAATTTCAAAAAAATGCTCCCCCGCCCCCTTTTGAGATATCAAAAATCTAAAACTTGTTCCAGGTGAAGAATCACTTTTCTGGCCCCCCCTTTTTAGATATCCAAAATCTTAAACTTGTTCCAGGTCCAAAACCACTCAAATGGAATTATTCCAAGGATTCATGCAAAAATATTAAAAATTAAAGATTTTAATCCAATATAACTAAAAAAATGAATTTTAATTATTTTTAAATAATGCTAGACAGACCTTTCTTATTTTTTTTTTTTTCAAAATGAAAACTTAAGAATAAATTCTAGATGGTAATTAATATAAAACTCATAACCCTATAATATTGTTTAAAAAAAATTAATTTTAAGCAAAAGAGAATATTTATGATCTAAAATTAAATTTTTCTTCTGACCCCCCTTTTACAAAATTAAACATTCAAAAACTTGTTCCAGGTTGTTCTAGGGCTATCCAAATATCCAAAATCTTAAACTTGTTCCAGGTCCAAAACCACTCAAATGCAATTGTTCTAAGGATTCATGCTAAAATTAAAGATTTTAATAAAAAAAAAAACAATTTAAATGAAAAAATCATGCTTATTTTGCGCTGGCCCCCCTTTTACGAAATTCAAAATTCAAGAATTTGTTCCAGGTTGTTCTAGGGCTCTTCTTAGTTGTTCCAAGCTTTCGTTCCTTAAAATTTATATTTAGTATGATAAATTTCAAAAAAATGCTCCCCCGCCCCCTTTTGAGATATCAAAAATTTAAAACTTGTTCCAGGTGAAGAATCACTCAAACGCTATTGTTACTAGGATTTTTGCAAAAATATTGAAAATTAAAGATTTTAATGCAAAGAAACGTTTTCTGGCCCCCCTTTTTAGATATCCAAAATCTTAAACTTGTTCCAGGTCCAAAACCACTCAAATGGAATTATTCCAAGGATTCATGCAAAAATATTAAAAATTAAAGATTTAAATCCAATATAAATAAAAAAATTAATTTTAATTATTTTTAAATAATGCTAGACAGACCTTTCTTATTTTTTCAAAATGAAAACTTAAGAATAAATTCTAGATGGTAATTAATATAAAACTCATAACCCTATAATATTGTTTAAAAAAAAAATAATTTTAAGCAAAAAAAAATATTTATGATCTAAAATTAAATTTTTCTTCTGACCCCCCTTTTACAAAATTAAACATTCAAAAACTTGTTCCAGGTTGTTCTAGGGCTCTTCTAAGTTGTTCCAAGCTTTTTGTTATTAAGTATGAGAAATTTCAAAAAAATGCTCCCCCGCCCACCGTTTTGAGATATCCAAAATCTAAAACTTGTTCCAGGTGCAGAATCACTCAAACGCAATTGTTCCAAGGATTTTGCAAAAATATTGAAAATTAAAGATTTTAATGCAAAAAAAACGTTTTCTGGCCCCCCTTTTTAAATATCCAAAATCTAAAACTTGTTCCAGGTCCAAAACCACTCAAATGCAATTGTTCGAAGGATTCATGCAAAAATATTAAAAATTAAAGATTTTAATCCAAAAAAACGATTTAAAAGAAAAAATCATGTTAATTTTGCGCTGGCCCCCCTTTTACGAAATTCAAAAACTTGTTCCAGGTTGTTCTAGGGCTCTTCTAAGTTGTTCCAAGCTTTCGTTTCTTAAAATTGATATTTAGTATGAGAAATTTCTATTTTTAATTATTTATTACTTTATTTGGGACATGTAGTTGGCCCACCAACTCGAAAAATCTAAAAATGAAGTTCGATAGAAAATCGTTTGTATCCTCTGAATATTTTTTATCTTCGTTTGTATACGTACCAAATTTGTTTGACAAACATTTTTATTAAAACTAAATTTTATTAAAATTTTGACATGTAGCAATCGTTTGAACTTTTTTTTTATGATGATTTTTCATCGTTTTAATTTTTAAATTTGTATTTATTTCTAGTTTTAATTAATCATTAATTTACTTAGGACATGTAGTTGGCCCACCAACTATAACGCTCGAAAAATCTGAAAATGCAGTTCGATAGAAAATCGTTTGTATTTTGTTTTGTTTGTAGGTATGTATATGTCTAACTGCTCACTGTCGTTGCGTATAACAAGAAGTAGTATAGAGAAGGTGCTCCATAAGAATCAAGAAAAGAAAGTGAAACAATATCAGATCAAAGTGCTATTTGGTATATATTTTGTCATAGAAAACGAATAAAAGATTAGAAGTGATAAAAAGGGTTAATAACAATAACACTTTAAACAGAATACAAAATTAAATTAAATTAACTTAACTTAAGAAAAAGAAAAAAAAAATATATAATTCAATTTTGAATCAAAAAAAGGATTGAAACAGATACCGCTGTGTGGATCCTAAGAGCTCACAAAGCAAACAAAAGTCACTCCCCCCTGTCTGGAAAAGCACAGCTGTTGTGAATACACCAATTTTCAATAAACACAAAAAATTACCGAAAAATAAATTTATTGAAACACTATTCAGAAAATTAATAATTCCTAACACGCTATCATATTATTAATGTTAATAATAAAAAGTTAGCAAGCACACTTCAATTCACGCCGACACAACTGACATAAATAGCATGCTGACACTTCTCGAATCTCGTATATAACAAGCACTTTGACAGATCAGAGTACAGTAGAGTCCACAACTATAGTGACAAACATGGAAAACAGCAACGTCGATACCAAACTAGATACACTTCTTAACGCAATTACTACTTTGAGAAAAGAATTAAAAAAAGAAATAAATGACCAAACCGAAACAATGCAACAAAGCCTGACAAAAATAATGGAAAAAACACTAGATTAGAAGAAAGACAAGACTTTTTAGAAAATAAAATAAAATATATCGAAAAATCAATGAAAAAGAAAACTTAGTTATATATAATATACAAGAAACAGAAAAAAACTACAATGAGCTACTAGACTTTGTCTTGAATTTTTTTAACAACATCTTGAACGTTGATACAACCATACTTGAAATTGACTTTGTAAGACGTATTAGAAAGCAACTTGAACGGACTAGACCAATTCTAGTTGGGCTGACGACACAAATGAAAAAAGATTTTATAATGAAGAACAAGTCAAAATTGAAACAACACAAAGGAGAAATAATTTATTTAAAAGACGACCTAATGAGAGAAGATCACAACACAACAATTAGAGAAAAAATTCCAATTATTACCCAAATTGTCAGGAATGAAAATCCTAGAAAATACCAACAAAACTATGAAAAACAAAATCAAAGGAGACTCAGACAATGTAAGGATAATACAAATGAAGCAACATGTTCAAAGTACACAAAAAGACCAAAACAAGCAGGAACAAAAGGACATGATACAAAACATTAGACTATAAAAAGATTTTTTAAACCCAATGAAAACGAAACATCACATGTTGTGACAACAAACAATAATACAAACTAGAAACGACAGAAGCCTTATCTGACCAGAAATAAAAATGAACAACCAAAAACAAAAGACACTTCCTCAAGCCGGCCTGCCACCGTGAGGAACGAAGGCTACAACCCCCCGAATGGCTCTGTACAAAACAGAAAACAAAACCAACAACAAAACACATTAAAAATATGCACTTTCAATGTTAGGACACTTGCATCAGAAGCAAAACAAGAAGAATTAAGATTGGCGCTAAAAAATATAAGCTGGGACATATTAGGACTATCTGAAGTAAGACTTTTAGGACAACAAATAATAAGCATTACGGATGATATTTTCTGCTATATAGGTGAAACAAAGGGACTTTATGGAGTCGGATTTGTAATCAAAAAATAACTAAAGGAAAAAATCGTTAATATAACATTTTATAATGAACGAAAATGTAGCCTCAGCATTAACATTCAAAATACAAAAATGACAATAATGCAAATTTATGCACCGACCGAAAGAGCAAGTGACGAAGAGATATCTACATTCTACAACAACTTAGAAGAAATATATATACAAAACAAGACTGAAATAATGTATGTTATTGGAGACTTTAACGCTAAATTAGGGAAAAGAATTAATGAAGGGGAAGAAGTCTTAGGTCCTTTTGGATATGGCCAACGAAATGAAAGAGGCGCACGGGTAATCAGATGGCTTGAAGAGATGAATCTTCAATTTGGAAATTCATTTTTTAAAAAGAAAGACAAAAGAAAGTGGACGTGGCATCCCCTAATGGAAAGATATAAAACGAATACGAACTTATTATGACCAACAAATTAAAAACAATAAGGGATATCACAGTTCTAAATAATGTAAAATTTGATAGTGACTACAGATTAGTAAGAGCTGAAATAAAAATAAATCATGAAACACTAAAAAGAAATCATCAAAACCTCTATATACCCAGGACCATACCAGTTGAAAGAATTGAAAATTATAATACATCATTAAAAAGAGCAATTGACCAACGAATAACTGTGACAAATATAGATCAAAACTTACAAAACATATACGACAAAATAGAACAAATCATCAAGACAGCACCAAAATCAACAATAATGTTTACAAGGATTACAAAAGAGAACAAAATATCAGACCAAACTAGATCACTCATATCCAGACGAGAAATGCTTCGAACTAAAACAAATATTTCAGACCATGAACAAATTGAACTAAAACACTTAAGGAGAACAATAAAAACAGAAACAAGAAATGGTATCCAAAAATATAACGAAAAAATGGTAAAGGATATTCTAAAACACACAAAATCTATAAAAAAGACTAAATCGTTTTTAAACAGCAAACAAGAGTGGATAACATCGATGAAAGACAGACGGAAAGACATTATGAATAGAAGGGACATAAACGAAAGTGCTACTTTATTTTTTGAAGAGCTTTTGGAGGAGTTCAACAAGGAGACCCACTATCACCACCTCTATTCTCTGCTGTTCTGGAAGACATATTTCAAAAGACGAACTGGAATCAAAAATATGGATTAAATATTTGGGGACAACTTTTAAACAACCTACGATTTGCAGACGACATTGTTCTTTTTTTTTATATATATTAAGCGCGTGCAAAAGGGGTTGTGACTACCCTTAAGATGATATACACAGCAGAAGCGATTAGTAAGATTGGAGGGGATTTAAAAGGAGATACCGATGCACATTGGTTTTGAACGTCTGTAGATCACAATGGGAGGGGAAAATTGAGCTGGGTAGAGCATTCCACATTCAAGTAGTGCGACTAAAGAAAGAATCTCTGTACTTAACAGTACGTCCGAAATTGGGCTCAAGGGTAAACTTATGGGCATTCCTAGAAGCGCGAGTATTACGGTTGAATTGTTTAAGGGGAGGAATGCAACTGGCTATTTCACTAGTGCATTGTTTATGGAAATAACGGTAAAATAACGAAAGACATGAAACATTTCGACGGTGCTCAAGAGATGAGAATGTTTCCGTTATAGTTCTTTCACCTATCATTTTAAGAGCTCTCTTTTCAATTCTATCCAATAAACTCAAGTGGGTTATTGGAGCACCTGCCCAAATGTGAGAGTTATACTCAAGTTTTGGACGAATAAAGGCTTTGTAGATCACAGCCAGATCAGAAGGGGAGAAACATTTCTTGCATCGACGGAGAAAACCTAAGCACTTAGCAGCATTTTTGGCGATTTCGAATATGTGGTCGTTCCATAAAAGGTGGTCTGTGACACACATACCGAGGACTGAAAGCTTTTCGGTTTCCTCAATGCAAGTGCCACTCATGGATAGTGGCATGGGGGGTGGGTTTCTTTTATTTCTACAGAAGCTAAACACATTTAAGAGATGGTAACTGAACTTCAAAGCATATGCAAAGGCTATGGACTCCATATAATCAAATCAAAAACAAAAGCTATGACGAATTATATAAAGCATGGTAATATTAGACAGCGAAGACATTGAATATGTTGAAGATTACATCTACTTAGGATAGCTAAAATCATTCAAAACCCAAGAAAAAAAAAAAAGAAATAGACAGACGCATTACCAATAGCTTGAAATAATTCTGGAGTTTAAAACAAATATTTAAATCTGACCAAAGTAAAGAGACACAAAAATACGTATTTGACTCAACTATTCTACCGATTATGACATATGGACTTCAAACCCTCAGTTTAACGTCGAATACACTTGATAAGCTACGAATATGCCAAACTAAAATGGAAAGGAAAATCCTCAAACTAAGACT
This sequence comes from Melangyna quadrimaculata, assembly GCA_949320155.1. NCBI lineage: Eukaryota > Metazoa > Arthropoda > Insecta > Diptera > Syrphidae > Melangyna > Melangyna quadrimaculata. The sequence continues at coordinate 116,265,387 of OX439484.1, forward strand.
AGTCCAAAGAGTGAGGAATGAAAAATTAGAAGACGAACCGGAATAACAGACGTAGTTGAAAGAACAAGAAGATTAAAATGGAGCTGGGCCGGGCATATATCAAGAATACAAGACCAACGATGGACAAAGGTGACTACAAAATGGACGCCACAAGAAACCCGAAGACCAAAAGGACGACCAAACAAGAGAGTCACAGACGATTTATGCCAAATGAACCAAAATTGGTATAACGATGCAAAGAAAAGAGAACTATGGACAGCTATGGGGGAGGCTTATGCCGGGAACGAATAACATTGAAATTGAAATAAATACAAACATAAGCTATATTTATCGTGATGCAAAAAGGATAGTAATTAACACTCGAACACATACATATATTAAATTATTTAAAAACTTTAAAAGCTCACTGTTAAATATATATACATAAATGTACAATTAGAATTAAGAAGATTTTATATTTAATTGGTAATAAAAGCTTATAATAATAATAATAATGTATATGTCTCAAATTTGTTTGACATACATTTTTTTAAACCAAATTTTATTAAGATTTTGAAATATGTGCAAAGTTTTTTATAACGATTTTTCATTGTGTTAATTTTATGAATTTGTATTTCTTTCTAATTCTATTTACTTAATTAATTAAGTTTTCATGAAGTTTGCATACCTTTTTTTGTTTGTACCTGTCCAAATTTATGTACATATACAGGCTGCCCCGTAGGTAATGGATAACCCTGAAATGCCTCATATTAGACTTTATGACCGCCCTGAAAACTGATAAAAAAGAGTTCTATCCCGACCACAAGAAAATATATATGCATTTTTTTGTTCAGTGCATTATTATTATTATTAAAAATTATTTAACTTTGATTTTCAATGCAAAGTGTGAAAGAAAATAATTTTTGAAAAAGGTAAATCATTTCTGGTATAAAAAAAATGCATGAATACCTAAGTGCACAACTTTTTTAAAAATATGCGCGTTAAATTCCGATTTCAAATTGGTATAACTTGTAATTGCTAATAATAAAAACTAGTACTTTAGTAAATCCAAGATGACGGCCTTAGCATGAGAGCAATTTTCCCGACAAAACACTCAGGGATGCCTAATGACCCCTTCTAACGAGTTCTGAACGAAAAGTGTGCAGTACTATTTTTTCCTTGGTTAATGCTCATTCCGACTGGGCTACCAGTTTATTGCTAGTTGTATCTTTAACAACATCTTGAACGTTGATACAACCATACTTGAAATTGACTTTGTAAGACGTATTAGAAAGCAAAGCGAACGGACTAGACCAATTCTAGTTGGTCTGACGACACAAATGAAAAAAGATTTTATAATGAAGAACAAGTCAAAATTGAAACAACACAAAGGAGAAATAATTTATTTAAAAGACGACCTAATGAGAGAAGATCACAACACAACAATTAGAGAAAAAATTCCAACTATGACCCAAATTGTCAGGAATGAAAATCCTAGAAAATACCAACAAAACTATGAAAAACAAAATCAAAAGAGACTCAGACAATGTTAGGATAATACAAATGAAGCAACATGTTCAAAGTACACAAAAAGACCAAAACAAGGAACAAGCAGGAACAAAAGGACATGATACAAAACATTAGAATATACAAAGATTTTTTAAACCCAATGAAAACGAAACATCACATGTTGTGCCAACAAACAATAATACAAACTAGAAACGACAGAAGCCTTATCTGACCAGAAATAAAAATGAACAACCAAAAACAAAAAACACTTCCTCAAGCCGGCCTGCCACTGTGAGGAACGAAGGCTACAACTCCCCGAATGGCTCTGTACAAAACAGAAAACAAAACACATTAAAAACATGCACTTTCAATGTTAGGACACTTGCATCAGAAGCAAAACAGCATTAACATTCAAAATACAAATATGACAATAATACAAATTTATGCACCGACCGAAAAAGCAAGTGACGAAGAGATATCTACATTCTACAACAACTTAGAAGAAATATATATACAAAACAAGACTGAAATAATGTATGTTATTGAAGACTTTAAAGCTAAATAAGGGAAAAGAATTAATGAAGGGGAAGAAGTCTTAGGTCCTTTTGGATATGGCCAACGAAATGAAAGAGTCGCACGGGTAATCAGATGGCTTGAAGAGATGAATCTTCAATTTGGAAATTCATTTTTTAAAAAGAAAGACAAAAGAAAGTGGACGTGGCATCCCCTAATGGAAAGATAAAAAACGAATACGAACTTATTATGACCAACAAATTAAAAACAATAAGGGATATCACAGTTCTAAATAATGTAAAATTTGATAGTGACTACAGATTAGTAAGAGCTGAAATAAAAATAAATCATGAAACACTAAAAAGAAATCATCAAAACCTCTATAGACCATACCAGTTGAAAGAATTGAAAATTATAATACAGCATTAAAAAGAGCAATTGACCAACGAATAACTGTGACAAATATAGATCAAAACTTACAAAACATATACGACAAAATAGAACAAATCATCAAGACAGCACCAAAATCATCAATAATGTTTACAAGGATTACAAAAGAGAACAAAATATCAGACCAAACTAGATCACTCATATCCAGACGAGAAATGCTTCGAACTAAAACAAATATTTCAGACCATGAAAAAATTGAACTAAAACACTTAAGGAGAACAATAAAAACAGAAACAAGAAATGGTATCCAAAAATATAACGAAAAAATGGTAAAGGATATTCTAAAACACACAAAATCTATAAAAAAGACTAAATCGTTTTTAAACAGCAAACAAGAGTGGATAACATCGATGAAAGACAGACGGAAAGACATTATGAATAGAAGGGACATAAACGAAAGTGCTACTTTATTCTTTGAAGAGCTTTTGTAATCAACAAAAGAAATGTATGGAGAAAATATACCAAATCATCCTAATTTTAATTTCATACAAACTCACTTTTTCACTAAACAAGCTATTGACAAGACCATAGACGATTTGAAAAAAGATAAATGCACGTGAAATATCAGCAGAAATGATAATTAATGGGAAACAATCCTTATCGACCATTCTAACAAATTTATTCAATGCAATTGTATACACGCAACAAATTCCCAAACAATGGAGAGAAACAACTATAACACTCATACATAAAAAAGGAAAAAAGGATGACAGTAATAATTACAGACCAATCAGCAATATCTCTTTGATTTATAAGCTTTTCTCAAAGGCTCTCTTTGCTACCATCAAGGAATCTTTAAACAATCAGCAAACGCTAGAACAAGCTGGTTTCAGAGAAGGTTTATCTACAAAAGACCACCTACATACGTTAAATCAGATAATCGAAAAATGCATCGAATTTAGACAACCAGTAAACCTTCTGTTCATTGACTTTAGCAAAGCTTTCGACTCCATTGAACATGACATGATTTGAACCTCATTATATAATCATAGAGAAAACAATAAAAAATATATACCACAATAATACAGCAAGAATTAAAACTGAAAGAATAGGAAGACACTTTAAAATCACAAGAGGAGTTCAACAAGGAGACCCACTATCACCACCTCTATTCTCTGCTGTTCTGGAAGACATATTTCAAAAGTCGAACTGGAATCAAAAATATGGATTAAATATTTGGGGACAACTTTTAAACAACCTACGATTTGCAGACGACATTGTTCTTTTTTTTTTATATTAAGCGCGTGCAAAAGGGGTTGTGACTACCCTTAAGATGATATACACAGCAGGAGCGATTAGGTAGATTGGAGGGGATTTAAAAGGAGATACCGATGCACATTGGTTTTGAACGTCTGTAGATCACAATGGGAGGGGAAAATTGAGCTGGGTAGAGCATTCCACATTCGAGTAGTGCGACTAAAGAAAGAATCTCTGTACTTAACAGTACGTCCGAAATTGGGCTCAAGGGTAAACTTATGGGCATTCCTAGAAGCGCGAGTATTACGGTTGAATTGTTTAAGGGGAGGAATGCAACTGGCCATTTCACTAGAGCATTGTTTATGGAAATAATGGTAAAATAACGAAAGACATGAAACATTTCGACGGTGCTCAAGAGATGAGAATGTTTCCGTTATAGTTCTTTCACCTATCATTTTAAGAGCTCTCTTTTCAATTCTATCCAATAAACTCAAGTGGGTTATTGGAGCACCTGCCCAAATGTGAGAGTTATACTCAAGTTTTGGACGAATAAAGGCTTTGTAGATCACAGCCAGATCAGAAGGGGAGAAACATTTCTTGCATCGACGGAGAAAACCTAAGCACTTAGCAGCATTTTTGGCGATTTCGAATATGTGGTCGTTCCATAAAAGGTGGTCTGTGACACACATACCGAGGACTGAAAGCTTTTCGGTTTCCTCAATGCAAGTGCCACTCATGGATAGTGGCATGGGGGGTGGATTTCTTTTATTTCTACAGAAGCTAAACACATTCAAGAGATGGTAACTGAACTTCAAAGCATATGCAAAGGCTATGGACTCCATATAATCAAATCAAAAACAAAAGCTATGACGAATTATATAAAGCATGGTAATATTAGACAGCGAAAACATTGAATATGTTGAAAATTACATCTACTTAGGATAGCTAAAATCATTCAAAACCCAAGAAAAAAAGGAAAAGACAGACGCATTACCAATAGCTTGAAATAATTCTGGAGTTTAAAACAAATATTTAAATCTGACCAAAGTAAAGAGACACAAAAATACGTATTTGACTCAACTATTCTACCGATTATGACATATGGACTTCAAACCCTCAGTTTAACGTCGAATACACTTGATAAGCTACGAATATGCCAAACTAAAATGGAAAGGAAAATCCTCAAACTAAGACTAGTCCAAAGAGTGAGGAATGAAAAATTAGAAGACGAACCGGAATAACAGACGTAGTTGAAAGAACAAGAAGATTAAAATGGAGCTGGGCCGGGCATATATCAAGAATACAAGACCAACGATGGACAAAAGTGACTACAAAATGGACGCCACAAGAAACCCGAAGACCAAAAGGACGACCAAACAAGAGAGTCACAGACGATTTATGCCAAATGAACCAAAATTGGTATAACGATGCAAAGAAAAGAGAACTATGGACAGCTATGGGGGAGGCTTATGCCGGGAACGAATAACATTGAAATTGAAATAAATACAAACATAAGCTATATTTATCGTGATGCAAAAAGGATAGTAATTAACACTCGAACACATACATATATTAAATTATTTAAAAACTTTAAAAGCTCACTGTTAAATATATATACATAAATGTACAATTAGAATTAAGAAGATTTTATATTTAATTGGTAATAAAAGCTTATAATAATAATAATAATGTATATGTCTCAAATTTGTTTGACATACATTTTTTTAAACCAAATTTTATTAAGATTTTGAAATATGTGCAAAGTTTTTTATAACGATTTTTCATTGTGTTAATTTTATGAATTTGTATTTCTTTCTATTTCTATTTACTTAATTAATTAAGTTTTCATGAAGTTTGCATACCTTTTTTTGTTTGTACCTGTCCAAATTTATGTACATATACAGGCTGCCCCGTAGGTAATGGATAACCCTGAAATGCCTCATATTAGACTTTATGACCGTCCTGAAAACTGATAAAAAAGAGTTCTATCCCGACCACAAGAAAATATATATGCATTTTTTTGTTCAGTGCATTATTATTATTATTAAAAATTATTTAACTTTGATTTTCAATGCAAAGTGTGAAAGAAAATAATTTTTGAAAAAGTTAAATCATTTCTGGTATAAAAAAAATGCATGAATACCTAAGTGCACAACTTTTTTAAAAATATGCGCGTTAAATTCCGATTTCAAATTGGTATAACTTGTAATTGCTAATAATTAAAACTAGTATTTTAGTAAATCCAAGATGACGGCTTTAGCATGAGAGCAATTTTCCCGACAAAACACTCAGGGATGCCTAATGACCCCTTCTAACGAGTTCTGAACGAAAAGTGTGCAGTACTATTTTTTCCTTGGTTAATGCTCATTCCGATTGGGCTACCAGTTTATTGCTAGTTGTATCAAAATAAACAAAAAAATTTTTCAGACTTGTTGCTCTAAAGAGCAACCATTTATAACTCGCGCTCGCCGAAAAAACTTCTGTTTTTTTTTTGTCATGTTGTACACATACGAAATGAGACAGAACTTTGTGCATCATATACATCGCACTCTTTCTTCCCTTTTACGATAGAAGTTTTATTTATTTTTAGGAGACACAAAAGTACTTGTTTTGAGGGGAGAGTTTTTGGTAAATAAAATAACACATATATACATTGCGTTTTGTTTGTGGTTGTGTTTCAAAGCAAACTACTGAGTTTTGGTTTGCAGGGATGTTTACAAATACAAATTTATTTAAAAAAAACTACAGCCTGCTTCTTTCTGCGGGCAGAAAAAGAATAAAATCGATATGGAGAAGTTAAGCTGGTATGCGGCAGACCTTTCTGCGATTACGAATTCGCCCTAAGTTCTTAAGAATTGGAATCTAGCAGTCTTTGAATACATACCAGTAAATACTAATAGAAATTTGCTCATAAAGGGACCGCAATACATACAAATGTGAACAAAATAATTTATTTCTAAAAAAATATCAGCCTAATTCTCAGCAGGAAACAATAAACATAAATGAAAGCAGGAACCTTTTAACAGTACCTACGTTAGAATGTTTTTTTTTTTTTTTATTTTAGACTTTCTTAATAATAGATAGATAGATTTGTATGTAAATGATTATAAAATAATTGTTTTTTTTGTCGATTTAAAAACAAATCTAAAAAATCTTGCGCTGTATCAGGCTTTCAAGTAATGTTTAAATGCAGAGAAAATGTTATTTTTTTTTGAGTAACTTTTTTGATTTTAAAAATAAGTAATTATAAAAATATGTTTTCATTTTCAAGACAAGATTTCGACTTTTTGTGATAAAATCAGGGCTGGCCCCAGCCAAACTTGCGCCCTGTGCAAGATTTGTAGAAAGCGCCCCTTTTTTATATTTTCACACAGACACTGATACACATGCATAAGCCTTTTCTACATTACCCAGGAGGTAGACTTTCAATGCGTTTTTTATTAGGGTATCCCCGGTAGGCCTAATAACAAATATGTTTACATACATATATAATAGTATGTATCAAATGTAATAAAAGTACATATTTACAAAAAAAAATAGTAAATAAATTAAAAACAAAATAAAATAAAAATATAAATACATACATTTATATATACATAATAAAAAATATATAAACTTCATTTAAAAAAAAATAAAATAATTAATTAATTAATTTAAAAACAAAATAATAAAAATATATAAACATACATATATACATATAAAAAATAAATAGGAACTTCAGTTCATTTTATTTAGGAAGAAAAAGTAAAAAAAAGTTAAATTTTGTTTGTAAAAAAGTTAATTTTTGTTTGTAAGAAAGTTAATTTTGTTTTTGGAAAATTGTTATTTTCTTTGTAAAAAAGGAATTTTTTTTGTAAAATAGTTAATTTTTTTTTAAAAAAGTTTTTTTTTAAGTTTAATTTTTTTTTGTAGAAAAGTTAATTTTTGTTTGAAAAAAGGAATTTTTTTTTGTGATAATTTTTTTTTTTTGTAAAAAAAGTAATTTTTTTCTGTAAAATAGTTTTTTTTGTAAAAATGTTAATTATTTTGTAACAAAAAGTTTTTTTTTTTGTAAAATTGCATTGCAGCCTTATACAGTCAGTGTGTCGGGGATGAGCGTAAATGTTTATTTTAATACTACTACTAATACTACGAAAGAATGGATATTTATTTTATATTAATACATCATTTTAATTCTTTAATCTGTTAAACACTTCCGGAAGAAGGGGAAGTCCAAAGCAGTACAACGTATAAAACTCGTTTAGATCCCATGACACTGAGGGATGATTAGTTGTCGGAGATATATCTTAACATAAACAAAAATATTTATTTTTGTCTGTTGTAAGGCGCCAGTTATAGCTATCATTTAAAATATTATTTGTCAATTTTGAGAGATTTTGAAGAAAAAATAAATGATTATTTTGATGCTAAAGTAGAGCTTATTGACATAATAATTATTTCTAGGTACAACAAAATTGAATTTGGCACAACTTTTCTCATAAAATTCGTTTTGGTTTTTCAATGATTAACTACCTTACCAATAATCATTGAAAAAATTAAGTTACTTTATCGGGAAAATATGGGTCAAAATGATTTTCTTTTGGAGGAGAAATAATTTTGTAGTCGTAAGCTATACTTCTGCATTAAAATAATCAATGATTAAAATTTCGAAGGGTCTCAAAATCAAAAGCTACCTTTTTCAATTATGGTTTTCAATGATTGTTATAAGTGGCCCCTAGTCTATACCTTTTTTGAACTATCCCAGTTTTTCAGAACATTTTCTTTTATTTTTATTATCTATTATATGCCGTTTTCACTGGGCCAAATGATGTAATTTCGTTGCAAATTTCCAAATGAGATCCGAAATTACCTCATTTCCCATACAAAATCACATTTCGAAATGAGGTAATTTCAACCTCATTTGCACGAAATTAGGTTGGAAATTAGGTGAGATGTGAGAACAAATCGAACATACCTAAATTTTATGCTATTGTGAATTTTTATCATTATTGTGAATCACAATAGAAATACATCTGATTCAAATGTCAAATTTGAAGGTCAAACCAAAACACAAAAAAAAATACGGAAAACAGAAAACAATAATTTGCTAATATAAATTTGTATAAATAATAAAAAGATTTTTAAATTGGGATCAGAAAAATGCCGTCTGGATAATTTTGATGGAGAACAAAAATCAAAAAGATGTGAAAACACAAAAAACTATTGCAACCAAAACATGGATTACTTAGCGAATTTGTGTTGGTTTATTTGCCATTTCTTGTAATGTGTTGTTAATCGTTCATAAGTATTTTCTATTGCAGTTGGTGTGCCCGAAAATAATCGTAAATGGAAATAATGTAGGGGCGCTGTCATGCCCACAACCACAGCCAATTATATTTCCAAACAAATCTTGAGTTCTGGTAACACATTTGATGCGATGCAGATCGGAGGATAGACTCGTCATTTTTGGTGCATTATAACCTATTGTTTCTGGAAAAAAACATTCCTTGAACCTTGCAATTATCACTGCGTACTATGTTCGTGAAAGCATCATCGAAATGGAACTGTTAAAATGTTGCAGTTAACCAGTGATAATATCCTCATGCTAAAATGCAACCCAAACTAGTGTGTTTGTATTGCCATCAATGTGTATTTTTTATTTCCAAATAATTTTTGAATAGGTACGTTTTTTATCTCAGTCATTGAACAACAAGAAAAAATGCTGGCAATGCGATGCCATTGAGCAATGAAGCAAGAAATATTTTGTCATAATACAAGTTAAATACAGTACGCATTAAAACAATATATATATGTATGTAGGTCACAACACCTATGTTCATTTCGAATATTTTATTTTTATTCTTTTGATTCTATATAATCTATGAAAAATGTATTCGTTCTTCTTCAAGTTCTTCTTTTCCCAAAGATGAATTTGTTCGAAATTGTAAGTGATCCACTTGTTCGCATTATTTGGGGTAGATTGGGAAGCATATTATTATTGTTTGGGTCCATCGTTGATCTGGTAAGAAATGGTAGATTTCTTCTCTTGTGACGAAATGAAAATTTCATTGCATATGGCTTAAGTCTATCGATGTTGAGGGGCGCTGACCGCTATAAAGACGATACGCCACGACGCGCTGCCGGTGCTTTCTTTATACGTATCACATTTTGCCATTGATTTTTCTCTATACCAACATAGGATTTATCTTTTGGATGTAAGATATCTAGGTAACTTCATCAGCTCTCTATTTTAGTATGGGCAAGGCACCTACATATTTTACAAGTCTTTCTGTAGAATGGCATTCTCGTTTGGCATTCTCTTTGGAACAAAAGTTGTTATTAAAATCATCTGGATAAGCACAAATTAAAAAAATATCTATTTTGTGTAGTTTCTTTTAAAAAGAAAAACAAAATATTTTATTTACTTCCTCTGAATTATAAATGTCACCAAACTGTCAAACTAAGTTCAGAATTTTGAGGAGCTGTCAAACGAAAAGAGCAAACACAAATGAAAACACTTTTTCTGAAATTTCTAAAATTTCCGAAATTACCTCATTTCGGCTTTAATGAAAACGTAGTATTAGTTAATTTTTTTTTACCAAAATATGCCTACAACAATAACTCTACCAATAAATAAACAACTTAAGCGAATAATAATGGAAATCAGTTCAGGTTTGTTTACTTTTAGAATAACCAGAGTTTAAGATTTGTGAATTTTTTGATAGAATATTTGACATAAGCCAGGCGTAACTAAAACGGCTGAGAAAATATTTTATAAATATGGATTAGTTTGACGTGGCGTAAATCCGAGGTAAGTGCTTCGACTCGGTTTACCTATTCCGAAGTTGAACCGAGTATTAGTGAAATCTAATAAATACGGCTGTTAAGGTAGAAACAACACCAATGAAAAACAATGGTAGCACCCACAGTATTCTCCTATAGATTTTTAGATAATTGCCCCTCCCATATTAACGCGGGTATATAGACCGCCCTTTAAGTATGATTGTCCTATTATTTTGGCTCAACCTACACGCCCCAGTACTTTGATGCATTTATGTCAATCAATTTTATTTTCCACTATAAAGTTTGATAATGATACTTGTTATATTTTTTTTGTATCGCAACATTTTGAAATGCTGTATTTTGGAAACCATTCGGCCTACAGATATGGTTGGTGAGTAAGTTACTTTGAAATCGTACAACAATGTTTTTATTTAAAATTACTTTTAAGACTAAAATCACCAAAAACTGAAAAAAGCGTTTTTTTTTTTTATTTTTAAAAATTAAGCGGTCGCCGCTCGAGGTCGAAAACATAGGTTATTTACTAGGGCAATATCCTGAACAACTCAGCAAAATATCAGAAATACCAGATTTGACGCAAACGGAGCCTTACAAACGACAAGGTTACTGTACTAAATATATTCTTTTTGTATTCTATAATTAATTATATAAACTGATTATTAGTAGGTATAATATACATAATATAAGTAATTCAGTTTAAAATTAAATTTATAAGATGACATAACCTCGAAAATATTTTCCGCGAAGAAAAAAGTTTTAAATATGGTTTAATTGCCTACAACCTTGATTCCTCGAAATCAATAGTTTCGGAGTTATCTATAAATCGATACGCGTTTTCCAATATGATGGATTTGTGATTTCGCTAGGGCTTTGGGGCCCTGGAAACCCGAATTTAAGCTTTTCTGTATTTCAATTCACCAAAGAATTTATCTTTCCTGTACCTACTATTAACAAACCGCAATAAAATATTATTCCTTCAAAATGTGATTTTAACTTACCAACACATAAACGGCAAATGGCATAACCACCACAGCTACCAAAAGATCGGCTATCGCCAACGATACTATGAAATAATTGGTCACTGTTTGGAGCGAACGTTCACGGCATACTGATAAAATAACTAAAACATTACCAAATAGCGTTAGGAATGGAAATAAAATCAGAATCAGCGCCCAATAATTGTGATAAACTGTAAATAAAAAAAGAAACTTTAAGTATTCATGTGTACTAAAATTATTTTTGAAATTATTTCATTATAATGTTTTCAAAAATATCCATTTTTCAGTAAATAAATCGATTAAGGTCAGATGACGATTATGAGTACTTAATATAAACAATACATTCATAACTCAGGTTCCTTTAAGTTTGGACAAACAGTGCTTATGGGGAGCGGAAAATAGGAATTGTGACCCTAAAACTCATTTTAATCAAAATCAAGCGGGTGGCAGTGGCACAGTGGATATAGTATTTGACTGCTAACCTGGACGTGTGGGTTCGGGTTAGCATTCTTTTCTATATTCCCCATCTCCAGTTTCAACTCTTGGAATTTCATAAGTTAATAAACATCTTATTCTCAATCCACTGTGCCAACAAAAATCTTTCCTTTGGGGCCAGTTATAGCGATCAGTAAAAACCATCAGCAAAAATTTTCTTTTGCATAATTTCATGTGTTATAAAAAGATTTGAAACACAAAAATGGTACGAATCGATGGCAAATCAATTAAAATATTTTTTTCTGGCAAAAAATAATCCCAAGGAAGAATAATTTTTATAAGAAAAGCATTTATTTATTTTACTGATGGAAATTCGTTTTACAGAACAGCTGATTTCCAATTCACAAAAAATGGAACATTTCGTTTCAGTTTTCTGTGTTCTATTTTTTTTAATGTTCCACTCCATCAGTAAAACAATTACTGAAGCAATTGACATCATTAAAAATAATAAAAGGTTGTTGCTGGAGGTTTGAAATTTAATTACTGATAGAATTTTAATGATTGCTATAACCGGCCATACGTAAAAAATTCCAGTTTTCAACTGTTTCAACTTTTACTGATGGTTTTTACTGATCGCTATAACTGCCCCCTTTCCTTATATTCCTTCTAACTAGTGCCCTGCATTGCATTTAAAAGACCTGAGGTCTTACAGGCATATAGTTGGAATTATTATTTATATTTCCTTTCCTCCACAAAATCGGCAAAACAAACAGTCCAGCCTGCCGGTACGAAAGCGTAGTACGCTGCTGATGCGAAACGAAATTTTCCTGCAGTCTCCAAAAAGACAACGAAATGCTTACGAAAACACAGCGGAAAAATATTCATGGAGTTTAAATAAATTGCAAATAAATAAATAGAAATTTAACGAAAAAATCAAACAAAAACAGTGATGTAATGAAATAAACAACAAATATAAACACGAACAAACCCAAATATCATTTTTCCGCACACAATTAATGATCCGGACAATTAATTCATTGCGAAAAGAGATTGGAGACTTGTCAAAACAATCTGGTATAATCATCAATTTCGCTGGTCAAACAGCGTACCACAGAACGAAAAGGACAACGAAATTGTTCGTTTATTATTTCGTCATGTCATTTTTGTATGGGATTTTTCGTTTCGCATCAGCAGTGTACTAGGCTGAAGACTCACCAGAAGATGATGCCAACCATACCTTCTTCTCATGCAACAGATGGGAATCCCTTCGCCAAGACTTCCACAGAAGCATTGGAGTCATTACCCCAGACAATATAGTCAAAAAGATGCTACAGAGCTACCAGAACTGACAAAAAAGAAGCAGTTTTATAGAACATATTCTCAGAAGAAAAAAAGAGAAGATGAAAATTATCGGGAAACAGTTGAACCCGTAAGGTTAACCTGTAAGGGTAATATGATAACCCCCCTTGAAGTAATACAAACAGCAGTGCCAGGGGAGGGGGTAGGTTAGGAACCAAAGGGTTGGAGGAGTTTTCGTCGGTATACAGGACACGAGTCCGACACACGGGGATGGTTAATGGGTCAACGCCAACCTCCTTATGGTGCATAAAGCATTTCTCTTTCCCCCTAGTACAGTCATTTGGGCGAAAAAAGGGGTTTGCTTGGAAATTTTGGAGTTGTTTTGAAAACTTTTCACTTTTATAGATTTTGGGGTGCTCTTTCTGAATTTTCACTTTGCCACCTAGCACATTTGCCACTAACGCCGACATTCAAGGTTAAATGTCGAAAATGTCAGTTTTTCGCATATAACTCCAAAACGGTAAATGCTATCGATTCCAAAGAAAAAAAGTTATCACAATTTTTATCCTACGACATACCGTTAAGAAGAAATCGACATTTAAAAAAACGTAAAATGTCGACAATTAACGTTTTTCACGTATAACTCCTCAACGGTTCATATTTATGAAAACATCTGAACGCAAGGTTTGTACATTATGCAACCCCCTATTGGAAAAAATTATTATTTTTTTCTTACAAACAACCGTTTTAAAGATATAATTATTTTAAAAGTTTGACAAAAATTCAAGGTTCGCGTTTTACTCTTTAATGACGAAGTTGTAGAAAAAAAACTAAGACTCAATTTGTAGAGCATAATATTCTTTAGAAAAAAGTGTTGACACTTTTTTCCATGCAAGTCATAAGTCGCAAGGTATTGGTACTTAAACAGCGTAAAATGACAAAAACAAAACAGGTTTTTTGCATATATCTCTTAAACGGCACGTTTTATCGAAAAATTGTATACACAAAATTTAAACATATTATAGCCCTATATAAGCTTGCATTAAGAATTTTTTTCTAGCAGACATAATTTGTATTAAATCATTATTTCAAGAAATCACAAAAAGTCGAAAATACCAGTTTACCCTTTTCTCTTAAATGACGAATTTTGATGGAAACTATTTTGAACCTATGTTGTAGATAATAGTATTCTCTAGAAGAAATATTATGATACTTATTTACGTATAACACATCAGTTGCAAGATATTGCGACTTCAAACATGGTCAAATTTCTAGCAGGACTTTTGAATAAAAAAAAATATTGTCTTGTCTAGAATATGGAGTTATGAATATTATATGTTTATGATTACATAAATACAGAAATATTAAAAACATAACATGATGTTCAAAAGGGTAGATATGTGCATTCAAGAGTACACAAGCGTCCACAGGTTTTTCTCAAAACCCACCTCTGTCTACCAACTCCTACTCTCACCTCCTAGTGGTGAACATCGGGTGTCTAGTACCTTAGCTAGAGATAGGGTTTTAACCCCTATGAGAAGCTGTTGGGGACAGTCAACGAGAGGGGGGGGGGAGAAGTGTACCCACTAAGGCACTTCTCCTTTCATCGAGGCGGCAGCGAACGTATTCTCAAGATGGAATCAACTGTGGCGTCTACAGTTCCAGTCAGGCTGCACTACTTAGTGAACACCTTATACGGGCTACTTCGACATATTAAGAGCCTAGACCTATAAGGAGCGGTTAATCCGGCTCCCCTTCCTTGGGGTTATGCTAAGGATCTGGTCCTCCAGGTTTGGGGTTGTAACGTCGGGTTGACTTCCCGGCCACATAAAATTTAGTTGCGAAGCACCACCAAGCCTCGGATACGGACGGATTAACTGTTGACGAACTAAGCAAACGAAATAAGGAAAACGATTTTCGGATATGTACATTTAATGAATTGTCTCTATATAGGCCATGTGCAGCCGAACAACTAGTAGAGGCCCTAGACTGCTGCAAAGCAGGTATAATCGCCATCCAAGAAGTGCGATGGGATGGACCAGGCATACGGAAGATGAAAAACTGCGACATTTACTACGGTGACTGCTGGGCAAAAGCAGCGTTTATTTGGGTTTGGATTCGTCGTTGGAACGAGCGCCTCGTGACAATCCGCATCAAGGCTTAATTAGCCAACATAAGCCTCATATGCGTGCATGCCCCGCATGAGAAGAAAGATAAAGACACCAAAGACGAGTTCTACGAGCTCTTGGAGAAGACGTACGAGCAGTGTCCTAGCTATGACATTAAAATTGTCCTAGGCGAATTTTACGCGCAGCTAGGAAGAGAGGACGTTTTTGGTGACATTATCGGATAGCACAGCCTGCATGACACCACCTCCGAAAACGGAATCAGGCTGATCGACTTCTCTGCGGGACGAAACAAAGTGGTAGTTAGTACGTGGTTTCCTCACCTCGATATCCACAAGGGGACCTGAAAACATTTCGATCAATCAACCGTCAACCAGATTGATCATATTGCGATCGACACAAGGCAGGGATGTCCGAACTTTCCGAGGAGCCAACGTTAACTCGGACCATTACCTTGTTGTAGCCAAGGTACAGCTTCGCATATCTCGAACTCAGCCAAACCGAAGAAATGCTGTGAGGAAGTTTGACGTCGGGCGGCTACAATCGCAAGAAATTGCTTGGTCCTTCTCCGATCGGGTTCGAACAACCTCTTAAGAGTTCCTATGCCGCCAGCATCAAGTATTGCAAACCAGTGGCAACATTGCAGGAAGCCATCAGAGATGCCGCATCTGACGTACTAGGTTTCACTCGACCCTCCACAACGAAACCCATGGTTTGACGACGATTGTCGGCAAGCACATGCCGGCAAAGCAGCAGGCATACAAGCGTCGCTGCACAGAAGGACCAGATCTGCTCGCGAGCTCAACGAGCAAAAGAAGAGGGAGGAACACCGGCTTCTCAGAAAGAAAAGGAGGGAGCATGAGAAGCACCAGATCGAGGAGATTGAGGGATGTCATAGCAGGAATGAGGTTCGGAAGTTTTACTAAAAGGTAAAAAGGAGCTATCAGGGCTACAGAGCCCGACCGAAGCCTGCAAGGACGAGCGAGGGAACATCGTAGTAGATTCGCAGTCGATGCTGAGAATATGGAAAGATCACTTCTGTAGACTATATAACGGCGATGACGAATCTTATTTCGCTGTCAGGCAGATTACGCCAATCAACCTGGATGATGAAGGTGAACAATTCCGTCTGCCCGACCTCGACGAAGTGAAGATAGCAATATCTAAGC
>OX439484.1:116282041-116303883 GCA_949320155.1 Melangyna quadrimaculata
TATAAAAGTTTTCAAAAAGGGGGAAAAAAAGAATTGTAAGCATGCTAAGGCATTTGTTAAAATTGTGATTGAAAATTATAATTGAGATTCTAAAGTTTCAGTTTCTCTATAGATTTGATTAAAAATAATTAGTTGCATGAATAAACATACATACATAATATTATCTAGAGTTGTTATATGATGAACTATATAAAGGTTTCTTTGTGTGATCGTGCTATGATTATAGTCAAAATTGATGATCTCGCCAATTCCTACTTTTCTTTATAAAAAACGACAGCACTGTATTGAATTATCAATTTTCATATGGACAGCCAATCAAATCACGGACTTTTTGATAACAGCCAATTAAAATCCCTTTTGCATTTTTCGAAGACAGCACTGTATTGAGACTGTCAATACTTTTATCAAAGGTCACTCGATTCAGTGAGAATCGACGAGAACGAAACATAAAATTCAAATAAATGAAGCCAATCACAACCAATTGAAAATTCGCCGTCCAACGAAGGTATATAAACAAGAGTAATTTCGGAAATTAATCAACAACATGAGATCCAGAGCAACAGTGACGTTTTCGCGGACGCTGAAAGACTATTCGATGCTGACCTTTTTACACTAGTTCAAAAGGCCAAACAAATAGTCCCCAGCAACTACGCAAGCCTTGATGACAAGGCTAAAACGTTAATAATTGGACGTCTTATATGCCAATTATGCTTTTAAAAAACCTGCAACTAGTAACCTACAATGTTAACTCTATTTACTCACTAACAAGACGGGTTTCTTTAAACTTGTTTTTTAAAGTCAAAGAAACCCGATATTCTTTTCTTACAGGAAACCTTCTTGGAGGCAAGGAACCGATATGAACCGGATGGATACAACATCTGCAGAGAAGACAGGACCGAAGAAGGAGGAGGCACCGCTATACTTATACGGAACCTCATCCGGGTGACCAAACCAAAATCCATGGACTCAAGGCTACAGAAGCAACCTGCGTGATCATTTGAACATCTGAAACTGAAACTCTACTACTTATATCCATCTACATTACAGGAAACTCATCAAGACGAACATACAACAAGACCTTAAAACATTGATGGACCTTGCCAACCGTCATACGCAATGCGTCATAGGAGGCGACTTTAACGCAAGGCATGGTGGCCAGCAACACTACGATTCAGGGGGAAGCTATCGTAGACTGGCTGGACAGTAACCCCCATCATCACTCAATGGACATAATTTCCCAACTCAGACCCACATTCCCACGCACGCCATCAACACTGGACTTCTTCCTGGTCACAACAAAACTTCATCAGCTTACTCCCACAGCTCGCGAACTATCATTGTGTGGCTCATACTTCCGATTCAGATCCACCTTGCTGTGGAGCTGAGTGTTCGTCTCACACGGAGGATATTGGCTGTCCAACCTGATCCCGAATACCATATCAGCTTTAATAGGATCAACTGGAATCAGTTTTGTTCTGACACCGAAGCTGAACTACCAGAGATAACGAGAAATGCTAACCTCAACAACACGAAAATTGACGGAGCTATTCACCAGTTTGGAAGGGCAGTCAGCAATGCAATGGACAACCAGAAGACTCTAAGGAAGAGTGAGGACAGTTTTGCTAATCTACCTGCTCACATCCTTGCCATCAACCAGCATAGGCAAAGGCTAAGGAAGAAGCTCCAACGCATACTGCATCGGACTTTCAACACTGAAAATGAAGAGTATAAGAGAACCCACTCTCAACTGAAGTGCACCCAGGTCATGGCGGTTAAACATTTCCAGAACTCCCAACTACAGAAGAGACTGGAGGAAATCAAACCTGGATCAGATTGCTTTAAACAAATAAACAAGATTGTTGGAAAAAGAAAAACCATACCGGAAACCATTAACTATGGACAAAGTAGTAAGGCATCCACCCCAGCAGAGAAGGCACAAGCATTCGCCAATCACTTCGAGGGAAATTTCATCGATCGTCCGCCAGTTCACCTCCCAGAGTTCTTGATGGAAGTCGAGGCAAGAGTGCAACAAAACCACCTCACAACAACAATTATCACTTTCAACGAAGAGAATCCTGCCCACAATCCGAACATTGATGACGTGTTCACCAATCTTGAGTAAGTGGGAGATATCATAAATACAGCGAACTCAAAGAAGTCAACCGGACCTGACGGCATATCCAACTATGTCCTTAAGAAGTTGCCCAATATTGCTGTTTTCCTGTTGACGGTCATCTTTAATAACTGCCTTAACAACGGATACTTTCCAGCATCTTGGAAAACTGCAAAGATTGTTCCAGTGCCAAAGAAGACCAACAGACAAAACGTGGAAGGATACAGGCCAATATCGCTACTTTGCTGCATAAGCAAAGTCCTGGAATCCCTACTACTAAGAAAAATTAAATATTTCTGTGGGGAAAGAAATATTATACCAAACTTCCAGTATGGATTTCGGGCGATGCACTCCACAATACATCCTCTACTGGGACTACACAGCGATTTCACCGTGGGATTAAACAAGAAGGAAACGACAGTGGCATGTCTTATTGACATTGAGAAGGCATTCGATAGCGTCTGGATAAAAGGGATAATTTTCAAGCTGATAGTATTCGGCTTCCCAGGACATTTGGTAAGAATAATTGAAAATTTTCTAACTAATAGACTCTTTTTTGTACAGGTTTTAAACGAAAAATTAGGAATGAAGACCATCAGGGCAGGTGTACCTCAAGGATCTAAGCTAGGACCATTTTTCTTCAGCATCTACAAGGCAGACCAACCGGATAGCATGTCAAGAACAAAGACAAAACTGTATGCCGATGACTCCATCACATACACGACGTCCCTATCCCCAGAGATTGCAGCTAGTAGAGTACATATATGAAATGGGGTTTGAAGATCAACACTAGTAAAACCGAACTCATCTGCTTCCGGCCACCTCAAACACAGACAAGAGCACGAAGAAGAATTGCCGCTAGAAGCCGAAATATCAACATCAGTTTGCCAGATGGAACCATCATCCATACAAAAGAAACCACCAAAAACCTTGGAGTGCACTTCACCAACAAGATGAAATTCAACAAGCATGCGATGACGATTCTAAAGCGTGCAAACTTTTCTTTTCATCTTCTTCATCCTCTACTGAGAAAACAGATTAGACTAAGCAAGAAGACGAAGCTTCTCATGTACAAGCAGCTGATCAGGCCGGTCATAACCTACTCCCCGTCTGGTTAACCATGTCTCCTTCAGCGATGAAGAAGATAAAACTATTCGAGAGAAAGATCTTGAGAATTTGCACAGGACTATATTAGAACCCCCTTACAAAGAAGTACTGGCCAAACAATATGCTCATTGACCACCATATGATGGAACTCACCAGCAAAATCATAAAGAACTTAGAAGCACATCCAAACCCTGAAGTACAATAGATGCTACAGGAGGAAATTCAGCCCAGCCAGCGATACCTGAACCCCAGAGCCCAGAGACAATTGTTTTGAAATAAAAAAAAAAAAATCATGTATTAGATTAAGAAGCCAAAAATATGTATTTTATACTTATATAAAAAATCATTTTATAAGTTGGGCCCCTTCTGAGCCAACATTTAAAACATTAGTTAATAATAAGCTTAGTTGTAAGTCAATTGTATATAAAATCTAGCTAAATAAAACAAAATCTTAAATCTAAGAAATTAATCAGTTCTTCTTAGGACTCAGTGCAGATAGCACCTATTAAAGGGATATTATTTTTGATATTCTTGCGTGTTGTATCTTGTGTGGTGTGACCTGTGAGGTTGTTTGGGTTGCTGGTTAGATGTTAGAGAATGTTTGGCCTAGGTTTTAGGTGTTTATTTGCGGTTTTGGAGGGTGATTGTGAAAATTAAAATTCGACGTTTTGCTAAAATCAACTGAACTAGAAATTTGTTATTGACAGTTATAAATTTAAGGTTATTATTATTAGAACGGATGCCATACAAAAGACCTCCCTTTGCTCTGCCGGGTACATGAGATTTCTTAGCTGGAACCCATTGCAACCTGAAGCCACCAAAGTATTTATTGTAATTATTGAAATCTGGTTCCTGTACAAAGGTTTCGTATAAGAAGAATAAATCGTACGTTTTAATAAAATTAAAGAAATTTGTAAACAATATTTTACTTTTTAAACCATGGATGTTATACCTTCAATATATGTTGTTCTTCTATATTTCCATTATCTGTTATAATAATAGCCTCCTCCACCACCACCCTTCCCTATAATCCACTAACAATGCAATCATTCTCGTTGTGCATTATTGATGATGATGATGACCCTGATGTACCATGAGTATTCTCAGTTGTGAGCAGATTTCCAACTTCTCCTCTGTTTTCTGTTGACGCTGATGGACATAGAGCATGAGTCGATAGATCGGTTCCATGTAATAGGTCAGCAGTGTCACTAAATTGTGCCTTGAAAAACGAGTTTATGATAGGCATTGCATCACCTACTCCACATTTAACCCAACCGTTTACCCATTGAATTTTGTTGTCTTCAATGAACAGATTATCGTCGCGTAGCCAAATTTGGACGGAATTGTTTATTTTGGATAGTCTGCCTTTGACTCTGGCCAGATTCCTTCCATTTTGTCGGGCTGTTGCCGTGAGATCTCGATTGATTGATACCGCTGAACCTTTGAGTTTGTTAGCGTTAGTGAATATATCTTGGAAAGTGCTTATTTTCTCAAATTCAACTATGATAAGCTGCATATTATTTTTAGAGCTAATCGGCTTTGCATGAACGATCTCAGCGTTAAGCCCGAGAACACCACGAAACAACTTTACAACAGCATCTTTTGGTTCCTCTGTAGAACAGTCTAAGCCGCGATCAGAGTATTCAACTTCACGTTCAAGCTTCATTTCCATGATGTTAAGGTCTGTTTTGAGAGTTGCAACTTCACATTTTAAAAAGTCAACATCGTCTCAAATTTCTTTGACGTCAGACTTTGTTGCTATGTCAGCCAGTTCAGCCCTAACGATGTCCCTCAACATGTCTTTCAGGAATCCAATGGTGAGGTCAGCAGTTTTCATATTATCCATATTGTTTCTTTTTAGTAAACTCAACTTTTCAGGAGAATTTAAATTTCTTTTTCTTTTATTATTTTCGGATGAATTTAACATTCCCAAATCACAAGTAGGTATAATTATTTATTAATTTGTTGTTCGAGGGTATTTGGTTAACATGGTTAACTTTTCAGCATGCACTTCAATAGATAGGCACCATGGATTACAATAAATTTTTTTTTTGTTTTTGCAGATTAATTCTTTTTTTTTGTTTTGATAATTTCTTAGTTATAATAACTTAATGCTTAAATTACTTTAATTACAAGTATTATATTAACTTAACAGAAAAGAAAAAATGAAACTAATTAAATGAAGATGAAAACATGCTTATACTTTGACGGATCGACTCTTTCGCAGTAAGAGTCGACTTTTAACGCAATTGACACACGGCCTAAGTATTTAAAAGTTAAAAATTGACAACCGATTTCGATGAAGTGTACAATGTACAGCGTGATTTGCATAAGAAGTAAGAAGTGACAAATGCTAGGGCGTGTAGATCTTGAAAAAAACCCTACTTTAAAAGATATAAGCAAAAATCTAAAAAAACAGAGTCAGTTTAATTTTTCTTATTGTTTTACCGAAGTTGTTTAGATATTTACTTATATCTTTAAAAAAGTAGATATAATTCCTAGAACCTCCTGGTTTTTAGTATTTGACTTTAAATTGAAAAAAGTATTAAATATTGAAATTAAAAATAATACTTAATTAGGGTAAGTTTTGAAAAATTTCAGTTTGAACAAAAAAAATTATGTTTTTATTTTTTCAAAATTTTGGGTTTGAAAATTAATTTCTCAAAAACTATTTTCTCAAACACCTTGATTTAAAAAGCAAATTTAAGAATAGGTTTCTGGCTTTCAAAAAAGTTATAGCAAAATATTAAAAGTGTTGCCATTGTTTTTTTATATTATTTTTTTTCTGTTTAACTAAAAAATTGCCCCTCCCGCTTGAACGGGGAAATAGACCCGTTCCCATACGAATTTCTTTGTCTCAACTCAATCTTCACGCCCTAGCCTTTAGTCACTTTCTTATGCAAATCACCGTTCATACTTTTGTACCTATGCCATAAACTTCTGAAATATGGCGAATATCTAATATACATTTTAGTTTTTTTTGTTTTTAGTTCTAATCACCGTTCATACTTTTGTACCAATGCCATAAACTTCTGAAATATGGCGAATATCTAATATAAATTTTAGTTTTTTTTTGTTTTTAGTTCAAAATGTGTAGGTTTGCATAAGATTTATTTAAATTTTTAAGACGATCGGTTCAACCCTTTCCCGTTTCTGAATTTTAAAGTTTAATACAAATTAAACGATTATATTTTTTAAGTGAAATCAAAAACCGTAGAAAAATTACAAAAATCAATCAAGCTCAATTTATTATTAATTTATGTTTAAAAAGCAATAATTACCTATCATTGTACCTTATATCTGAGGCCCCAAGGAAGAACCGCTAAAGTCCATTTTCAACATTTTTCAGGAGAGCAGTTTAAAGTTTTTACCAAAAGAATCGGCTCTAGAAAATAATTGGAAAATAAGACAGTCTTGAAGTTAGTATGGAATTCAAGGTTTTTCAGCTGCCATAATGCATAAAACATAAGGGCGTGGGAAGCAAAACAAACACTTTAGTTTATAATTCTTTTTTAAATAAATCTTAACTTGAGTTAAGCTGGTTTTCCTTATTGTGAATCAAAATACGCATAAGCCAATCTTTACTTAAGCTATTTTTGTTTGAGTTAATGGGGCATTTTCTTGAGCTAATCTTGACCTTAGCTGTTATTCCAAATCCATTTAGTTGAACTAAGCTAAAAAACATTGACTTAAGATATTATCACCAGGGCGGAAATAAGGACAAAAACTATGTCAAGTTATAAAATACTGATTTATTGATAATTTATTTATTTTATTTATTTAAATTATTTTCCTTTATAACTTATAATAATAATAATAAATATAAGGGGAACAAAAAAAAAAACAACCTCTAATTATAAAATTATTAAAACGAAGGACTACGAAAAGAACAACTTCATATGTTTAGCTTAATTTCAAATAATTTAAAATATTTTTTTTAACACAAAGCATTAAAATAGTAAAACACAGAAAAAAAAAACTAGATACAAAATAACGAGATTATTTAAAAGAAAAGCTATCGCAAAAAATTAGATCCAAAAAAGAGTTTTAATTTTCATTTTCACTTTCTAAATCAGGATGTGTGTTCAGTTCACTTGAAGACGTACGAAGGTTTCTATAGAAGTTATGGAATTCGGGGTTGATATAATGGATCAGGTCCATAAGATCCTTGTATTTTCCTATGGATATATATGGTAAATCCTCTATAACCGTGAAATTGTCTAATGTGAAAGATGAAGCTACTCTTTTGGCCAATGGTAGTATATTAAACGGTTCCTCTGGATTTAAAGATGTTATAAAAAAATATTTTATTAACGTCACTGGTATACCGAATCCATCTCACGGTGTTCCCGACAAATTTGCCTCCTTATAAGTTTGTTCGTTTCCAATTCAAGTTTGTTTTTGCGATTTCGCAAAAATTGAAGAACTCAGTTTTGTTCATTTCAAATACTCTAATTTTAGAATTATTTGCATTTATGAACTGATACCAGTCTCTAGGTACACTTATCTCAAGATTAGACTTTCTCTTTTTTCTTTCAATTAAGGCATGGTCACTATCACATTCCATGTGTGTATGCCCTGGCTCTAAGAACTTATGGTCAATATATTCAACTGATGAATTATATTTTAGAAAGAGGAACAAAGCAGAAACAAACGAATTCTTATTTTGGCCAGAGCATGAGTCACTATAAATTGTAATTTTTCTATAAGTTGATGGCAAATATTTTATGTGCTTGAAGATACACGACAAAATCTCATTACCGCCGCGTCGTGCAATACCTTCGTGCCACATGAAACACCCTGAAGAATTGGTATCTAAGTCATGAATAGTTAGATTAAATGTCCAGAGCTGCCTTTTATAAAAATTAACGGAATTTCTAAGATATGGAGTCGGCAGACACTGCTGTAAATCAAAGGCAAAAGCTTTCATGTCTTCATTTTGCTTCGCATTCAACTTAGCAATCTTTTTCTGTTCGTAGGTGAACTCTGCTTTTTCAAGATGAATGTTTTTTCGGTCAGTTAATATCTTTTTTTCTTCGTCATTATTAGGAACTTTAATTTTGGATACAAATGTGTAGCAGGTGGCACAGGTGTCTAATTTCGGGGCTTTAAATTTAAGATTCATGCTGTGTAATATTTGAGCGTATTTAGATATGCTTACAGGACTAACAACTTCTTCTTTATACATGCGGTGCATAGGTGCAAGGCTTAGGCTCCCGTGAAGATATTTTTTGGATGTATCCCTACGGCTATAATGACTATCGTTCAAGGGAAATTAGTTGATGTGGCACCTGACTTCTTCGTCCTTCTCCTGACTTAATTTGTTGACGGGAGTTCTTTTTCCTTGGCAATTTTTAGAGGGCAAAAGCGGGCAAGCAATCTTTTTTGGAAATAACACTCCTTATAAAACTTTCTGTCTCAGAAAAACACTGCGTGAAATGTGTACGACATACGTTTGTTCGGTTTCCATTATATTCCACAAAATACTTAACCGAATTTTCACGATTGCGTTTCCGTTTTCTTGATTCTACCAGATTGTTGTGTTTTTTGCTCAATTAACAACAGATTTCTAATGTACAAAATTCTTTGGTCATAAGATCCCAGGGACCAATAGTGATCGAAAATAGACTGGATTTTTTCAAAAGAGAAATTTTCATGGCATTTACTTTGGCAAGTTCCAAACGGTCTAGGAGTCCTGGCATGCTTTTCTTTTCCAGAAGAGGATTGGTAGGCCTTCAGTATTTCTGGACTTCTGACAACAAAGCTTTTTATTTTCGCGTTTTGAATTATTTTGTGTATTTTGCATTTGGATACCCACAGTTTCTTCATGTTCTGAGTCTGCGTATGAATCAATGGAAGTAATTTGAAAATCTGGGTCTTTAACGGAATCATCAGAATTTTCCCATTCGGGAAGATCACAGTCATTATTAATAGTTGAAGACACATTTCCTTTGTTTTCGCTGCTATTGGTGCTCAAATTTTGATCTTAAATAACATAAAACTTAGATACAGCCCTCATAATTAAAAAAAAAACTTTATCTTACATTTTAATAAACGAATAAAAGTCAAAGTCAAAGCCATTCATCGAAGATTTGGTTTCATTAAGTTTGGGTTGGAAATTAACTTCAGCTGTTTCGGATGTTTCATACCCATTTGAGTATAAATAGAGCATACATTTTTGTGGCCACTGATATAAAGATCTATGTTTTTCATGTTCGTTAACGGATACAATCGGAAGTGAAGACGAAGTTGCCTCAAGGTTATTGTTATTCTCTGGTTAATTATTAAGAAAAGTTGGTATTTGTTTTTCTTTCAAGCTAACATTTATCCCGTTTACAAACAGAATCGAGAGCTCGAGTTGGATTAGGGTCGGATTTTCGACACAGGTGTTTCGTGGCGTGAGTTGAGAGCCCCATTTGAAGTTGAGTTGTTATGGTATTGAGATTACATTTAATGGAATGGCAACAATATATTTATTTTACACGAAAACTTAATGAATTTTGGTGCATACTTCACATAGCTATTAAAACAAATAAATAATTTTACTCGAACATAAGTAAAAACACTGTGGTCAACACATCCTCAAGACCGACTCTTCGACCCAGGTTTTTTATAAAGAATTTCGACTCAACTCCGCTCCTGAAGTGGAATCGAGTCGGTTGAAGCTCATTTCAAGTCAACGCAGGTATACAAAGGGGCCAAGCGAGCTTGAAGCTCGCTTGAATACCTCATGTAAACGGGGTAATTGTGCTAACCACTGCATATATTATTTTACGGTGTAGAAGTTCTTTGCATTATAAAATAAGTGGAAAGAGTAGCTGTTTCTATAAAACAAAAAAAAAAAATTCAATAAACCAAAATACAGACATAATACAGATAAAAAAACAGATAGATGGTCTCGCCTTGCATACACATACACGAATTATGCTCGACCGTTGTCGGCCGAACTCGTCGAATCGAATCAAATGTATGTATGCAAAAGGAGGAAAGCGGATACACCACTCCAACGGACATCGTTTGATGTCGCCCGATAGTAACCGATCAACTGACAAATCCGAACTTGTTTGGATTTCTTTTCAGATTTCGAGTGAATTCTTCCAATAATAAGTACAAAAAACAAATTGGTACTGAAAATTCTGCTCGTTTTCTCCCAAAAGCTGCCCAAAACAGTTAAAAGTTATATTATTTTATTTTTTGTATGTGAACTTTGAGAGACTTTTGAACTAAAATTCATAGTCAGAGTACGGGAACGAACTACACATGTACATAAATAATTTGTATCGTCCGAGAACGGCAGGAGTGTATGCAGACAATAGTCCGAATAGCTGCGAGCCGAAATCGGTCGAATATTCGGTTTCAGTGTTCGTGAACCGTTAGACAGACAGAAATACAGACAAACAACTATGCAGACAGACAGAACGTTCACTTACCTCCATTTTTAGCTTTTTCCTTCAACATTTGGGTCAAAGCTAAAAGCCATTTTGATCGTGAAGACATTGTTGGTTCACATTTCACAATTAAACACCACGCACAAGAATACCTATTAAACAATAATTTCGTAACACCACCTTCTTCTGTTCAATGACTTTGAATGACTGGTTGACACTGTTGACAGTTCAAAACATACTAAAATTCTTGAAAATCAAATATCCACTGCGCAAAGGAACTAAACTCAAGTTAGGAAAAAACTTTTTATTTATTTATTTTATCGTCTTCATGCTAAAATGACTAATGTTGATTTAAGCCAATGCTTGTTTATCGTTTGATTTCGGAATAAAGAATATATTTATAAGAACTAGCTCATTGACACGCCAAAAGGACTAAAGTTGATTAAAGTTTTTATATGATCCATATGTAGATTTGTAGAAACTGAACTTAAGATATTTTAAGATATTTATCTCTTAGGGAATAACCACTAAAATTGACTTCAGTTGTTTTGCCTCGGTTATAAAATTAAGAATAAATAAGAATCTCATTAAGGAAGAACAACTAAACTTGAATTTAGTGCTTCTTCTTTAAGGTGAAAATAGAAAAAAATCCATGACCACACGGAAAAAGAACCAAACTCAAATTTAGTTATTATTCCTTTTGGAAAACGAAGAAGTAGAAGATCTTAACTTAACTTTAGATTTTATTTATAGTTTTTTATAAATTTTATTTGAGTTAAGTTAAAAGTGAGTTTAGTTGTTTTTTTTTTTTAGTTGTGGGCCCACTTTTTGAGCTACAAAATTAAAAAAAAAAATCACATAATAGATTCGGGAGCGCTGAATCTAATGGTATCAAAAACTTAATTTCGTCTAAGCACGACTTTAGCTGTTTTAGTTTGTGGCCACTATAACTTTTCGGTTTAAATTTTACTTTGTTGCACTACTACTACTTTTTAGCTTCTGTTTTTTTAATCCGAGAGCAAACAGCCTTTTAGCTATCGCTATCGCTTCAAGAATTAAAAAAACATACTGAGCATCTTCACCACGTCAATGTAAGTAGGCACACATACCTACTTTTTTTTTTTTTTTTTTTTTAACATGCCCTAATGGGGTTTTTACTACCCTTAATATGACAAGCACAGTGCGAGCGTTAGGAAAATAAGGAAGGATTTAAATGGAGATACCGATGCACATTGGTTTTGAAGTTAAGAATATCAAAATGGGGGGGGGGGAAATATGGCCAGGTAAAGAATTCCACATTCTTGTTGTGCGACTAAAGAAAGAATCCCTATACTTAACGGTACGTCCGAAGCTGGGCTCAAGGGTAAACTGATGAGCATTCCTAAAAGCGCGAGTATTACGGTTGAATTTTTTAAGGGGAGGAATGCAACTGACTATTTCACTTGAACACTGCTCATAAAAATAGCGATAGAACAGTGAGAGACAGGTGACATTGCGGCGGTGTTCGAGAGATGCTATTGTTGCCGTTATTGTTCTATCACCTATCATTTTTAGGGCCCTTTTTTGAATTCTATCCAACAAGCTTAGCTGAGTAATAGGAGCACCAGCCCATATTTATGTGAATTATACTCAAGCCTGGGACGAATAAAGGCTTTGTAGATTACAGCCAGATCAGAGGGGGTAAAGAATTTCTTGCATCTTCGGAGAAAACCTAAGCACTTAGCAGCGTTTTTGGCGACGTCAAATATGTGGTCATTCCACATAAGGTGGTCTGAGACACACATACCGAGAACTGAGAGCTTTTCAGTTTCTTCGATGCAAGTGCCGTCCACGGAAAGCGGCATTGGGGGTAGGTTTCGCTTTAACAACAGGAGACAGCATTGAGTCTTAGAAGCATTAAATTCTACGCGGTTGTTGATTTCCCATTGAACAATGCTGTCGAGATCAGAATTTAATGATCTTATCATTGAACAATGCTGTCGAGATCAGAATTTAATGATCTTATCATGCATGAGAATCTGTAAACGAATGTGAGAAGATGAGGGTACTATCGTCAGCGAAACAGTTTAATGGATTAGAAGTTTCAGACAAAAGATCATTTATAAAAATAAGGAAGAGAGTCGGAGACAACACGAAGCCGTGGGGCACACCAGCATTTATTTTGTGAATTTCAGACTTGAAACCGTCCAATACAACATGTATTGAGCGGTCTGAAAGGTAATTTCTAATCCAACGAAGAAGAGATTCATCGAAACCAAATGCATGCATTTTCAATAAGAGAGCTTGGTGCCAAACTCTATCGAAGCTTACTTTCTCCAAAACGATGTAAAGATTTGTTCCATTGTTCGGTGAGATATACCATCAGATCACCAGTGGACCTATTGCTACGAAAGCCGTACTGCCGGTCATTAAGAAGCTTTCGTTCCTGGAGATATTTCTTAAGCTGGACGTAAGTGCAATTGGTCGATAATTAGAGGGTGAAGAAGATACAACTTATTTAGGGACAGAAAACTGTGCTGCAAGCAAATTGGCTTTATCTAACGAGCTGACAAAAGAGGTGTCATTGAAGTCGAGCGTTGGAACCGACGACGAATATTCTTTGGGACATTGTAGTATTTTTTGCCTTAATTTTTGATCATGCAAAAATTTGGTTCGTCGAATAAGAACGTAACAGATCTTTCTAGCTTGTTTGAACTTATTCCGGTTTTCCTCAGTAGGGTTGGCTTTATAACAGCGGAAACTTACTTCTCTAACCCTAATAACCTCTTTACAGCTCGAATCAAACCATGAGTTTTCTTTGGGTTTGATAGATTTTACCCTATTCGGGATAAAATTTTTCATTCCACAAGGAATTAGGTTTGTGATCATATCTGCGCTGGAGTCTACGTCACTATCGAGGAAGCATTATGACCAGTTAAAGTTCTTGAGGAAACCGTTGAGACCGTCCCAGTTGGCTTTCTCGTATTGCCAAACGGTTCTCGTTGGTGCTTTTTCTTTAACTGTGTTTTGTTGGCACGAGAAATAAGCTTATATGACACAATGGTCTGATGTGCCTAGAGGCGACAATACACTAATTGTGTATTTATTAGGGTCAGAGGTAAGAAACAAGTCTAGGGTGTTGGCGGATTGACCTTCAACGTCCGGTATTCGCGTTGGCACGTCAACAAGCTGAGTTAGTTGGTTTAACGCAACCAAGAGCTCAACATACCTTCCTCCGGGTGTTGTCTGGTCTGAAAAGCGAAGCCAACTAGAATTGTGTACATTAAAATCGCCCGCAATGACGATTTCAGTGTGAGGATAATGGGCAACAATTCTTTGGATGGAGTCGGACAGAGCATCAAATTCGTTAAAAGTTAAATTTCTGTCCAGAATTTGGCTTCGTTAATAAAACAGGAATGAATGATGTGTTTTTTGACCGAAAATTTGAACCACATGAAGTTAAAATTTGTGTTTGAGCACAAACCATATTGTGGTTGAAGTTGGTACGCAACATCATTTCTAATATAAATAGCGAGACCGTGGTGAGCAAAGAATAGAGGCACTAAGCTATACCCATATAGGTTAAATTCTGAATGATCAGAATTTTCACCTATTTGTGTTTCACTCAGTGCCAAAACAGCTGGCCTATGTTGCACAGTATACACGTACGCGGCACAGAAATTCTGCCTAAGTCCACGAATGTTGCTTAAATCAACCCTAAATGTACTACCCATTTAAAATATTCATAACTACCTAAAACACAAGTCAGACAATTAACTAAAAAGGTCGTTTAATCTTACTCCCAATTTGAGCTTTTAAAACCAATTTGCTACTAGTGTTATTTTTTTTATTTTTTTTTTTTTTAATCTTTGCGCGCACAAAAGGGATTATTATTACCCTTAAAATATTTACACACAGTGCGAGCGTTCAGGAAATAGGAAAGGGTTCAAAAGGAGATACCGATGAACATTTGTTTTGAATGTCTGAATACTGTAATAAGAGGGAAACACAGAGCCAGGTAAAGTATTCCACATTCTTGTGGTTCGACTAAAGAAAGAATCTCTATACTTAACAGTACGTCCGAAGTTGGGCTCGAGGGTAAACTGATGGGCATTCCTAGAAGCGCGAGTATTACGGTTGAATTGTTTAAGGGGAGGAATGCAACTGGCTATTTCACTAGAACACTGTTTATAAAAATAACGGTAAAATAGGGAAAGACATGAAACATTACGGCGGTGTTCGAGAGATGTAATTGTTTCCGTTATAGATCCTTCACCTATCATTTTTAAAGCTCTCTTTTGTATTCTGTCCAACAAACTTAAGTGAGTTTTTGGAGCTCCTGCCCAGACATGAGAATTGTACTCAATTTTTGGACGAACAAAGGTTTTGTAGATCATAGCCAGATCAGAAGGGGAAAAAATTTCTTGCATCTGCGGAGAAAACCTTAACACTTAGCAGCGTTTTTGGCGACATCAAATATGTGGTCATTCCACAAAAGGTGGTCTGTGACACACATACCGAGAACTGAGAGCTGTTTGGTTTCCTCGATGCCAGTGCCGTCCATTGATAGCGGCATTGGGAGTGGGTTTCGCTTTAACGACAGGAGACAGCATTGAGTTTTAGAAGCATTAAATTCTACGCGGTTTTTGATTCCCCATTGAACGATGCTGTTTAGATCAGAATTTAATGAGCTTATCATACGCTGCCGTTCAAGTTCCACATCCGAAGGACATGGATGTGAATCTGTAAACGAATATGAAAAGCTGAGGGTACTGTCGTCAGCGAAACAGTTTAATGGATTAGAAGTTTCAGACAAAAGATCATTTATAAAAATAAGGAAGAGAGTCGGAGACAAAACGGAGCCCTGGGGCACACCAGCATTTATTTTGTGGATTTCAGACTTGAAACCTGAGTGACACCTTGAATTGAACCGCCCCTGGTTAACTAGATAAAACACACTAGTATCTATCTGACGTCATAACCTACTTGATCAATGCAAGCACTATGCGGGAGCAATACCATATATAATGCTGTAATGATCTAGTCAGTTTGACTGCGAAGATGATGGGGGGAGGAAGGGAAGGAATAACACTCGCACTGCTTTTTTCTATTATGTTGTATATTTTTTTTTTATCTCGATGCGATGGACTGAGATGGGCTTTTCTGTTGATGCACAAACACAGATACTGAAACTGGTTTATTTTTGTTTGCACGACAGGATTAGAGGTTATTGTTTTTTTCTATTTTTGATTTGATTTTTTTTTTATTGCACAAGCATAAGCACTGCTAGGTAGGTATTTGGATATTGATTTTGATTTTTTTTTGTTGCTTCCTTTTGTTTTTTTTAATGATATTATGGTTTTATTGGGTATTTGAATAATTGTAATAAGCACTAAACTATTATAGACAACAGAAAAATGTGACAGCGACTTGAAATTAATTTCTCCAATGACACATTCATCAACGCTTTTTATATTTCTTACTGAGATCCCAAAAAAATTCGAGAATAAAAAAATGAAAACATGAACCTAAAATTAGTCAACAGAAAAAAAAAACACAGCAAAGAAATGTGACAGCGACTGTGCAATAGACCACGATGACTTACTTCCCACCCTGCCTTTCAATTTTTTCTGAACGACTACCACCACTCACATGCGACAGCATGTGCCATATACTTTTTTCCACTTAGAATACTCTCCACCCTCCTGCTCAAATATTCCTAATCAACCACCAACCACCAAACACCGAAGTAGGTTTGTAATTTGCATAATAATTCTATATTAACATAATAATTCTACCGACAGATATTTAAAAAAAAACCTCCCAACAGATGAGCCAATAAAAAAACATAGGTACATACGGATAAGCTACACAAATGGGCAATTTTTTTTTTACAAAACAATTCTCTCAACCCCACCCTAAGTTTTGCAATATTCCTAATCAACCATCAAACCTTCTAAAAATGCAACAAAAAAATGACAACGATACGAGTATGACACATTCAAATTATGCATTGCGCTAAAAATAACATGCCACCCCCACTCTCAAAATTTTCTGACAAACCATCGAACCAACAAAAAAATTCTCTTAATTCGTTTATGGCAAGATGAAAAAAAATAACATGGATGTATATGGAAGAACAGGTTTTTTCTCAAAAATATCTATTTTACTGCAAGACGAAATATCGGAAAAGAAGACACAAAAAAATATATGCGAGTGCATGTGCCACATACTTTTTTTTACTCCTCCTCCCTCCATCCAAAAGACCTTTCAGCTAAACAAAAAAATATCCCACAACAGGTTTTTTTTATAATATTCTGTTTATGTCGCGAGATGAAAAATCGAAAAAGAAAAAAAAAAACTTCATTCATAATGACAAAAAACAAGAACAAAATAATATATGAGAGCGTATGTGCGATATTGGTTCTGGAGAAAGACCAAAGAGAGTTGGCGCTGTTACTGCAGTGGATTTCTTCTGAACCGCAAACTTCTTTGTGTGCGTGTGGAAAGATTTTTTTGGTATAAAAACGCAAAAAAGACCTTTTTTCGAAAATGTATATAAAAAAAACTAATGGATGAAATGAGTTTTTTTTAATTGAATCTAATAGAAAAAATATCAAAATAAATAATAAAAATAATTTAAATCGGTAAAGATTCTCTTTTTTCCACAGTAACATTGCACATCTTGAAATGTTAAATTGCTATTTTTTATGAGAAAATTTAATACATTTTTTTTGAAAGGTCTATGCCTTAGATAATTCAAAAGACTAATTATAAGAATGAACATCAAAAATATTAAAATTAAACCTGGGAAGCCCATGACTTTGAAGTTAAAAAATGGTAATATTGCAATTTTTTTTCTAATAAAACCCTGTTTAACAAGCGAACTTTCACGTTCGCGTTGGTGATGGATTCTATTTGAATGCGGAAGGTATGGTTGATGTCGGTGTACAGGTTAATAGTCATGCAGGGGTTTCTCCAAAACATACCATCAAGGACGTACTTTAAAAAAAATAAATCGGGTGGCACAGCGGCTCGTGAAGAACCAGGGCCTAGTGACTAACAACTCGCAACCATTCCTGTGTGCGCCTATCAACAGGAATGGAAGGGACCTACAATTTTATGCCGAACCCGAACGGCTAGACGAGAAGCACTTATTCGTGACAAGTGATACTCTTGGAGGATTTGTCAATTCCTCGCAAGAGGCAGTAGTCCTGAAAAAAAACTTTTCAGTTTTTAGGTGGACGAGGCTGGGAAGTGAACCCAGACCTTCATCGTGACAGTCGAACGCACTAACCATTACGCTACGGGCTACTACGTACTTTGTGTACCACAATTAGACAAGAATTTTATATCTGTGCTTAAGGCAACCGAAAAAGATTTTAGAGTCATTTTCGAGCAAGGTGCAAACCGAGTGACCTTCATTAAGAGTGGCAAGCTGGTCGTAGATGAACAATCAAGAAAGTTGAAGTCAACTCATTGTCTACTGAATCAACTATGACGCTGTGGCACGAGCGTTTTGGACACGCAAACTTCAATATTCTGAGGGAGATGTACAAAGGAGAAGTCGTCGATGGATAAGACCTCAAGCACCATACTGAGAAGGATACATTCTGCGAGGGATGTGCATATGGCATATCGTTCTAGTTTTCCAAAAGAAGATGCAAGACGTTCTTTGATGCTAGGTGAAGTTTTTCATTCCGATTTATGTGGTAAAATGAGTGTCGCTTCTATCGGTGGGGCTAATTATTTTATGATCTTGAAGAATGACTGCTCCAGATACTGCTTCGTATTCTTCCTTATGAACAAAACAGATGTTTTGGAGAACTTAATGCAATTTTATGCGGAAGTTCAAGGAGATGGGTATCATATTAAGCGATTGAGAACTGATGTAGGCTTAGAGTTTTGTAATGATGAAGTGAAGAAGTTTCTTTTATCTAAAGGAATCAAGCATGAGCTGTCGACACCTAGAGCTCCTGAACCAAACGGATTTATAGAAAGACAAAACAGGAAGATTGTAGAGAGTGCTAAGGCGATGTTACATGCTCGGAATTTGCCACAATATCTTTGGAGTGAGGCTACTAATACTTCTGTTTATTTAAGAAATATAACGGCATCGCGGTCTCTTAATGGTGGCACTCCGTATGAGAAATGGCATGAAAATAAGACCTTCGGTGACACATCTCAGAGTTTTTGGAAGTGAGTGCTATGTTCATATCCCAAAGGAACAACGGACAAATTGGGATACGTATTCTGTTAAATGGCCTCGTCCACCTAAAAAAAAAACTAAAAAGTTTTTTTTCAGGGCTACTGCCTCTTGCGAGGAATTGACAAATCCTCCAAGAGTATCACTTGTCACGAATAAGTGCTTCTCGTCTAGCCGTTCGGATTCGGCATAAAATTGAAGGCCCCTTTCATTCCTGTCAAAAGGCGCACACAGGAATGATTGCGAGTTGTTAGTCACTAGGCCCTGGTTCTTCATGAGCCGTTGTGCCACCCGATTTTGTATTCCGTTAAATGTCAGATGGTAGGTTACAGTGAAGGAAACAAGGCATATAGAGTGTACGATGCAGCAGGAAGAAATGTTTTCACCAGACGAGACGTTTTATTTAATGAGATTTCTATAATGCCTCACGTTGTGGTCGACAAAGCAGCAAGTGTAACAGAAAACTGCCATCAAGACCAGAAGGAGAACCAACGTCGAATGGATGCAGAAGAAGCTGCATGATGTATTTAATGATTTCTACCCGACCAGATTTAGCTTTTATTATTGGAGTCTTGAGTCCCTACATGGAAGACCCAAAACAAATGCATTGGCAAGGGATAAAACGAGTTCTTAAATATTTAAAGGGAACTTTGTCGCATAGAATAACTTATGGTGTGGGCACGAATGACACTACGTTGACCGTTTATTCTGATGCTGATTGGGCAGGCGATGTTGACACCAGATGCAGTACTGCTGGATGGGTTTGTTTCCTCCTGTTTGGAGTTCCAGAAAACAAAGTGTCATAGCAACATCGACTACCGAGGCACAATTTGTGGCATTATGTTCAGCAACGAAGGCTAACGTTTGTCTGAGACGATTCTCGGCTGTTTAACAAGCGAACTTTCACGTTCGCGTTGGTGATGGATTCTATTTGAATGCGGAAGGTATGGGTGATGTCGGTGTACAGGTTAATAGTCATGCAGGGGTTTCTCCAAAACATACCATCAAGGACGTACTTTAAAAAAAATAAATCGGGTGGCACAGCGGCTTGTGAAGAACCAGGGCCTAGTGACTAACAACTCGCAACCATTCCAGTGTGCGCCTATCAACAGGAATGGAAGGGACCTACAATTTTATGCCGAACCCGTCCCTACATGGAAGACCCAAAACAAATGCATTGGCAAGGGATAAAACGAGTTCTTAAATATTTAAAGGGAACTTTGTCGCATGGAATAACTTATGGTGTGGGCACGAATGACACTACGTTGACCGTTTATTCTGATGCTGATTGGGCAGGCGATGTTGACACCAGATGCAGTACTGCTGGATGGGTTTGTTTCCTCCTGTTTGGAGTTCCAGAAAACAAAGTGTCATAGCAACATCGACTACCGAGGCACAATTTGTGGCATTATGTTCAGCAACGAAGGCTAACGTTTGTCTGAGACGATTCTCGGCTGTTTAACAAGCGAACTTTCACGTTCGCGTTGGTGATGGATTCTATTTGAATGCGGAAGGTATGGGTGATGTCGGTGTACAGGTTAATAGTCATGCAGGGGTTTCTCCAAAACATACCATCCAGGACGTACTTTAAAAAAAATAAATCGGGTGGCACAGCGGCTCGTGAAGAACCAGGGCCTAGTGACTAACAACTCGCAACCATTCCTGTGTGTGCCTATCAACAGGAATGGAAGGGACCTACAATTTTATGCCGAACCCGAACGGCTAGACGAGAAGCACTTATTCGTGACAAGTGATACTCTTGGAGGATTTGTCAATTCCTCGCAAGAAGCAGTAGTCCTGAAAAAAACTTTTCAGTTTTTAGGTGGACGAGGCTGGGAAGTGAACCCAGACCTTCATCGTGACAGTCGAACGCACTAACCATTACGCTACGGGCTACTACGTACTTTGTGTACCACAATTAGACAAGAATTTTATATCTGTGCTTAAGGCAACCGAAAAAGATTTTAGAGTCATTTTCGAGGAAGGTGCAAACCGAGTGACCTTCATTAAGAGTGGCAAGCTGGTCGTAGATGAACAATCAAGAAAGTTGAAGTCAACTCATTGTCTACTGAATCAACTATGACGCTGTGGCACGAGCGTTTTGGACACGCAAACTTCAATATTCTGAGGGAGATGTACAAAGGAGAAGTCGTCGATGGATAAGACCTCAAGCACCATACTGAGAAGGATACATTCTGCGAGGGATGTGCATATGGCATATCGTTCTAGTTTTCCAAAAGAAGATGCAAGACGTTCTTTGATGCTAGGTGAAGTTTTTCATTCCGATTTATGTGGTAAAATGAGTGTCGCTTCTATCGGTGGGGCTAATTATTTTATGATCTTGAAGAATGACTGCTCCAGATACTGCTTCGTATTCTTCCTTATGAACAAAACAGATGTTTTGGAGAACTTAATGCAATTTTATGCGGAAGTTCAAGGAGATGGGTATCATATTAAGCGATTGAGAACTGATGTAGGCTTAGAGTTTTGTAATGATGAAGTGAAGAAGTTTCTTTTATCTAAAGGAATCAAGCATGAGCTGTCGACACCTAGAGCTCCTGAACCAAACGGATTTATAGAAAGACAAAACAGGAAGATTGTAGAGAGTGCTAAGGCGATGTTACATGCTCGGAATTTGCCACAATATCTTTGGAGTGAGGCTACTAATACTTCTGTTTATTTAAGAAATATAACGGCATCGCGGTCTCTTAATGGTGGCACTCCGTATGAGAAATGGCATGAAAATAAGACCTTCGGTGACACATCTCAGAGTTTTTGGAAGTGAGTGCTATGTTCATATCCCAAAGGAACAACGGACAAATTGGGATACGTATTCTGTTAAATGGCCTCGTCCACCTAAAAAAAAACTAAAAAGTTTTTTTTCAGGGCTACTGCCTCTTGCGAGGAATTGACAAATCCTCCAAGAGTATCACTTGTCACGAATAAGTGCTTCTCGTCTAGCCGTTCGGATTCGGCATAAAATTGAAGGCCCCTTTCATTCCTGTCAAAAGGCGCACACAGGAATGATTGCGAGTTGTTAGTCACTAGG
>OX439484.1:116304083-116354322 GCA_949320155.1 Melangyna quadrimaculata
GATTTGGTTTTTATGTCTGTTTATTGTAATACTTACTTACTTACTTAGGTCCTCGGACCTATTACGTCCGTGATGTTTCCCTTACGGGACATAGGGCCTCCACTACACCTACGCGCCATCGTGTACGATTTCTTGAAATATATTTCAGCTCTCTCCAACTTTTCCCCAGTCGTGCCGATTCCTGTTCGACCGTTCTTCGCCATGTACTTCTAGGCCGGCCCACTTGTCTTCCCTCCTGTGTGAGCGGGTTCCACTGCATTGCTTGAGATGCAATGCACCGATCGCCTTTTCGAAGCGTATGGCCAATCCACTGCCACTTTCTTCTTCGTGTAATGGAGTCTATGGGCTCCTGACCCGTTCTCGCATGAAGTTCGGCATTGGAGATACGGTTGGGCCAGAAAATCCTCAAGATGTTTCGTAGACATCTATTAACGAAGGTTTGCAGCTTTCTAGTGACAATTTCAGTGACTTTCCAAGTGCTGCAGCCGTAAAGCAGAACGGATTCAACATTGGAGCGGAACAGTCGTAGCTTGGTCTTTAAGCTAAAAGAGTTGTTTCTCCATATTTTGGACAGCATTCCGAACGCAGCCTTTGCTTTTCTGATTCGGCTGTTTACGTCCAGTTCAGTTCCGCCACCCGTAGAGACAATACTCCCAAGATATTGGAAATCCTCTACCATCTCTACCGGTTGTCCAGAAATATTTACATGGATTGATGAGGAAGTTCCAAGGCTGATCCTTTTAGTTTTTGCCGAGTTGATCTTAAGCCCTACGATTTCTGCTTCTCTCTCCACCCTTGTTGTCATTTGATGGAGATCCATGATCCTATGAGAGAGTAAGCATACGTCGTCCGCGTAGTCCAGATGTTTGAGGTGAGATTGCAGAGTCCACTGAATTCCTCCATTTCCATTTGACAAAGCTGCGTGCAGTACGTCACTTATCACCAACAGGAACAGTATTGGTGACAGTATACAGCCTTGCCTAACTCCACTTTGGATTTCAAACTCCTCTGAAAGCCTACCTTTGTGCAAAACGTGACACTTGGATCCATCATATGTAGCCTTGATAATAGCAATCAATTTATCTGGGATGCCCCTCCTGCGCAAAGCAAGCCAAATAAATTCTCTATTGACACTGTCGAACGCCTTTTCAAAATCGATGAACAGCAGGTGAAGTGGTGATCGATATTCAACGCACTGTTCGATGATGATCCGCAAGGTGTTGATGTGATCCACACAGGAAGATCCAGTGCGGAAACCTGCTTGTTCGGCGTCGAGTGTGTCTTCGAGGTGGTCTTTAATTCGGTCCAATATTATCCTTGCTATTATCTTGGCTACTGCAGGCAGAACGCATATTCCTCTCCAGTTTTCGCACTGTGTGAGATCTCATTTCTTTGAGAGCTTGACAATCATTCCTTTTTTCCACTCTTCAGGAAAGCTCTCTGTTTCCCAAGCTCTCTTAATAAGTGGGTGCAGTAGCTCGCTCGATGTCGTTGGGGCTGCTCCTAAGAGCTCTGCAGGAATACCGTCAAGTCCAACCGCTTTGTTGTTCTTCAGTGCTTTGATGGCGGTGATAATTTCTTCTTTACTGGGGGGTACGGTGCGTATTCGGGAAATTGTTACTTCGGGTAGCTCAGTGGGAATAGGGTTCACTTCACTTGCGAAAACGCGGTTTAAAACCGCAGAAAAGTGTTCCCTCCACCTTATGAGCTGGTCCTCATCCGAATTTAGCAGGGATCCGTTTGTGTCTTTAACCAGGTGTTGTTTAGAGCTCTGGACACCAGTGAGCTCTTTGGTAATTCTGTAGACGGTCCTACTGTCACACCTACTAGCGGCTTCTTCTGCTTCTGTGGCCAGTGCGTTGATGTAGTTACGCTTATCACGTTGCACACTACGGTGAACTTCCCTCATCTTCATGCGGTACGTAGACTCAAGCTCGTTTCTCCCTGCTGCTGGGGTAGCTGCGATGCGAGCTTTAAGGTGTTTCCTTTCTTCGATCCTTGCCCAAGTTTCGTCGGAAAGCCAAGCACTATTTCTTCCTTGCGCCCGGCCGACTATACTTTCAGCACCGGATATGAACACATTTTTCACAGCACACCAATGATTTTCGATGGATGTGGTTTCCGTGCTGCTGATTGCGTTCAATCCTTGTGAAAGGTGGTCCCCTAGTTGTTGGCGCACTGCAGGATCCTTTAGTCTATCTGTATTAAACTTGGGCATTCGAGTGTTTCCTTGGGATCTCCGAACTGCAGCTGTACGCAATCTTACGGTAGCAACCATCAGATGGTAGTCCCGGGCCATTCCCATGTCAGCACCTCTTCTGTTACGGACGTCCTGGAGACTGCTTCTAAAACGCCGGCTGATCGCGAAGTGGTTAATTTGGTTGGAAGTTGCTTGTCTGTCAGTCGACACCCAACTGACTTTGTGGCACGTCTTATGCTCGAACATGGTCCCTCCAATAACAAGGCCGTTGGCGTTGCAGAAATCGACAAATCGTTCGCCATTGTCGTTTCGGTTACCAACACCATGTTTTCCCATGACATGCCTTAGCCCAGTGTTGTCATTGCCAACCTTGGCATTTTTAATGGTGGGTGAATTTAGGGTTGACTACAGCAACATTCGGGGACTGAGGCAGAATTTTTGTGCTGCATATGTCCATACTGTGAAAAACAGGCCAGCTGTTTTGGCACTAAGTGAAACCCAGGTAGGGGAAAATACCGATCACTCGGAATTCAGCCTACATGGTTATAGCTTAGTGCCTCTATTTTTTCCACATCATGGTCTCGCCGTGTATCTTCGCAGTGATGTAGCTTATCAGCTTCAACCACAATATGGTTCATGTTTGAATACGAACTTTAATTTCATGTGGTTTAAATTCACCATCCATAAGCGCATCATCCATACTTGTTTTATTTATCGTAGTCCTAGTTTGGATAGTAATTCGACTTCCAACGAATTCGATGCACTATCCGACTCCATCCAGAGAATTATTTCCCATTTTCCGCGCAGTGAAATCGTTGTTACGGGCGATTTCAATGTACATAATTCTTCGTGGCTACGCTATTCGGGTCAGACAACACCCGAAGGAAGGTATGTCGAGATTTTTGCTGAGATAAACAACCTAACTCAGCTGGTCGACAAGCCTACTCGGATTCCTGACGTTGCAGGTCAATCCGCCAACACTCTAGATTTGTTTCTTACCTCTGACCCTGATAAATACACTATAAGTGTATTATCGCCTCTAGGCACATCAGACCATTGTGTCATATCTGCGAATTTCTCGTGCCACCAAAACACAGTTAAAGAAAAAAACTCCCAAGAGAACCGTTTGGCAGTATGAGAAAGCCAACTGGGACGGTCTCAATGTTTTCTTCAGGAACTTTAACTGGTCACTATGCTTCCTCGATAGTGACGTAGATTCCAGTGCAGATATGATTACAAACTTAATTCTTTGTGGAATGAGACATTTTATCCCGAATAGGGTGAAACCTATCAAACCCAAAGAAAACTCATGGTTTGATTCGAGCTGTAAAGAGGTTATTAGGGTTAGAGAAGTAAGCTTCCGAAGTTATAAAGCCAACCCTACAGAGGAAAACCGGAAAAAGTTTCAACAAGCTAGAAAGACCTGTAACGTTCATATTCGACGAACCAAATTTTTACATGATCAAAAATTACGGCACAAAATTCTACAATGTCCCAAAGGAAGTAAAAATGTTTGGTCATTTGTAAAAAACATACGAAACACCACCTCGTCCTCGGTTCCAACGCTCGTCTTCAACGATACTCCTTTTGTCAGCTCAATCGATAAAGCCAATTTGCTTGCAGCACAGTTTGCTGTTAATTCGTCGCTGCCTGAAAGTGATATGACTCCTCCTGTACTTGAGAGCGCAAATGATTCTATGGGACAAATCTTCTTCCGCACTCGTGCAGTTGCCAGAGTTCTGAAAGATCTCGATATACACAAATCCGCTGGCCCGGATAGTATCCCTCCCATTGTTGTGAAGAGGTGTTCTTCAACGCTGGCAAAACCACTGCGTAAGCTTTTTCATCTGTCCTACTCTACTGGTCTCTTTCCGAGTGGATGGAAAACAGCATTTGTCCAGCCTGTCCCTAAAAAAGGCGTGTCTTCTTCCCCCTCCAACTATCGGCCAATTGCGCTTATGGTCCTTCTTTCCAAGGTCATGGAAACGCTGATTAAATTTCAGCTAAAGAAATATCTCGAAGAACGAAAGCTTCTTAATGACCGGCAGTACGGCTTTCGTAGCAATAGGTCCACTGGTGATCTGATGGTATATATCACCGAACAGTGGCACAAATCTTTACATCGTTTTGGAGAAAGTAAGATTATTGCGCTTGATATTTCCAAAGCATTTGATAAAGTTTGGCATCAAGCTCTCTTACCGAAAATGCGTGCATTTGGTATCGATGAATCTCTTCTTCGTTGGATTAGAAATCACCTTTCGGACCATTCAATACAAGTTGTATTGGATGGTTTCAAGTCTGAAATTCACAAAATAAATGCTGGTGTGCCCCAGGGCTCCGTTCTGTCTCCGACTCTCTTCCTTATATTCATAAACAATCTTTTATCTGAAACTTCTAATCCATTAAATTGTTTCGCTGATGACAGTACCCTCAGCTTCTCATATTCGTTTACAGATTCTCATCCATGTCCTTCGGATGTGGAACTTGAACGGCAGCGTATGATAAGCTCACTAAATTTTGATCTCGACAGCATTGTCCATTGGGGAATAAAAAATCGTGTAGAATTTAATGCTTCAAAAACTCAATGCTGTCTACTGTCGTTAAAACGAAACCCACCCCCCATGCCACTATCCATGAGTGGCACTTGCATTGAGGAAACCGAAAAGCTTTCAGTCCTCGGTATGTGTGTCACAGACCACATTTTATTGAACGACCACATATTCGAAATCGCCAAAAATGCTGCTAAGTGTTTAGGTTTTCTCCGTCGATGCAAGAAATTTTTCTCCCCTTCTGATCTGGCTGTGATCTACAAAGCCTTTATTTGTCCAAAAC
Organism: Melangyna quadrimaculata; assembly: GCA_949320155.1. NCBI lineage: Eukaryota > Metazoa > Arthropoda > Insecta > Diptera > Syrphidae > Melangyna > Melangyna quadrimaculata. The sequence goes on from OX439484.1 coordinate 116,309,116, forward strand.
TTGAGTATAACTCTCACATTTGGGCAGGTGCTCCAATAACCCACTTGAGTTTATTGGATAGAATTGAAAAGAGAGCTCTTAAAATGATAGTTGAAAGAACTATAACGGAAACATTCTCATCTCTTGAGCACCGTCGAAATGTTTCATGTCTTTCGTTATTTTACCGTTATTTCCATAAACAATGCTCTAGTGAAATAGCCAGTTGCATTCCTCCCCTTAAACAAATCAACCGTAATACTCGCGCTTCTAGGAATGCCCATAAGTTTACCCTTGAGCCCAATTTCGGACGTACTGTTAAGTACAGAGATTCTTTCTTTAGTCGCACTACTCGAATGTGGAATGCTCTACCCAGCTCAATTTTCCCCTCCCATTGTGATCTACAGACGTTCAAAACCAATGTGCATCGGTATCTCCTTTTAAATCCCCTCCAATCTAACTAATCGCTCGTGCTGTGTATATAATCTTAAGGGTAGTCACAACCCCTTTTGCACGCGCTTAATATACAAAAAAAAAATATGACGTCAAGTAACTTACAAACAATATTCAGGAATTTAAGTAAAGAAAAGAAAATCACTCATTATTCACTAAAAGCTCAAGCAACAAAATCTATTACAAATACACAAATTGATTATGAGTTTAAAAAATTATTTAAATTTGAATTCAAATTTACTGGTAGACAGGAAAGAAACGTCCATTTCTCTGCACCATCACCTATACTTTAACCTACTCTGTGTTGTTGGTCGCTTAATCAGTTGGCTGTATGCACTGCTGAGCTTTTCGCAGTCCGATCTTCGGTTGACAGCATTGTTGTTGTTAATGATATGTAGCATCTCCAGCAACATTCTTTTCGAATAATGTTGCTCTGTTTGCGAAATCTCCACATTATCCAATTCTGGTTTGTGTTTTTCTTGCAAACAGTGAAGAGCTAGTGCAATTTTTTGTGCAGCCCCGCTATTCAAATCTGATCTATGACCAGACAGACGATTTTTAAGTTTTTGCTTGGATGTACCTATATAGACCGATGAGCATTTCGTCTCTTTCCCACCCAAGCAATTGATCTTGTAAACAATGTTGGCTTTCTCCATCTTATCCACTTTCCCTTTGATGTTAGTGAAAAGCTTGTCTTTCAGGGGATTTGCAGACTTGAAAGCTATTTTTGTCTTCGTCTTGTCTCTTTAAGGTGCGGTGCTGATACGGTTGGAGAGGTGGGGAATGAAAAATGCACTCTTGTAAGCAGTAGCATGTTGGGCATCAAGTTTATTTTCTTTTTCCGTTTGCTGGTAGTTTTTTATGAGCTTGTTGACAATGATGGGGGCAAAGGAATTGAAGAACAGGGTGTTCCGGATAATATTCATATTCTTCTGGTGGAAGGAAACGTCGCTAGTGTCGAGAACCCGATTGACAAAGTTTTGTGCCGTGTTAATAATTATTGATTTGGGTTGTTTGGAGTGAAAATTAATAAGACGACCTAAAGCAGTAGGTTTCTTATACCAATCGAAAATCAATCTGTCATTTCGCCTCAAGACTTTCACATTCAGATATGGAAGTTCACCATTTGACTCCATTTCGACCGTGAATTTTATTTTATTATTGAAAGAGTTCAATGCATTAAGTGTTTTTTGTACTTCTTGGGATTTACTCAGAACAAACCGGTCGTCTACATATTTGGTTATGATCTTGGGTTTATAATCCAATTTACCCAAGACATCTTCTAGCAAAGTTTCCATTACCAAATCCGCTAGAATTGGGGAAGCTGGACTGCCCATAGGTATACCTTGTTTTTGTTGGTAGATGGTACCTGCACACTCTAGATAATTGTTGTCAATGACACAAAATCTCAATAATTCCATAAACTTCCCTTTTTTGGTATTGGTATATTCTTTTATCTTATCACAATTCATCTTTATGATATCCAGAGCTAACACGATTGGTATGCTGGTAAACAAGGAAACCACATCAAATGAAACCAATATTTCTTCATTTTCCAATCGGAAAGGTGTAACTTTTTCTATGAACTCTTTTGAATTCTTCAAATTAAATTTTGAATTTTGTGTTAAATTCTGAAGAATTTTCACGATAAACTTTGAAAGCTCATAGCAAGGGACGTTCGTCGAAGCACAAATAGGTCTTAAAGGTATGTTTTCCTTATGGATTTTCGGCAAACCATATATTTTTGGGCTGCTAGCAATGTAAGTAGTCATCCTTTTCTTTTCAAATTCGGAAATATGACCTTCTTTAAACAAATCAAATCACAAAATCATTGTTCGCAGTTTGCAACGTTGTTGTTGGGTTGTTTCTTAAAACCCTGTATACGTTCCTGTCGGTCATAAGTTCCTGCATTTTATTGTTGTAATCGGTTTTATACATAGCCACTGTAACATTTCCTTTATCAGCTGCGACAATATAGACATCTTTATGTTTTCTAAGGAAAATTTTGGTTGTACTATAAATTTTGTTTAAGAATTTGTCAAACGGAGGAATATATGTTGATCTTAAATGGTTTTGTACAATTTCTGTAAAATTAGATCGAGCTTTCTCCTGGTCACCCCGTTCCAAAGTTTTAACCAACTCTTCTCCATCAGTGATAATTTTGAAGAGTGGAAGTTCACCTTTCTTTGTTGGCAGAGTGAATTTTGGGCCTAATGACAGAAGCCATTTGACATCCGTCGGGAACTCTTTTCATTCCCCACCTCTCCAACCGTATCAGCACCGCACCTATTTGAAATATTTGAATAGCGGGGCTGCACAAAAAACTGCACTAACTCTTCACTGTTTGCAAGAAAAACACAAACCAGATTTGGATAATGTGGAGATTTTGCAAACAGAGCAACATTATTCGAAAAGAATGTTGCTGGAGATGCTACATATCATTAACAACAACAATGCTGTCAACCGAAGATCGGACTGCGAAAAGCTCAGCAGTGCATACAGCCAACTGATTAAGCGACCAACAACACACAGTAGGTTAAAGTATAGGTGATGGTGCAGAGAAATGGACGTTTCTTTCCTGTTTACCAGTAAATTTGAATTCAAATTTTAATAATTTTTTAAACTCATAAATCAATTTGTGTATTTGTAATAGATTTTGTTGCTTGAGATTTTAGTGAATAATGAGTGATTTTCTTTTCTTTACTTAAATTCCTGAATATTGATTGTAAGTTACTTGACGTCATATATAATATATTTTTTATATTTATATTAATGTATGTATGTATTACTTTTGTATTATTATTAATAAAAGGCCTGATGAAGAGCATAAAAATGCTCGAAACGTTGCAAATTAAATAAGAACATCTTTAATTATTGACCTACAGCCCACTAAAAGTTACATATATATCTTTAACTTAAATTACTATTAAAAACTACTTAAATCTACCTTAAAACTATGTAAACTAATAATAAAACTTAAATTTATTGTCATTAAAAACACAAAATTAAAATTTAAATTGTGTTTTCACTACTACGTCGTGGGATTTTTATTGTGGCTGTTCATGGCCATACCCCCTTTGCTGAGTTGCAGTACTGCATAGTGGTTGCTGCTGCGTGAAAATCAGCTGGAGAACCACCCTCATTATTTCGGCCTTTTTGTGTCATAACATTTGGTCCACACGAGCCGGATCTGCTCAAGCTCCTCATAATATAAAATATTCCTGGAATTGGGAAATTAAAGCTCGTGGTACCATGCCACACCCCACGTGCTTCCAGTGCTGAAAGACGATCGTTCGCCACACATCACGCGCCTACGTGATCATCACGTGCCTACGGGACTCGCAAGTCCTGCTTCGTCGTCGTCAGTGCCCCGCTACTATGCTGCTAAGCCACAACTCACGTGCTTTCCACGCCCAACGACTATTGCTTGCCACACTATCACGTGCCTACGAGCCCATCACGTGCCTACGGGACTCGTCAGTGCCTCGCTATTGTGCCGCTTAGCCACCACTCACAAAATTGAGAATCGGCATTGTTTTTGCTGCCGCTTACCCGCTGAACACTGCGGTTGCCGAAAGTGCCAGAGCAAAGGTGCTTTACCGCTGCCGAATCACCACCTTTGCCGAGAGTATCACGCTACAAGGTGCTCCTCGACAACGCAACATTGGCTGCAACACTCCGCTACGTCAACAGCGAGAGTTGCTGCATTGCCATCGCCATGTAGGCATTATATATTGCTTGTTATAACCATATATAAAATATACATATATAAGTCGACCATTGCCTCGATTGATGCGACAGGAGAACCCACCATTGCTGCGATTGGTGCGGATGAGAAGGAAGTCACAAGATGATTTAAAGCCACTGTTCCAGAACAACATTGCCGCTGTTCCGGAGTTCCAGAAATCAACATTTAATACAAAATTGTAAAGGTGAGTCTAAGGCTCTATACATTTTTGATAGGCATTTTTTTATATACATATATAATATCCTATATACTTTTTTACATACTCATGCATTTTTTAATTTATAACGGCAAACTTGGCGTTACGCTCTTTCTCTTTCTTTTTTGATAAATTTTTTTTATCGCTTATGCTCGCGTACTCTCTAACTCAGTTACATTGATTTTTCTTTGCGATATTTTGTTCAATAAGCCAATTTCAAATTTTGAAAAAAGATTCGTTTTTGAATCATTTCCTAATTTTGAAAGTTCTTTTCTGCTATTCATGCTTCAGCAACAGCAATTGCTGAAAACAGGTACAGTTTCTTTTTTCACCGTTTCTTATGCAGTGTGATTCAATACCGTTTCTTCTTCTTTGTGGAAATTAACGGGGGAAGTTTAACAGTTCCTTTGTTAACTCTTTTGTACAGTTTTTTTTCATAACGGCAACAAGTGCACGGGCATTAATCAAAAACATTCGCATCATTTGAAAATTGGAACATTTTTCAAGCTTTGGGAACTGGTCCCCAGTAGGACCAATTGCTAAATTGCAACATGTATTTCTTCTCGCGTTCAAGTGGTCTTCCTATATTCTAGGCAGAACCTTTTGTAAGTTTTTAGCTTTTGAAAATAGTTGTTGAGTTTTTCCAACATTTTAAAATTCATCTGAAAACTTTTTTTTCATTTTCCTTTGGGATTCATTTTCGATTCTTAAAGTAACTTTTCACTGTTGAAAACAGCTGTTGAGTTTTTCCAACATTTTCAAATTCATCTGAAAACTTTTTTTTCCTTTGGGATTCATTTTAGATTCTTGAAGTTTCTTTTTCGATTCTTGAAGTAACTTTTTAACTTTTGAAAATAGTTGTTGAGGTTTTCCAACATTTTACAATTCATCTGAAAAATCTTATTCGTTTTCTTTGAGATTATTCTTGAGATTCTTCTTTGAGTCCTGAATTTTCTTTTTTAAAACTTTTTCGTTTTCCTTTGGGATTATCTTTAAGATTCTTCTCTGAGTCCTAAGTTTTCTTTTTGAAAACTTTTTCGTTTTCCGTTGAGATTATTCTTGAAATTCTTCTTCGAGTCCTGAATTTTCTTTTTGAAAACTTTTTCGTTTTCCGTTGAGGTTATTCTTGAGATTCTTATTCGAGTCCTGAATTTTCGTTTTGAAAACTTTATCGTTCTCCTTTGGGATTATCTTTGAGATTCTTCTCTGAGTCCTAAGTTTTCTTTTCGAAAACTTTTTCGTTGTCCTTTGAGATTATTTTGGAGATTCTTCTTTGAATCCTGAATTTTCTTTTTGAAAACTTTTTCGTTTTTCTTTGCGATTTCCTTTAAGATTCTTCTCTGAGTCCTGAAGGTTCCTTTTCATTTTCTTTTTCAAATTGTTGTCGAGTTTCTCCGACATTTGTCGAAATCAATTGAAAACTTTGTCGTTTCCATTTGATACCCGACTCCTTTTCAATTTTTTTTTTGTCTTCACCGCTTAACGCCAGTTTTCTTATAATTCAAGAACCTCTTTCGACTCAATTGCCTTAGTCATGTCGGTCTTAGACGAACTTATTATTGCCACGGATATGCTGGTGAAATTTCACTCAGCAGCTAAAGAGGTCCCTGAACAGAGCCACACAATCATGAATTTGGAAGCTCGAATAACCGAGCTAAAGGATTTGTGGCGGGATGTTAAGGAAAATTACTCCAATTGTGCTCGTTTTCGGCCTTCTAAAAATAAACAAGCCATAGACATGGACGTCATTGAGTCCAAAAACAAATCTTGTAATGAAACTTACACAAATTGCTTAGCTCTCTTTTTAGAGCTTCAACACAAGTTAAAACCGACTATTCATCGAGATCCTAAAAGCACCCCCGGTGGTGATATTTCTCCCCTTAAACCCGCTCTTCTCATTGTATACAGCTACCGCCTTGTGATACAGATTTATTTCATGGTGACTACCTTTCATGGCCGGCATTTCGGGATATGTTTGACGCAGTATACATACAACACCCAAAGTTGGGTGAGGTCGAAAAGTTATTCCATCTCCGTTGCAAAACAAGAGGTGACGCGTCAAGGACTTTTAACCAATTTCCTTTGACTAATTCAAATTTTTCCTTGCTTCGGAAGCTTTACGCATAAAAAAAAATAAATAAATCGGGTGGCACAACGGCTCATGAAGAACCAGGGCCTAGTGACTAACAACTCGCAACCATTCCTGTGTGCGCCTTTCGATAGGAATGGAAGGGACCTACAATTTTATGCCGAATCCGAACGGCTAGACGATAGATAGATAGTTAGATAGATAATTTGATTTATTGATTTCAATTATATTTGTTTTTTTACAATATTATAATTCTTTAATCATATAAGCATGACTTAAAAAGCCGTCTGCCAGAGTTTACTTTTTTTGTACAATATGAAAAAAAAAAAACTTTTTCTAAATAAATAATTTTATAACAAAATTAAATTATGTTTACGGTTTACATTTTTGCTTTGCTTCTTTTATTGTGTTTTTAAAACTGTTCATTAATTATTTGAAATCTGTATCTTTCTGCCTTCGTGGTATATCTATAGAGTCTTTCCCAATCTTTTCCATTTAAGTACTCCATCATTTCTACTACACTTAATACATTTTTGCCGAAATAACCCCTTCGAATTTCCATTAGCAATGGGCATACCCCCATGAAATGGAAGACGTCTTCCCTTGTCCTTTGGTTGCACATTGAGCATTCAATTTTTAGGTCTTTCATATGTGGTTGTTAGTGTAGGTTTTGAAGTTCTCCTCTCATCCTGAATATAGAAGATATTTTTTTAGCGCTGAAATTTATTTGAAAGTAGTTTGCATTTCCGAGGCAGTGCTGAAGATTTGCATAGATTGACTGGTGCATTGACGTACTCGCTTTCCATTGGCATTCTTGAATCCATTTTGCATCCAACTGTGCCACCATTCCGCTTTTTCCAACGAAAGGTTGAGTTGTATTCCACATGACGTTGCTAAGTTATGCCATTCTTGAACCCACAGTGACTTTCGTTGTAAAGCGTACAGTGCAGTTTTTTTGGGCAGCCGTTCGTTTGGAAGCAGCATTACTTTTATAATATAATCAACATGTAATTTAAGTGTTTTCGTAAAGAGCTCCGGAATCCCCGTTTCTACGTTACGTGCAGCATATAGTTTGGTGAGCTTGATGGTAGGCCAAAAGTTCTTTTCAGAAAGAATCTTTGAAATTGTTCCACGATATCAAACTTTTCATAGCCCCATACTTGCGTACCATAAAACATGATTGCTTCCATAGTGGCTTGAAATATTCTGTACTTTGCACAATGAGACACGTTTTTATTTCCAAGACAGCTTCTCCATGTAGCGTTCATGGCGTTTTTGGCTGCTGCAAGTTTCTCGCTTAAATGTTTCGACATATTAAGGTTGCTTGTTATTGTGAATCCTAGGTATTTATAGTGTTTCACAATTTCAATGTTATTCTGGTTATAAGGCCAATATTCCGTCCTGGCGTACCTTCCTCCTCCATTTCTAAAAATCATAGCTTTAGTTTTTTTCAAATTTATTGATAATCCCCAGCGTTCACAATATGTGTGTAATCGGTTTATCAGCATTTGCAATGATTCAGGAGAATTAGCAAGGAGTACCAAATCATCAGCAAATAACATCCCCTTTATTTTGATTCCTACAAAATCTACTCCACCGGGTAGATTATCTATAAGATCATCGATATACATGATGAAACTAATTGGACTTATATTGCATCCCTGTTTCATTCCTATAAACGTTGAAAACCAGTCCGAAAGCCGCTCTCCGTTCCATAAAGCTGTTTTCGTGTCTTCATACAAGGTTTCAAGAGCTCTTCCAAATTTATATGACACCCCTTTACAGTATAGTTTATAATATAAAGCTGGACGACTAACTTTATCAAAAGCTGCTTGAAAATCTACAAACAGTGCATATAACTTTTGTTTTCTGTCAATGTATGTTTGAGCCATATTCCTAAGAACGAAAATGTGATCAATTGTGCTCCGACCTGGTCCGAATCCCGCTTGACACTCGTTAATTTTTCCATTCTGGTTTATCCATGATAATAGTCTTTTTTGGAGTATAATCGTGTAGACCTTCAATGACGCATTTAAAAAGGAGATACCCCTGTAATTAACTGGATTATCAAAACTACCTTTTTTGTGAATAGGGAACAAAACTGACTCTTTGAAGCTCTCTGGAATCCTTCCGTTTTCGAAAATTTTATTATATTGTCGTGTAAGTTCATAAATAAATTCGTCTGAAGCATACTTAAAAAATTCAGTTGGAACTCCTTCCGATCCCGCTGCTTTAATGTCTTTAGTATCAGCCAAAACTATTTTCCCTCTGCCATTGTGATCGTTGCATCTAAAATTTTGTTCTGAATGTAGGGCCGAGCATAATGTGTATTCAAAAATTGGGTATCCGCGTTAAGAAGACTTTGAAAATATGACTTAAGTACATCTACTCCCAAGGTAGCACTAGTTTTTAATTTAACTCCGTTGATTTCTCTTACGTTTTTCCAGAAGTCTTTCGCGTTTTTGCAAATCGCAAGAATTTGTGCGAGATTTTCGAAGTATACCTTTTTTTTTGATTTACAAAGTGTTTTGAATTGGCTTGCAAGTATAAGTTTTTGAAGAAATTTTAACCGGTTTTTCTATATGTTCTAAGGAGACCAAAGGACGTACTCCTTGCCCTAGAGCAATCTTTATCAAACCAAGCACTTTTAGTTGTCTTATTTTTGCCTGTTGATGATGTTACAGTTGCGTAGGCCTTTTTGACAATCGTTTCCAAAGAATCCATTTCTAAATCTCCATTTTCTTTCTGCCGTTCAGCTCGCAGAAATTCATTAATCGAGTAATTATACTTTTGTATGCTAGATTGGTTCCAACGAAGTTTGGGCATAAGTTGTAGCTCTCTCACATCCTCTTCATTACTATCTTCTATTCTTACAGAGATCACTTATGGAGGGTGATCCGAGAAAGGCACCCCTTCTACCGTCATGTCTTCAATAATGGGCCTCCAGTCTTCCCCATGTAGACAAAAATCAACTACAGAACTACCTCTATTACCAATGTAGGTCACCTCACCGTTTGAATCTGACTTACTACATCCATTAACAACTTGGAAGCCGAAAGAGTCGCACATATCGAGTATTTTTCTCCCATTTGTATTTATAATTTTGTCTTTCGAGTTTCTACTGTATTGCAATTTCATGTTTTCTTGTCCTGATTCTTCGCCCATTCTTGCATTTAAATCTCCTAGCACCATAATATTTTCTGCTCCACTTTTACTTACTAAATAATTGTACACTTTGTGAAAATCCGCATTCCAGCTGTTTGGATTCAGATAAAGTGGTAAAATATATAACTTTTTCGTTTCAATTGTTATTTCTAGCACTGTAATATCATCATTGGTTATAAACTTGTAATTGACGAACTTCTGTAGTGTATTTTTTACTCCAAAGCACAGTCCTCCTATACCTCGTCCTGCTGCGTGATTTTTGATTGCATGTACCCATTTTATTTCATATTTATTTAACCTTCTTTCTATAATATTTGCTGTTAAATTGTCTGCTATATGTGTTTCATATACAAAAAAAAAAAAAAAAAAAAAAATAAAAATAAAACAACTCATGTCGCGCAATACACATCAGTGCAAGTGCATGTTCCATCAATATATTTAAATTAAAAGACAAAGAAAAACAATAACAACACCTAAGCACAACGAGTGGTTTAATCCTTCCCTTTCCTTCCCATCTTCTCTCGCAGTTGAGTTAACTAAATCGTTGCAGCATTGTGCGTGTAACCCCCGCACACTGCGCGCAGGGATTAAGTTAACATGATCTCGGATAGATAATTGTTCGTCTCTCTAAATAACCAGGGGCGGTTCAGTGCAATTTGTCACTAAGGCATAACACTGGTGATAAATTGTAATTGAAAAGTTCAAATTGGAATTTAGAGGTGACGTTGAATTTAGGTATTTGTCCGAGTTGGTTTTTAGTTAGTTTTGAATTTTTTAATGGCGGGTGTAGGGTTGATTATAGCAACATTCGTGGACTCAGGAAAAATTTCTATGCTGCGTATGTCTATACTGTGCAAAACAGGCCAGCTGTTTTGGCACTGAGTGAAACTCAGATAGGTGAAAATTCTGATCATTCGGAATTTAATTTATTTGGGTACAACTTAGTGCCATTATTCTTTCCCCACCATGGTCTTGCCGTCTATATAAGAAATGATGTAGCATACCAACTTCAACCACAATATGGTTTGTGTTCTAACACAAACTTTAATTTCATGTGGTTAAAATTTACGGTAAATAAGCACATCATTCACACTTGTTTCGTTTATCGAAGCCCCAATCTGGACAGAAATTCAACTTGTAACGAGTTTGATGCTCTGTCCGACTCCATCCAAAGAATTGTTGCCCATTATCCTCACGTACTGTCAAGTATAGAGATTCTTTTTTTAGCCGCACTACCCGAATGTGGAATGCTTTACCCGGCTCTATCTTTCCCGACCATTTTAATATTCAGAGGTTCAAAACCAATGTGCATCGGTATCTCCTCTTAAATCCTTCCCTATTTTCCCAACGCTCGCACTGTGTTTAAACATTTTAAGGGCAGCCAAATCCCTTTAGTGCGCGCTCAAACAAAAAAAAAAAAAAAAAAAAATACAAAAAAGTCATATCATGCTTATTTATAAATTCATAAAATTCATTGAATAATAACTTATTTTTAAAACCGCATATGTTGTAAGATAGTATTTCAATTTTTTTTGTATAATTTAAATCTAACGTATTTTCTTAAGAGAGGCTAGACGAGAAGCACTTATTCGTGACAAGTGATACTCTTAGAGGATTTGTCAAGTCCTCGCAAGAGGCAGTAGCCCTGAAAGGACGAGGCTGGGAAGCGATCTCAGACCTCCAGCGTGACAGTCGAACGCACTAACCATTACGCTACGGGCTACTACTGAAGCTTTACGCAGTACTAACGAAAATACACGTATTCTTGTCAACAATTAAGTCAAAAATCTTTTTAACTTGCCCTCGGCGCAAGATGAATCCACTAAATCTCTTCGAACCTTACAATGTAAAATTAATGACTCCTTAACAGCACTTAAAGTGCACAATTTCAGCACTGAAAATTGGGACCCCATACTTCTATTCGCTTGTGCAAATAAACTGCCCAAACATACACTTGCCCTCTGGGAACAATCGTTAAAAGATCCGACCAAGGTACCAACTTGGAAACAATTAAACATATTCCTGAATTCTCGTTTCCAGACTTTAGAGTCCATCTCGGACACTACTTCCTCAAAGCCCTCGGTAACAAATCAACAAACATCTCGAAAAAATGTATCCCAAAAACCTTTCGATGTGAACACTTTTCTTGCGAAGGCGGGAGGATCCAAGTGTAAAATCTGCTCAGCAGCTCAATGTGCAATAAATGCTTAGGCACCAGTCACTCAAAATCCTCTTGCTCCAGTAAGTATTCTTGCAGCTATTGCAAGAAACGTCACCATACACTACTCCACATTGCAACAAATCCTTCTGCTACAAATAATTCCAACACTTCTAAAGTACAGTCCACTTCTCAACCTCAAGTTGCAAATGATTCTCAAATGTCTGCTTCTTCGCAGCCTTTTATTCCTCAATCAACCGCTCAGAATTATATGGTGACTTCTCAAAAGAAAGTTTTGCTGGCCACCGTCCTTGTTGGCATTGTAGGTGTGGAAACCCAACATGTGGTCAGAGCTCTTATAGACTCCGTTTCTGAAATTTCTTTCATCTCAGAATCTTTTTAAAAACGTTTGAACCTTCCCTTCGTCCAAACGAATACTTCTGTTTCTGGTATAAGCGGATATTTGTCTATAACTTCCAAAAGGCTTTGCTCGTTCTTACTTACTTCCTTTGAAAGCCCTCAAATTAATATATCAGCCCAAGACATTGTGCTTAAAACTCTAACTAACAATCTTCCAAGTTCATCTTTTTTTCCACTGTAAATCCCAACCAAAATCGGCTCAAATAGATCTTTTGATAGGCGCTGATCTCTATCCATATATTATCCGAAATGGTGTTAAAATTATTTAAAATTCACTCGTCGCACAAAGTACCATTTTTGGATGGATCCAATCCCAGATTCCTTCCAGTCGTTTACTACTTCGGTAATATCCTATAACACAGCGTGCAATTTGGATACTCAAATTCGAAAGTTCTGGGAGTTAAAAGAATTGCCTTCTACCGCCATTCGCTCAAAAGAAGACAAATATTGCGAAGACCTTTACGTAGAATCTACATTCAGACGTCCTGATGGCAGATTTGTTGTCCATCTTCCATTTAAGCCTCAAACCTCAAAAAACCGCTTGGGTTACTCCAGATTCATTGCACTCAAGCAATTCTCCAGAACTGAAAGATCGTTAGCCTCAAAATCAGATCTTAAAACACAATACTCAAGTGTAATTTCAGAATGCCTTGCTCTCTATCATATGAAAAAAGTCACTCCAGAAGATAAAGTCGAAAATGGTCGGCTTATGTTATTTTACCTTCCGCACCACGCGGTTATAAAACCCGAAAGTTCTTCAACCAAAGTGCGTGTCGTTTTTAATGCATCCAACTCTTCCTCAAACGGAAACAGACTCAATGACTTACTGTATCCTGGCCCAATATTGCAACAAGATTTGTCCTCTCTGATAATCCGATGGAGATTTTACAAATATGTCCTTAACGCGGACATAGACAAAATGTACCGCCAAATTATGATCGACACTCCTTTTCAACGTATTCTCTTTCGAACTTCACCTCATTTAGAAATTGAAGATTTTGAGCTTCTCACAGTAACTTTCGGTGTTAATTGTGCCCCTTATTTGGCAATCCGTACTTTTTTTGAACTAGCAAAACTGGGAAAATCCGAGTTCCCACTAGCGTCATGACGTTTTGTCCAGCGCTCACTCGATCCCGTCAGCAGAAAAGGCTCAACCAGAATTAATTAAACTCCTTGACTCTGCGGGGTTTCCACTTCGTAAGTGGACCTCTAATTCTCCGTGCATATTCTAACTTTTTAAAACTTGACGCGGATAGCAAAACAAAAACCCTGGGTATACGGTGGAATGCGAAAAGCGATAATTTCTATTTTTCCACTCAGAAAATCATTCTATCAGAAAGTCCCACCAAACGAGAAATTTTTTTTTATCTTGCCCGCATTTTTGATCCTGCCGGTTGGTTAGCCCCTGTTGTAATAGTCGCCAAAATGTTAATGCAACGCGTTTGGTCACTTTGGAAACTCTTTGTAGAATCACTGCCTCAAATTCAGCTCATTGAAATACCTCGTTGGGTAGAATATTCACCTTCGACAGAAATCCAATTCCATGGATTCTGCGACTCTTCAGAAAAAGCATATGCCGCTGCGCATATAGAAGATATTTTTTTAGCGCTGAAATTTATTTGAAAGTAGTTTGCATTTCCGAGGCAGTGCTGAAGATTTGCATAGATTGACTGGTGCATTGACGTACTCGCTTTCCATTGGCATTCTTGAATCCATTTTGCATCCAACTGTGCCACCATTCCGTACATTTGGTCTTTCCACGTGCCGCTATTTTCCAACGAAAGGTTGAGTTGTATTCCACATGACGTTGCTAAGTTATGCCATTCTTGAACCCACAGTGACTTTCGTTGTAAAGCGTACAGTGCAGTTTTTTTGGGCAGCCGTTCGTTTGGAAGCAGCATTACTTTTATAATTTAATCAACATGTAATTTAAGTGTTTTCGTAAAGAGCTCCGGAATCCCCGTTTCTACGTGCAGCATATAGTTTGGTGAGCTTGATGGTAGGCCAAAAGTTCTTTTCAGAAAGAATCTTTGAATTTGTTCCACGATATCAAACTTTTCATAGCCCCATACTTGCGTACCATAAAACATGATTGCTTCCATAGTGGCTTGAAATATTCTGTACTTTGCACAATGAGACACGTTTTTATTTCCAAGACAGCTTCTCCATGTAGCGTTCATGGCGTTTTTGGCTGCTGCAAGTTTCTCGCTTAAATGTTTCGACATATTAAGGTTGCTTGTTATTGTGAATCCTAGGTATTTATAGTGTTTCACAATTTCAATGTTATTCTGGTTATAAGGCCAATGTTCCGTCCTGGCGTACCTTCCTCCTCCATTTCTAAAAATCATAGCTTTAGTTTTTTCCAAATTTATTGATAATCCCCAGCGTTCACAATATGTGTGTAATCGGTTTATCATCATTTGCAATGATTCAGGAGAATTAGCAAGGAGTACCAAATCATCAGCAAATAACAGCCCCTTTATTTTGATTCCTGCAAAATCTACTCCACCGGGTAGATTATCTATAAGATCATCGATATACATGATGAAACTAATTGGACTTATATTGCATCCCTGTTTCATTCCTATAAACGTTGAAAACCAGTCCGAAAGCCGCTCTCCGTTCCATAAAGCTGTTTTCGTGTCTTCATACAAGGTTTCAAGAGCTCTTCCAAATTTATATGACACCCCTTTACAGTATAGTTTATAATATAAAGCTGGACGACTAACTTTATCAAAAGCTGCTTGAAAATCTACAAACAGTGCATATAACTTTTGTTTTCTGTCAATGTATGTTTGAGCCATATTCCTAAGAACGAAAATGTGATCAATTGTGCTCCGACCTGGTCTGAATCCCGCTTGACACTCGTTAATTTTTCCATTTTGGTTTATCCATGATAATAGTCTTTTTTGGAGTATAATCGTGTAGACCTTCAATGACGCATTTAAAAAGGAGATACCCCTGTAATTAACTGGATTATTTTTGTGAATAGGGAACAAAACTGATTCCTTGAAGCTCTCTGGAATCCTTCCGTTTTCGAAAATTTTATTATATTGTCGTGTAAGTTCATAAATAAATTCGTCTGAAGCATACTTAAAAAATTCAGTTGGAACTCCATCCGATCCCGCTGCTTTAATGTCTTTAGTATCAGCCAAAACTATTTTTACCTCTGCCATTGTGATCGTTGCATCTAAAATTTTGTTCTGAATGTAGGGCCGAGCATAATGTGTATTCAAAAATTGGGTATCCGCGTTAAGAAGACTTTGAAAATATGACTTAAGTACATCTACTCCCAAGGTAGCACTAGTTTTTAATTTAACTCCGTTGATTTGTCTTACGTTTTTCCAGAAGTCTTTCGCGTTTTTGCAAATTGCAAGAATTTGTGCGAGATTTTCGAAGTATACCTTTTTTTTTGATTTACAAAGTATTTTAAATTTTGAATTGGCTTGCAAGTATAAGTTTTTGAAGAAATTTGAACCGGTTTTTCTATATGTTCTAAGGAGACCAAAGGACGTACTCCTTGCCCTAGAGCAATCTTTATCAAACCAAGCACTTTTAGTTGTCTTATTTTTGCCTGTTGATGATGTTACAGTTGCGTAGCCCTTTTTGACAATCGTTTCCAAAGAATCCATTTCTAAATCTCCATTTTCTTTCTGCCGTTCAGCTCGCAGAAATTCATTAATCGAGTAATTATACCTTTGTATGCTAGATTGGTTCCAACGAAGTTTGGGGATAAGTTGTAGCTCTCTCACATCCTCTTCATTACTATCTTCTATTCTTACAGAGATCACTTATGGAGGGTGATCCGAGAAAGGCACCCCTTCTACCGTCATGTCTTCAATAATGGGCCTCCAGTCTTCCCCATGTAGACAAAAATCAACTACAGAACTACCTCTATTACCAATGTAGGTCACCTCACCGTTTGAATCTGACTTACTACATCCATTAACAACTTGGAAGCCGAAAGAGTCGCACATATCGAGTATTTTTCTCCCATTTGTATTTATAATTTTGTCTTTCGAGTTTCTACTGTATTGCAATTTCATGTTTTCTTGTCCTGATTCTTCGCCCATTCTTGCATTTAAATCTCCTAGCACCATAATATTTTCTGCTCCACTTTTACTTACTAAATAATTGTACACTTTGTGAAAATCCGCATTCCAGCTGTTTGGATTCAGATAAAGTGGTAAAATATATAACTTTTTCGTTTCAATTGTTATTTCTAGCACTGTAATATCATCATTGGTTATAAACTTGTAATTGACGAACTTCTGTAGTGTATTTTTTACTCCAAAGCACAGTCCTCCTATACCTCGTCCTGCTGCGTGATTTTTGATTGCATGTACCCATTTTATTTCATATTTATTTAACCTTCTTTCTATAATATTTGCTGTTAAATTGTCTGCTATATGTGTTTCATACAAAAAAATCATATCATGCTTATTTATAAATTCATAAAATTCATTGAATAATAACTTATTTTTAAAACCGCATATGTTGTAAGATAGTATTTCAATTTTGTTTGTATAATTTAAATCTAACGTATTTTCTTAAGAGAGGCTAGACGAGAAGCACTTATTCGTGACAAGTGATACTCTTAGAGGATTTGTCAAGTCCTCGCAAGAGGCAGTAGCCCTGAAAGGACGAGGCTGGGAAGCGATCCCAGACCTCCAGCGTGACAGTCGAACGCACTAACCATTACGCTACGGGCTACTACTGAAGCTTTACGCAGTACTAACGAAAATACACGTATTCTTGTCAACAATTAAGTCAAAAATCTTTTTAACTTGCCCTCGGCGCAAGATGAATCCACTAAATCTCTTCGAACCTTACAATGTAAGATTAATGACTCCTTAACAGCACTTAAAGTGCACAATTTCAGCACTGAAAATTGGGACCCCATACTTGTATTCGCTTGCGCAAATAAACTGCCCAAACATACACTTGACCTCTGGGAACAATCGTTAAAAATCCGACCAAGGTACCAACTTGGAAACAATTAAACATATTCCTGAATTCTCGTTTCCAGACTTTAGAGTCCATCTCGGACACTACTTCCTCAAAGCCCTCGGTAACAAATCAACAAACATCTCGAAAAAATGTATCCCAAAAACCTTTCGATGTGAACACTTTTCTTGCGAAGGCGGGAGGATCCAAGTGTAAAATCTGCTCAGCAGCTCAATGTGCAATAAATGCTTAGGCACCAGTCACTCAAAATCCTCTTGCTCCAGTAAGTATTCTTGCAGCTATTACAAGAAACGTCACCATACACTACTCCACATTGCAACAAATCCTTCTGCTACAAATAATTCCAACACTTCTAAAGTACAGTCCACTTCTCAACCTCAAGTTGCAAATGATTCTCAGACGTCTTCTTTTTCGCAGCCTTTTATTCCTCAATCAACTGCTCAGAATTATATGGTGACTTCTCAAAAGAAAGTTTTGCTGGCCACCGTCCTTGTTGGCATTGTAGGTGTGGAAACCCAACATGTGGTCAGAGCTCTTATAGACTCCGTTTCTGAAATTTCTTTCATCTAAGAATCTGTTTAAAAACGTTTGAACCTTCCCTTCGTCCAAACGAATACTTCTGTTTAAAAACGTTTGAACCTTCCCTTCGTCCAAACGAATACTTCTGTTTCTGGTATAAGCGGAAATTTGTCTATAACTTCCAAAAGGCTTTGCTCGTTCTTACTTACTTCCTTTGAAAGCCCTCAAATTAATATATCAGCCCAAGACATTGTGCTTAAAGCTCTAACTAACAATCTTCCAAGTTCATCTTTTTTTTCCACTGTAAATCCCAACCAAAATCGGCTCAAATAGATCTTTTGATAGGCGCTGATCTCTATCCATATATTATCCGAAATGGTGTTAAAATTATTTAAAATTCACTCGTCGCACAAAGTACCATTTTTGGATGGATCCAATCCCAGATTCCTTCCAGTCGTTTACTACTTCGGTAATATCCGATAACACAGCGTGCAATTTGGATACTCAAATTCGAAAGGTCTGGGAGTTAAAAGAATTGCCTTCTACCGCCATTCGCTCAAAAGAAGACAAATATTGCGAAGACCTTTACGTAGAATCTACATTCAGACGTCCTGATGGCAGATTTGTTGTCCATCTTCCATTTAAGCCTCAAACCTCAAAAAACCGCTTGGGTTACTCCAGATTCATTGCACTCAAGCAATTCTCCAGAACTGAAAGATCGTTAGCCTCAAAATCAGATCTTAAAACACAATACTCAAGTGTAATTTCAGAATGCCTTGCTCTCTATCATATGAAAAAAGTCACTCCAGAAGATAAAGTCGAAAATGGTCGGCTTATGTTATTTTACCTTCCGCACCACGCGGTTATAAAACCCGAAAGTTCTTCAACCAAAGTGCGTGTCGTTTTTAATGCATCCAACTCTTCCTCAAACGGAAACAGACTCAATGACTTACTGTATCCTGGCCCAATATTGCAACAAGATTTGTCCTCTCTGATAATCCGATGGAGATTTTACAAATATGTCCTTAACGCGGACATAGACAAAATGTACCGCCAAATTATGATCGACACTCCTTTTCAACGTATTCTCTTTCGAACTTCACCTCATTTAGAAATTGAAGATTTTGAGCTTCTCACAGTAACTTTCGGTGTTAATTGTGCCCCTTATTTGGCAATCCGTACTTTTCTTGAACTAGCAAAACTGGGAAAATCCGAGTTCCCACTAGCGTCATGACGTTTTGTCCAGCGCTCACTCGATCCCGTCAGCAGAAAAGGCTCAACCAGAATTAATTAAACTCCTTGACTCTGCGGGGTTTCCACTTCGTAAGTGGACCTCTAATTCTCCGTGCATATTCTAACTTTTTAAAACTTGACGCGGATAGCAAAACAAAAACCCTGGGTATACGGTGGAATGCGAAAAGCGATAATTTCTATTTTTCCACTCAGAAAATCATTCTATCAGAAAGTCCCACCAAACGAGAAATTTTTTTTTATCTTGCCCGCATTTTTGATCCTGCCGGTTGGTTAGCCCCTGTAGTAATAGTCGCCAAAATGTTAATGCAACGCGTTTGGTCACTTTGGAAATTCTTTGTAGAATCACTGCCTCAAATTCAGCTCATTGAAATACCTCGTTGGGTAGAATATTCACCTTCGACAGAAATCCAATTCCATGGATTCTGCGACTCTTCAGAAAAAGCATATGCCGCTGCGCATATAGAAGATATTTTTTTGCATTTCCGAGGCAGTGCTGAAGATTTGCATAGATTGACTGGTGCATTGACGTACTCGCTTTCCATTGGCATTCTTGAATCCATTTTGCATCCAACTGTGCCACCATTCCGTACATTTGGTCTTTCCACGTGCCGCTATTTTCCAACGAAAGGTTGAGTTGTATTCCACATGACGTTGCTAAGTTATGCCATTCTTGAACCCACAGTGACTTTCGTTGTAAAGCGTACAGTGCAGTTTTTTTGGGCAGCCGTTCGTTTGAAAGCAGCATTACTTTTATAATTTAATCAACATGTAATTTAAGTGTTTCGTAAAGAGCTCCGGAATCCCCGTTTCTACGTTACGTGCAGCATATAGTTTGGTGAGCTTGATGGTAGGCCAAAAGTTCTTTTCAGAAAGAATCTTTGAATTTGTTCCACGATATCAAACTTTTCATAGCCCCATACTTGCGTACCATAAAACATGATTGCTTCCATAGTGGCTTGAAATATTCTGTACTTTGCACAATGAGACACGTTTTTATTTCCAAGACAGCTTCTCCATGTAGCGTTCATGGCGTTTTTGGCTGCTGCAAGTTTCTCGCTTAAATGTTTCGACATATTAAGGTTGCTTGTTATTGTGAATCCTAGGTATTTATAGTGTTTCACAATTTCAATGTTATTCTGGTTATAAGGCCAATGTTCCGTCCTGGCGTACCTTCCTCCTCCATTTCTAAAAATCATAGCTTTAGTTTTTTCCAAATTTATTGATAATCCCCAGCGTTCACAATATGTGTGTAATCGGTTTATCATCATTTGCAATGATTCAGGAGAATTAGCAAGGAGTACCAAATCATCAGCAAATAACAGCCCCTTTATTTTGATTCCTGCAAAATCTACTCCACCGGGTAGATTATCTATAAGATCATCGATATACATGATGAAACTAATTGGACTTATATTGCATCCCTGTTTCATTCCTATAAACGTTGAAAACCAGTCCGAAAGCCGCTCTCCGTTCCATAAAGCTGTTTTCGTGTCTTCATACAAGGTTTCAAGAGCTCTTCCAAATTTATATGACACCCCTTTACAGTATAGTTTATAATATAAAGCTGGACGACTAACTTTATCAAAAGCTGCTTGAAAATCTACAAACAGTGCATATAACTTTTGTTTTCTGTCAATGTATGTTTGAGCCATATTCCTAAGAACGAAAATGTGATCAATTGTGCTCCGACCTGGTCTGAATCCCGCTTGACACTCGTTAATTTTTCCATTTTGGTTTATCCATGATAATAGTCTTTTTTGGAGTATAATCGTGTAGACCTTCAATGACGCATTTAAAAAGGAGATACCCCTGTAATTAACTGGATTATCAAAACTACCTTTTTTGTGAATAGGGAACAAAACTGATTCTTTGAAGCTCTCTGGAATCCTTCCGTTTTCGAAAATTTTATTATATTGTCGTGTAAGTTCATAAATAAATTCGTCTGAAGCATACTTAAAAAATTCAGTTGGAACTCAATCCGATCCCGCTGCATTAATGTCTTTAGTATCAGCCAAAACTATTTTTACCTCTGCCATTGTGATCGTTGCATCTAAAATTTTGTTCTGAATGTAGGGCCGAGCATAATGTGTATTCAAAAATTGGGTATCCGCGTTAAGAAGACTTTGAAAATATGACTTAAGTACATCTACTCCCAAGGTAGCACTAGTTTTTAATTTAACTCCGTTGATTTGTCTTACGTTTTTCCAGAAGTCTTTCGCGTTTTTGCAAATCGCAAGAATTTGTGCGAGATTTTCGAAGTATACCTTTTTTTTTGATTTACAAAGTGTTTTAAATTTTGAATTGGCTTGCAAGTATAAGTTTTTGAAGAAATTTGAACCGGTTTTTCTATATGTTCTAAGGAGACCAAAGGACGTACTCCTTGCCCTAGAGCAATCTTTATCAAACCAAGCACTTTTAGTTGTCTTATTTTTGCCTGTTGATGATGTTACAGTTGCGTAGGCCTTTTTGACAATCGTTTCCAAAGAATCCATTTCTAAATCTCCATTTTCTTTCTGCCGTTCAGCTCGCAGAAATTCATTAATCGAGTAATTATACCTTTGTATGCTAGATTGGTTCCAACGAAGTTTGGGCATAAGTTGTAGCTCTCTCACATCCTCTTCATTACTATCTTCTATTCTTACAGAGATCACTTATGGAGGGTGATCCGAGAAAGGCACCCCTACTACCGTCATGTCTTCAATAATGGGCCTCCAGTCTTCCCCATGTAGACAAAAATCAACTACAGAACTACCTCTATTACCAATGTAGGTCACCTCACCGTTTGAATCTGACTTACTACATCCATTAACAACTTGGAAGCCGAAAGAGTCGCACATATCGAGTATTTTTCTCCCATTTGTATTTATAATTTTGTCTTTCGAGTTTCTACTGTATTGCAATTTCATGTTTTCTTGTCCTGATTCTTCGCCCATTCTTGCATTTAAATCTCCTAGCACCATAATATTTTCTGCTCCACTTTTACTTACTAAATAATTGTACACTTTGTGAAAATCCGCATTCCAGCTGTTTGGATTCAGATAAAGTGGTAAAATATATAACTTTTTCGTTTCAATTGTTATTTCTAGCACTGTAATATCATCATTGGTTATAAACTTGTAATTGACGAACTTCTGTAGTGTATTTTTTACTCCAAAGCACAGTCCTCCTATACCCCGTCCTGCTGCGTGATTTTTGATTGCATGTACCCATTTTATTTCATATTTATTTAACCTTCTTTCTATAATATTTGCTGTTAAATTGTCTGCTATATGTGTTTCATACAAAAAAATCATATCATGCTTATTTATAAATTCATAAAATTCATTGAATAATAACTTATTTTTAAAACCGCATATGTTGTAAGATAGTATTTCAATTTTTTTTGTATAATTTAAATCTAACGTATTTTCTTAAGAGAGGCTAGACGAGAAGCACTTATTCGTGACAAGTGATACTCTTAGAGGATTTGTCAAGTCCTCGCAAGAGGCAGTAGCCCTGAAAGGACGAGGCTGGGAAGCGATCCCAGACCTCCAGCGTGACAGTCGAACGCACTAACCATTACGCTACGGGCTACTACTGAAGCTTTACGCAGTACTAACGAAAATACACGTATTCTTGTCAACAATTAAGTCAAAAATCTTTTTAACTTGCCCTCGGCGCAAGATGAATCCACTAAATCTCTTCGAACCTTACAATGTAAAATTAATGACTCCTTAACAGCACTTAAAGTGCACAATTTCAGCACTGAAAATTGGGACCCCATACTTATATTCGCTTGCGCAAATAAACTGCCCAAACATACACTTGACCTCTGGGAACAATCGTTAAAAATCCGACCAAGGTACCAACTTGGAAACAATTAAACATATTCCTGAATTCTCGTTTCCAGACTTTAGAGTCCATCTCGGACACTACTTCCTCAAAGCCCTCGGTAACAAATCAACAAACATCTCGAAAAAATGTATCCCAAAAACCTTTCGATGTGAACACTTTTCTTGCGAAGGCGGGAGGATCCAAGTGTAAAATCTGCTCAGCAGCTCAATGTGCAATAAATGCTTAGGCACCAGTCACTCAAAATCCTCTTGCTCCAGTAAGTATTCTTGCAGCTATTACAAGAAACGTCACCATACACTACTCCACATTGCAACAAATCCTTCTGCTACAAATAATTCCAACACTTCTAAAGTACAGTCCACTTCTCAACCTCAAGTTGCAAATGATTCTCAGACGTCTTCTTTTTCGCAGCCTTTTATTCCTCAATCAACTGCTCAGAATTATATGGTGACTTCTCAAAAGAAAGTTTTGCTGGCCACCGTCCTTGTTGGCATTGTAGGTGTGGAAACCCAACATGTGGTCAGAGCTCTTATAGACTCCGTTTCTGAAATTTCTTTCATCTAAGAATCTGTTTAAAAACGTTTGAACCTTCCCTTCGTCCAAACGAATACTTCTGTTTAAAAACGTTTGAACCTTCCCTTCGTCCAAACGAATACTTCTGTTTCTGGTATAAGCGGAAATTTGTCTATAACTTCCAAAAGGCTTTGCTCGTTCTTACTTACTTCCTTTGAAAGCCCTCAAATTAATATATCAGCCCAAGACATTGTGCTTAAAACTCTAACTAACAATCTTCCAAGTTCATCTTTTTTTTCCACTGTAAATCCCAACCAAAATCGGCTCAAATAGATCTTTTGATAGGCGCTGATCTCTATCCATATATTATCCGAAATGGTGTTAAAATTATTTAAAATTCACTCGTCGCACAAAGTACCATTTTTGGATGGATCCAATCCCAGATTCCTTCCAGTCGTTTACTACTTCGGTAATATCCGATAACACAGCGTGCAATTTGGATACTCAAATTCGAAAGTTCTGGGAGTTAAAAGAATTGCCTTCTACCGCCATTCGCTCAAAAGAAGACAAATATTGCGAAGACCTTTACGTAGAATCTACATTCAGACGTCCTGATGGCAGATTTGTTGTCCATCTTCCATTTAAGCCTCAAACCTCAAAAAACCGCTTGGGTTACTCCAGATTCATTGCACTCAAGCAATTCTCCAGAACTGAAAGATCGTTAGCCTCAAAATCAGATCTTAAAACACAATACTCAAGTGTAATTTCAGAATGCCTTGCTCTCTATCATATGAAAAAAGTCACTCCAGAAGATAAAGTCGAAAATGGTCGGCTTATGTTATTTTACCTTCCGCACCACGCGGTTATAAAACCCGAAAGTTCTTCAACCAAAGTGCGTGTCGTTTTTAATGCATCCAACTCTTCCTCAAACGGAAACAGACTCAATGACTTACTGTATCCTGGCCCAATATTGCAACAAGATTTGTCCTCTCTGATAATCCGATGGAGATTTTACAAATATGTCCTTAACGCGGACATAGACAAAATGTACCGCCAAATTATGATCGACACTCCTTTTCAACGTATTCTCTTTCGAACTTCACCTCATTTAGAAATTGAAGATTTTGAGCTTCTCACAGTAACTTTCGGTGTTAATTGTGCCCCTTATTTGGCAATCCGTACTTTTCTTGAACTAGCAAAACTGGGAAAATCCGAGTTCCCACTAGCGTCATGACGTTTTGTCCAGCGCTCACTCGATCCCGTCAGCAGAAAAGGCTCAACCAGAATTAATTAAACTCCTTGACTCTGCGGGGTTTCCACTTCGTAAGTGGACCTCTAATTCTCCGTGCATATTCTAACTTTTTAAAACTTGACGCGGATAGCAAAACAAAAACCCTGGGTATACGGTGGAATGCGAAAAGCGATAATTTCTATTTTTCCACTTAGAAAATCATTCTATCAGAAAGTCCCACCAAACGAGAAATTTTTTTTTATCTTGCCCGCATTTTTGATCCTGCCGGTTGGTTAGCCCCTGTTGTAATAGTCGCCAAAATGTTAATGCAACGCGTTTGGTCACTTTGGAAATTCTTTGTAGAATCACTGCCTCAAATTCAGCTCATTGAAATACCTCGTTGGGTAGAATATTCACCTTCGACAGAAATCCAATTCCATGGATTCTGCGACTCTTCAGAAAAAGCATATGCCGCTGCGCATATAGAAGATATTTTTTTGCATTTCCGAGGCAGTGCTGAAGATTTGCATAGATTGACTGGTGCATTGACGTACTCGCTTTCCATTGGCATTCTTGAATCCATTTTGCATCCAACTGTGCCACCATTCCGTACATTTGGTCTTTCCACGTGCCGCTATTTTCCAACGAAAGGTTGAGTTGTATTCCACATGACGTTGCTAAGTTATGCCATTCTTGAACCCACAGTGACTTTCGTTGTAAAGCGTACACTGCAGTTTTTTTGGGCAGCCGTTCGTTTGAAAGCAGCATTACTTTTATAATTTAATCAACATGTAATTTAAGTGTTTTCGTAAAGAGCTCCGGAATCCCCGTTTCTACGTTACGTGCAGCATATAGTTTGGTGAGCTTGATGGTAGGCCAAAAGTTCTTTTCAGAAAGAATCTTTGAATTTGTTCCACGATATCAAACTTTTCATAGCCCCATACTTGCGTACCATAAAACATGATTGCTTCCATAGTGGCTTGAAATATTCTGTACTTTGCACAATGAGACACGTTTTTATTTCCAAGACAGCTTCTCCATGTAGCGTTCATGGCGTTTTTGGCTGCTGCAAGTTTCTCGCTTAAATGTTTCGACATATTAAGGTTGCTTGTTATTGTGAATCCTAGGTATTTATAGTGTTTCACAATTTCAATGTTATTCTGGTTATAAGGCCAATGTTCCGTCCTGGCGTACCTTCCTCCTCCATTTCTAAAAATCATAGCTTTAGTTTTTTCCAAATTTATTGATAATCCCCAGCGTTCACAATATGTGTGTAATCGGTTTATCATCATTTGCAATGATTCAGGAGAATTAGCAAGGAGTACCAAATCATCAGCAAATAACAGCCCCTTTATTTTGATTCCTGCAAAATCTACTCCACCGGGTAGATTATCTATAAGATCATCGATATACATGATGAAACTAATTGGACTTATATTGCATCCCTGTTTCATTCCTATAAACGTTGAAAACCAGTCCGAAAGCCGCTCTCCGTTCCATAAAGCTGTTTTCGTGTCTTCATACAAGGTTTCAAGAGCTCTTCCAAATTTATATGACACCCCTTTACAGTATAGTTTATAATATAAAGCTGGACGACTAACTTTATCAAAAGCTGCTTGAAAATCTACAAACAGTGCATATAACTTTTGTTTTCTGTCAATGTATGTTTGAGCCATATTCCTAAGAACGAAAATGTGATCAATTGTGCTCCGACCTGGTCTGAATCCCGCTTGACACTCGTTAATTTTTCCATTTTGGTTTATCCATGATAATAGTCTTTTTTGGAGTATAATCGTGTAGACCTTCAATGACGCATTTAAAAAGGAGATACCCCTGTAATTAACTGGATTATCAAAACTACCTTTTTTGTGAATAGGGAACAAAACTGATTCTTTGAAGCTCTCTGGAATCCTTCCGTTTTCGAAAATTTTATTATATTGTCGTGTAAGTTCATAAATAAATTCGTCTGAAGCATACTTAAAAAATTCAGTTGGAACTCAATCCGATCCCGCTGCATTAATGTCCTTAGTATCAGCCAAAACTATTTTTACCTCTGCCATTGTGATCGTTGCATCTAAAATTTTGTTCTGAATGTAGGGCCGAGCATAATGTGTATTCAAAAATTGGGTATCCGCGTTAAGAAGACTTTGAAAATATGACTTAAGTACATCTACTCCCAAGGTAGCACTAGTTTTTAATTTAACTCCGTTGATTTGTCTTACGTTTTTCCAGAAGTCTTTCGCGTTTTTGCAAATCGCAAGAATTTGTGCGAGATTTTCGAAGTATACCTTTTTTTTTGATTTACAAAGTGTTTTAAATTTTGAATTGGCTTGCAAGTATAAGTTTTTGAAGAAATTTGAACCGGTTTTTCTATATGTTCTAAGGAGACCAAAGGACGTACTCCTTGCCCTAGAGCAATCTTTATCAAACCAAGCACTTTTAGTTGTCTTATTTTTGCCTGTTGATGATGTTACAGTTGCGTAGGCCTTTTTGACAATCGTTTCCAAAGAATCCATTTCTAAATCTCCATTTTCTTTCTGCCGTTCATCTCGCAGAAATTCATTAATCGAGTAATTATACCTTTGTATGCTAGATTGGTTCCAACGAAGTTTGGGCATAAGTTGTAGCTCTCTCACATCCTCTTCATTACTATCTTCTATTCTTACAGAGATCACTTATGGAGGGTGATCCGAGAAAGGCACCCCTACTACCGTCATGTCTTCAATAATGGGCCTCCAGTCTTCCCCATGTAGACAAAAATCAACTACAGAACTACCTCTATTACCAATGTAGGTCACCTCACCGTTTGAATCTGACTTACTACATCCATTAACAACTTGGAAGCCGAAAGAGTCGCACATATCGAGTATTTTTCTCCCATTTGTATTTATAATTTTGTCTTTCGAGTTTCTACTGTATTGCAATTTCATGTTTTCTTGTCCTGATTCTTCGCCCATTCTTGCATTTAAATCTCCTAGCACCATAATATTTTCTGCTCCACTTTTACTTACTAAATAATTGTACACTTTGTGAAAATCCGCATTCCAGCTGTTTGGATTCAGATAAAGTGGTAAAATATATAACTTTTTCGTTTCAATTGTTATTTCTAGCACTGTAATATCATCATTGGTTATAAACTTGTAATTGACGAACTTCTGTAGTGTATTTTTTACTCCAAAGCACAGTCCTCCTATACCCCGTCCTGCTGCGTGATTTTTGATTGCATGTACCCATTTTATTTCATATTTATTTAACCTT
This sequence comes from Melangyna quadrimaculata, assembly GCA_949320155.1. Lineage (NCBI taxonomy): Eukaryota > Metazoa > Arthropoda > Insecta > Diptera > Syrphidae > Melangyna > Melangyna quadrimaculata. The sequence goes on from OX439484.1 coordinate 116,336,898, forward strand.
CTTTCTATAATATTTGCTGTTAAATTGTCTGCTATATGTGTTTCATACAAAAAAATCATATCATGCTTATTTATAAATTCATAAAATTCATTGAATAATAACTTATTTTTAAAACCGCATATGTTGTAAGATAGTATTTCAATTTTTTTTGTATAATTTAAATCTAACGTATTTTCTTAAGAGAGGCTAGACGAGAAGCACTTATTCGTGACAAGTGATACTCTTAGAGGATTTGTCAAGTCCTCGCAAGAGGCAGTAGCCCTGAAAGGACGAGGCTGGGAAGCGATCCCAGACCTCCAGCGTGACAGTCGAACGCACTAACCATTACGCTACGGGCTACTACTGAAGCTTTACGCAGTACTAACGAAAATACACGTATTCTTGTCAACAATTAAGTCAAAAATCTTTTTAACTTGCCCTCGGCGCAAGATGAATCCACTAAATCTCTTCGAACCTTACAATGTAAGATTAATGACTCCTTAACAGCACTTAAAGTGCACAATTTCAGCACTGAAAATTGGGACCCCATACTTGTATTCGCTTGCGCAAATAAACTGCCCAAACATACACTTGCCCTCTGGGAACAATCGTTAAAAGATCCGACCAAGGTACCAACTTGGAAACAATTAAACATATTCCTGAATTCTCGTTTCCAGACTTTAGAGTCCATCTCGGACACTACTTCCTCAAAGCCCTCGGTAACAAATCAACAAACATCTCGAAAAAATGTATCCCAAAAACCTTTCGATGTGAACACTTTTCTTGCGAAGGCGGGAGGATCCAAGTGTAAAATCTGCTCAGCAGCTCAATGTGCAATAAATGCTTAGGCACCAGTCACTCAAAATCCTCTTGCTCCAGTAATTATTCTTGCAGCTATTGCAAGAAACGTCACCATACACTACTCCACATTGCAACAAATCCTTCTGCTACAAATAATTCCAACACTTCTAAAGTACAGTCCACTTCTCAACCTCAAGTTGCAAATGATTCTCAGATGTCTGCTTCTTCGCAGCCTTTTATTCCTCAATCAACCGCTCAGAATTATATGGTGACTTCTCAAAAGAAAGTTTTGCTGGCCACCGTCCTTGTTGGCATTGTAGGTGTGGAAACCCAACATCTGGTCAGAGCTCTTATAGACTCCGTTTCTGAAATTTCTTTCATCTCAGAATCTGTTTAAAAACGTTTGAACCTTCCCTTCGTCCAAACGAATACTTCTGTTTCTGGTATAAGCGGAAATTTGTCTATAACTTCCAAAAGGCTTTGCTCGTTCTTACTTACTTCCTTTGAAAGCCCAAGACATTGTGCTTAAAACTCTAACTAACAATCTTCCAAGTTCATCTTTTTTTTCCACTGTAAATCCCAACCAAAATCGGCTCAAATAGATCTTTTGATAGGCGCTGATCTCTATCCATATATTATCCGAAATGGTGTTAAAATTATTTAAAATTCACTCGTCGCACAAAGTACCATTTTTGGATGGATCCAATCCCAGATTCCTTCCAGTCGTTTACTACTTCGGTAATATCCGATAACACAGCGTGTAATTTGGATACTCGAATTCGAAAGTTCTGGGAGTTAAAAGAATTGCCTTCTACCGCCATTCGCTCAAAAGAAGACAAATATTGCGAAGACCTTTACGTAAAATCTACATTCAGACGTCCTGATGGCAGATTTGTTGTCCATCTTCCATTTAAGCCTCAAACCTCAAAAAACCGCTTAGGTTACTCCAGATTCATTGCACTCAAGCAATTCTCCAGAACTGAAAGATCGTTAGCCTCAAAATCAGATCTTAAAACACAATAATCAAGTGTAATTTCAGAATGCCTTGCTCTCAATTATATGAAAAAAAGTCTCTCCAGAAGATAAAGTCGAAAATGGTCGGGTTATGTTATTTTAACTTCCGCACCACGCGGTTATAAAACCCGAAAGTTCTTCAACCAAAGTGCGTGTCGTTTTTAATGCATCCAACTCTTCCTCAAACGGAAACAGTCTCAATGACTTACTGTATCCTGGCCCAATATTGCAACAAGATTTGTCCTCTCTGATAATCCGATGGAGATTTTACAAATATGTTCTTAACGCGGACATAGACAAAATGTACCGCCAAATTATGATCGACACTCCTTTTCAACGTATTCTCTTTCGAACTTCACCTCATTTAGAAATTGAAGATTTTGAGCTTCTCACAGTAACTTTCGGTGTTAATTGTGCCCCTTATTTGGCAATCCGTACTTTTCTTGAACTAGCAAAACTGGAAAAATCCGAGTTACCACTAGCGTCAAAAATCCTCCTCTCTGAATTTTATGTCGATGACGTTTTGTCCAGCGCTCACTCGATCCCGTCAGCAGAAAAGGCTCAACCAGAATTAATTAAACTCCTTGACTCTGCGGGGTTTCCACTTCGTAAGTGGACCTCTAATTCTCCGTGCATATTCTAACTTTTTAAAACTTGACGCGGATAGCAAAACAAAAACCATGGGTATACGGTGGAATGCGAAAAACGATAATTTCTATTTTTCCACTCAGAAAATCATTCTATCAGAAAGTCCCACCAAACGAGAAATTTTTTTTTATCTTGCCCGCATTTTTGATCCTGCCGGTTGGTTAGCCTCTGTTGTTAACCAAAATGTTAATGCAACGCGTTTGGTCTGAGCAAACGACTTTGGACGAACCAATTAAATCCGATACCTTCCAAATTTGGAAACTCTTTGTAGAATCACTGCCTCAAATTCAGCTCATTGAAATACCTCGTTGGGTAGAATATTCACCTTCGACAGAAATCCAATTCCATGGATTCTGCGACTCTTCAGAAAAAGCATATGCCGCTGCGCTTTATATACGCATTTGCCAACGTGATGGACTGATTACCTCTCATTTGCTGTGTGCAAAACCGAAGGTTGCCCCTATCAAGTCGGTATCTTTACCTCGTCTTGAGTTGTGCGGAGCACTTTTACTCTCAAAACTAATCGAATCCTATATTCCAAATTTTCCAGTTCACTCGTACAATTCCTTTTTATGGACAGACTCGTCTATCGTCCTAGCGTGGCTTAAAAAACTGCCATGTGTCTGGAAGACGTTCATTGAAAACCGTACAAGTGAAATTTTGGACAATGTGGGTCCCGTGGAGACATGTCAAATTGGCTGAGAATCCTGCAGATCTAGCTACTCGTGGTGCAATGCCTTCCGATTTGAGACGCAACGAGACGAATGGCCCGTCATGGCTATGTCAACCAATCTCTCAATGGCCAGAAACACCTCCACTCGCTCCATGTGTCGAAGAGATGGAACAATAACCAGTAGTTTCCTTTATTGCCCAACAAGTCCCGGAAGACGTTTTTGATCGTTTTTCAACTTTACCTCGCGCAATGCGTGTAATCTCTTATATATTTAGTTTTTTTTTTTTAAATCTCTAACAGAGGAAATCACCAATATGTTTCACATGAAATTACCTCTAATGAAATGAATTTAGTCCGAACTCGTTTAATACTCCTAGCTCAAAAATCGTTCTATCCTACAGAACATTCACTCTTAATGGAAGGTAAATCTTTCCCTTCGAAAAGTTCCATTATTTCATTCAACCCATTTCAAGACTCAAATCATCTTCTGAGAGTCAATGGTCGACTATCTCAGTCTGATCTTTCGTATAATGAACGGCACCCTCTTATTCCGCCCCATAACTCACGTTTTTCTTATCTCATAACTCAGTTTACTCATGAAATCTCATTCCATAGTGGAAATTCCTTGATGCTTCGGCTCCTTAGACAAAGTTTTTGGATCCCAAAGCTTAAAACCTCATTAAATTTTGCATCCGAAATTGTAAAACATGTACTATTTATAAAAAGAAGTACGGAAGCAATTGATGGGAAGCAATTGAGATGCACTTTTCCACCCCCTTTTACTATTACAGGAATTGAAATTTGAAATTGTCGTATGGCAAAAGGGTATGCGTTCGTATTTGTTTGTTTTTCAACAAAAGCAATTCACCTCGAGGCGGTAAGCGATTTATCCTCTGAAACATTTTTAGCTGCCTTCGCAAGATTCATTGCAAGACGAGGCTTACCAAGGGAGGTCTACTCCGATAACGGTACCAATTTCGTTGGCGCTGATGCCATTTTACGAAAAAAAATTCTCGCTTTCATTCCCCAAGAAACAAGTGCCGCATATGGCGTACAGGCATTCAAATGGAATTTTATTCCTCCCGGTGCACCTCATATGCATGGGCTGTGGGAAGCCGGTGTAAAAAGTTTCAAGAGTCATTTGAGAAAATTGGGGGCCAGTTCAAAGCTCACTTTCGAAGAATTTTCCACAGTCTTAGCTCGCATTGAAGCGTGTTTGAATTCACGTCCAATTTCTGCGATGTCCAATACTCCCTCTGACTTATTGACCTTAACGCCCGGTCACTTTTTGCGTGGAGGCCCTCTTTAAGCATTCCCTGAACCTAATTTGGTCGATGCCAATTTGTCTCTTATTAATCGGTGGGAAAAAGTTCGATCCCTGCAACAGCAATTCTACCGCCGCTGGAAAGATGAGCATGTAAAAGAGCTTCATCAACGTCATAAATGGCAATCGCCTCAAGAAAACATCAAAATAAATGATTTATTCGTTATTAAACACAAAAATCTTCTCGCTACAGAATGGCGTTTAGGGCGTGTTCACCCCGGCGCTGACGGTAGAGTAAGAGTTGCAACGCTGATAACCCAAAACGGCGAAATCAATCGTCTTTTGCCATTGAAATAACTCATTTACCTTTAATTAAATTATTTACATTATATGCAATTCAATTATTTTAGAGCTTTAGACTTAGCCTTTTTGCTTATTTTCCAACTTAAATTTTTCTTAATTCAACTTTTTGAACTCATTTTTGTATAACATTAAACTAAATAATTAAATTTTCTCTTTTTCTATTTGGCTTTGGCGCATATCGCCAAGGGAGGGCAGAATGTTCATGCGTATTGCAACCTGTTGACCCTCTCCGCGCAACTCCGCGTTGCAAGGAGTCTGCGCGGAAGGCCAACATTAGCAATACGCATGCACAGTAGTCCTTAAAGGTTGTGTTTGCCGGTTCCACCATCTGAGCGCACACGAAACCCAGTATTATTAATAATACTGGGTTGTGGAAAGTGTTCAGCTAGTGGCCCGCAACCAACTTCACCTCGAAATTGCTTCCTTGTGAGCACTTCCTAATTTTCTATTTTATTCTCTTTTTTCACTTTAGCCCATTCGGCAGTTCTTAAAATTAACTGATAATTAACTTAAATTACTATTTAAAACTACTTAAATCTACCTTAAAACTATGTAAAGTAATAATAAAATTTAAATTTATTGTCATTAAAAACACAAAATTAAAATTTAAATTGTGTTTTCACTACTACGTCGTGGGATTTTTATTGTGGCTGTTCATGGCCATACCCCCTTTGCTGAGTTGCAGTGCTGCATAGTGGTTGCTGCTGCGTGCAAATTAACTGGAGAACCACCCTCATCATTTGGCCCTTTTTGTGCCGAAACAATCAACATCAAGGTGAAGAATAGCTCGTTGGTATTGTCTTGTTGAAATGATACCATCTTGAATTGCCATAATGCACCCTTCCGTCTCAGGGAACAATTGTCCTCTCTTGAGCCATATAGTTGAGGTTTCCTTATCAATGTCTGGGAGTCCAAGGTGGTGAGGATACTTCCCAGGAATTGATTTTTGTTTCCAATGTTCAACTATTCCACTGCTTGCTCGAACTTGGAGCATTGGTTCAAATTCCAGATTGCTAAGGTTTAATGGTGTATAGTTTCTGTCAATTTGGAAAAGAATGTTGCATTTTCTACCTCGACCACCCCACTCATAAAAGAAATGCCTCAAGTTTTCTATTTGTTTTTGATGCAGGTTTTGAATATTGGCAACTCCTTGTTCCCCTTCCGCTCTCTAGGCAAACAAAGTCTTTCAGTGGCCGATCCAGGGTGATGATAACGATCGGATGTCATTGTTGTTCTTATTCGTCGTTCCAACATTTCAAGGTCAATTGTACTCGATTTTATAATTTTTATAATCCCAAAGGTGTATGTCAGGATAGGAACAGCATAGACATTGAAAGTTTTAATCAAATTACCACTGTTAAGGGTGGGTCTACCTCAGAAGCAAACTCGAAACTCATGTAAATGCATTTGAATTATTTAGTGCGATTTTCTTCTTAGCAAATTAAACTCTTGTAATATTCTTTTCTCAGAGCCAGATGATGCCAGTGCAGCCACAGCCCACAGAGAGACATATACTCATACACATGCTATACATAGCAGAGACAGAGTTGCACAAGCGCACCCATGCATACATTATATTTATGTGCAGAAAGAAAGAACCTACTGAGACTGAGCGACGGCGACATGGCACGTTGCGATTGATTTTCTTATAGTTTTTTTTTTACTTTCGTTTTGTCGTTTGGAATTTGGATATGAGAAATGAGAATATTTTATGTATGGATGAGCGAAGAAGGCGAGATAGGTTTGCGGTTTGGTTCCGGTGGATTTTTTTTAATTTTTTGCTTTATCATTTTACCAAATGCATGTTCGGGTATAGAGTATATGAAAAAGGAGATGTAAATATAGATACAAAAAGGTACCTACATACCTGTATATATTTCGTTCGTCATGATCTTATTGATAAAGAAAAAAATGTTAATTTTTAAGTAAAATGTAAGTTTTGTTTTGAGAATTTTTAAGGAACCGGCCACTGACTGACACATTCATACGGTTGCATTGTAGGTTGGACTATTATTATGAAAAAATGTACGGAATAAAATTTTTGAAAAGTGATTAGGTAGGAAACACGGGATTTTCCGAATAAGGTTCCTGCATAAAAGTAGAGTAAGAATGCGTAAGATTGTGTAAGGCGTCAAGAAACTGGGAAGGACAAGGAAATTTTTTTTGTAAATAAATTGATATTTAAAATATCAAGATCGGAAAGTCGTACATACCTATCAATGTTTTAATATTCTAAAAATATATTTGACAACACAACTATATCTAAGGCCATGTGTCAATTGCGTTAAAATTTTGGTTAAATTTGATCCCAGTTAAATTTGATCCGTTTTTATAGGGATGAATAAAATTCCTGATTTGCTGTGTCAGTTGCATTAAATGGAATATTTTAAAAGATGCGTTCCTTGCAATAAAGGCACTTACCCGAGAGTGTGTCAACCTATCCTAAAATGGTCAGATACCTTGATTTGTTGTTGCGATAGCTTTTTTCAGAGGAATTACGACACAAATCTGTCCAAATCGCTTTGTATATGATCTTGAACGCGGAAATTCCATTTTGATAGTGGCAGTCATGAACCTAGTATACCTGGACTGCTAGTCGACCGTCATTCTCATTTGTTAAGCATGATACACAAGACGCAACTTTTGGTTTGCATTAGAATAATTTAGTATTTGAGTGTGAATATGTTTCTTTATTCATTTTATATATTCAAAATATTTGGAATAAGAATATTGTGTTTCCTTATTCCATAAAATACTTAGAATAAACCATTATTGTCGATTTTTTCCGAATAATTGGAATGGATTTTTCATTCCATCTGAAGTGCGGAGTCAAAAGAAAAAAAAAACTCAATGCTCATGCGGTCCCCCATCTAAGTACTAACCGCGCCCGAATATGCTTGATTTCGGTGATCAGACGAGAACCTGTTTTTGTTTTTTTTTTTAAACCGATATTTTCCGTAACGTCTTTCGTCAAAAAGCAATGAATCCTTTATTAAATAAAAAAAAAACACAATTGTCGTTGCTTTTGAGAGGCGAGAACGAAATCATGGTCGTCCGATTTATCGATACCAACACGGGGAAGCATTTTATATTGCCGCCTTTCAAGGGATACATTTTTTTCTCTCTGCATCATCCTCGCTGCTCTAAAAATATGACGCTCTATTCTCCCAGAAGTAGGTAATTTGCACGAAAATTTTTTTATTTTATTATTTCAATTAAAACTGAGCTTTATTTTTATTTAATTATTATTTATTTTAAGATTTTTTTCCTTTCGATGTCAAAAGCGAAAACTTTACTCAACTGAATGTCATGAATTAATAAATAGAAATGATGAAAATTCCCAAGTTTAATCGCTAACTTCTACTGTTTCGTTGATCAACTCTAGAGTTGAAAATCAAAAGTTGAAAACGCCAAGTTCGAGTGAATAAAAACTATTTCTCAAGTTGGCTGTAAAAATCCCAAAGTTTTGTTCAAATTTGAGTAAATAAATTAGGCCTTAGTCGTTTTCAAATTGCCACTAGTGTATCGATTTTTTTTTTAAATAAAGGAACCATCGTGATGTTGGCTCCTAGCAGTCCAGGTATCATAGGTCGATGGTTTAAGTAATGTACAAGAAGCTTAATACAAACGTCAACATTTATCCACTTGTTTAAATTTAAACGAGCTCCTGAGCAGGTTGAATTTTGACGTCTGTATTAACCTCAGTATTATTATTATTATTAACTGATTTATTTAACAGAAAGATTAATTTACATTATAACATTTTTATTTTTGTTCTTAAATCTAAAAAATGGCAAAATGTCGTCAGTTCGAGAAGTAGTCTATTTTATCTTAATTCTAATTTACAAAACGTGTTTATAGTATAATTTATACAGCTTTCAGTAATATTTCATTAAAAAAATTTTTTTTGCTTTAGTTAATATATAAGTTTTTTTTTCACATAAAGCAAATTAGTATTAAAATTTCTTTATTTCAAATAATTATTAATTCTATTTTGATTTGTTCGTTTGCTAACTATTTTAAAATTTTAAAGATATTTAGCTATGCTTTTTTATAGCAGTTATTCGATTCAATAGTTAATTTCATAAGTTTGGATGAATTATTATTATTATTATTATTATTATTATTATTATTATTATTATTATTATTATTATTATTATTATTATTATTATTATTATTATTATTATTATTATTATTATTATTATTATTATTATTATTATTATTATTATTATTATTATTATTATTATTATTATTATTATTATTATTATTATTATTATTATTATTATTATTATTATTATTATTATTATTATTATTATTATTATTATTATTATTATTATTATTATTATTATTATTATTATTATTATTATTATTATTATTATTATTATTATTATTATTATTATTATTATTATTATTATTATTATTATTATTATTATTATTATTATTATTATTATTATTATTATTATTATTATTATTATTATTATTATTATTATTATTATTATTATTATTATTATTATTATTATTATTATTATTATTATTATTATTATTATTATTATTATTATTATTATTATTATTATTATTATTATTATTATTATTATTATTATTATTATTATTATTATTATTATTATTATTATTATTATTATTATTATTATTATTATTATTATTATTATTATTATTATTATTATTATTATTATTATTATTATTATTATTATTATTATTATTATTATATTTTGTTTTTTTTTTTTTTGTAGTTGATTTTAGCCAATAATTTTAATTGGAAATTGGCATTGAAATAAAACATATTACATCTGTACATAAATATATATCTAATTTTTTTAATTTCATTACTGTACTTTAAAATAATTGACGAACTTCTGTAGTGTATTTTTTACTCCAAAGCACAGTCCTCCTATACCCCGTCCTGCTGCGTGATTTTTGATTGCATGTACCCATTTTATTTCATATTTATTTAACCTTCTTTCTATAATATTTGCTGTTAAATTGTCTGCTATATGTGTTTCATACAAAAAAATCATATCATGCTTATTTATAAATTCATAAAATTCATTGAATAATAACTTATTTTTAAAACCGCATATGTTGTAAGATAGTATTTCAATTTTTTTTGTATAATTTAAATCTAACGTATTTTCTTAAGAGAGGCTAGACGAGAAGCACTTATTCGTGACAAGTGATACTCTTAGAGGATTTGTCAAGTCCTCGCAAGAGGCAGTAGCCCTGAAAGGACGAGGCTGGGAAGCGATCCCAGACCTCCAGCGTGACAGTCGAACGCACTAACCATTACGCTACGGGCTACTACTGAAGCTTTACGCAGTACTAACGAAAATACACGTATTCTTGTCAACAATTAAGTCAAAAATCTTTTTAACTTGCCCTCGGCGCAAGATGAATCCACTAAATCTCTTTGAACCTTACAATGTAAAATTAATGACTCCTTAACAGCACTTAAAGTGCACAATTTCAGCACTGAAAATTGGGACCCCATACTTGTATTCGCTTGCGCAAATAAACTGCCCAAACATACACTTGCCCTCTGGGAACAATCGTTAAAAGATCCGACCAAGGTACCAACTTGGAAACAATTAAACATATTCCTGAATTCTCGTTTCCAGACTTTAGAGTCCATCTCGGACACTACTTCCTCAAAGCCCTCGGTAACAAATCAACAAACATCTCGAAAAAATGTATCCCAAAAACCTTTCGATGTGAACACTTTTCTTGCGAAGGCGGGAGGATCCAAGTGTAAAATCTGCTCAGCAGCTCAATGTGCAATAAATGCTTAGGCACCAGTCACTCAAAATCCTCTTGCTCCAGTAATTATTCTTGCAGCTATTGCAAGAAACGTCACCATACACTACTCCACATTGCAACAAATCCTTCTGCTACAAATAATTCCAACACTTCTAAAGTACAGTCCACTTCTCAACCTCAAGTTGCAAATGATTCTCAGATGTCTGCTTCTTCGCAGCCTTTTATTCCTCAATCAACCGCTCAGAATTATATGGTGACTTCTCAAAAGAAAGTTTTGCTGGCCACCGTCCTTGTTGGCATTGTAGGTGTGGAAACCCAACATGTGGTCAGAGCTCTTATAGACTCCGTTTCTGAAATTTCTTTCATCTCAGAATCTGTTTAAAAACGTTTGAACCTTCCCTTCGTCCAAACGAATACTTCTGTTTCTGGTATAAGCGGAAATTTGTCTATAAATTCCAAAAGGCTTTGCTCGTTCTTACTTACTTCCTTTGAAAGCCCAAGACATTGTGCTTAAAACTCTAACTAACAATCTTCCAAGTTCATCTTTTTTTTCCACTGTAAATCCCAACCAAAATCGGCTCAAATAGATCTTTTGATAGGCGCTGATCTCTATCCATATATTATCCGAAATGGTGTTAAAATTATTTAAAATTCACTCGTCGCACAAAGTACCATTTTTGGATGGATCCAATCCCAGATTCCTTCCAGTCGTTTACTACTTCGGTAATATCCGATAACACAGCGTGTAATTTGGATACTCGAATTCGAAAGTTCTGGGAGTTAAAAGAATTGCCTTCTACCGCCATTCGCTCAAAAGAAGACAAATATTGCGAAGACCTTTACGTAAAATCTACATTCAGACGTCCTGATGGCAGATTTGTTGTCCATCTTCCATTTAAGCCTCAAACCTCAAAAAACCACTTAGGTTACTCCAGATTCATTGCACTCAAGCAATTCTCCAGAACTGAAAGATCGTTAGCCTCAAAATCAGATCTTAAAACACAATAATCAAGTGTAATTTCAGAATGCCTTGCTCTCAATTATATGAAAAAAAGTCTCTCCAGAAGATAAAGTCGAAAATGGTCGGGTTATGTTATTTTAACTTCCGCACCACGCAGTTATAAAACCCGAAAGTTCTTCAACCAAAGTGCGTGTCGTTTTTAATGCATCCAACTCTTCCTCAAACGGAAACAGCCTCAATGACTTACTGTATCCTGGCCCAATATTGCAACAAGATTTGTCCTCTCTGATAATCCGATGGAGATTTTACAAATATGTTCTTAACGCGGACATAGACAAAATGTACCGCCAAATTATGATCGACACTCCTTTTCAACGTATTCTCTTTCGAACTTCACCTCATTTAGAAATTGAAGATTTTGAGCTTCTCACAGTAACTTTCGGTGTTAATTGTGCCCCTTATTTGGCAATCCGTACTTTTCTTGAACTAGCAAAACTGGAAAAATCCGAGTTACCACTAGCGTCAAAAATCCTCCTCTCTGAATTTTATGTCGATGACGTTTTGTCCAGCGCTCACTCGATCCCGTCAGCAGAAAAGGCTCAACCAGAATTAATTAAACTCCTTGACTCTGCGGGGTTTCCACTTCGTAAGTGGACCTCTAATTCTCCGTGCATATTCTAACTTTTTAAAACTTGACGCGGATAGCAAAACAAAAACCATGGGTATACGGTGGAATGCGAAAAACGATAATTTCTATTTTTCCACTCAGAAAATCATTCTATCAGAAAGTCCCACCAAACGAGAAATTTTTTTTTATCTTGCCCGCATTTTTGATCCTGCCGGTTGGTTAGCCTCTGTTGTTAACCAAAATGTTAATGCAACGCGTTTGGTCTGAGCAAACGACTTTGGACGTACCAATTAAATCCGATACCTTCCAAATTTGGAAACTCTTTGTAGAATCACTGCCTCAAATTCAGCTCATTGAAATACCTCGTTGGGTAGAATATTCACCTTCGACAGAAATCCAATTCCATGGATTCTGCGACTCTTCAGAAAAAGCATATGCCGCTGCGCTTTATATACGCATTTGCCAACGTGATGGACTGATTACCTCTCATTTGCTGTGTGCAAAACCGAAGGTTGCCCCTATCAAGTCGGTATCTTTACCTCGTCTTGAGTTGTGCGGAGCACTTTTACTCTCAAAACTAATCGAATCCTATATTCCAAATTTTCCAGTTCACTCGTACAATTCCTTTTTATGGACAGACTCGTCTATCGTCCTAGCGTGGCTTAAAAAACTGCCATGTGTCTGGAAGACGTTCATTGAAAACCGTACAAGTGAAATTTTGGACAATGTGGGTCCCGTGGAGACATGTCAAATTGGCTGAGAATCCTGCAGATCTAGCTACTCGTGGTGCAATGCCTTCCGATTTGAGACGCAACGAGACGAATGGCCCGTCATGGCTATGTCAACCAATCTCTCAATGGCCAGAAACACCTCCACTCGCTCCATGTGTCGAAGAGATGGAACAATAACCAGTAGTTTCCTTTATTGCCCAACAAGTCCCGGAAGACGTTTTTGATCGTTTTTCAACTTTACCTCGCGCAATGCGTGTAATCTCTTATATATTTAGTTTTTTTTTTTTAAATCTCTAACAGAGGAAATCACCAATATGTTTCACATGAAATTACCTCTAATGAAATGAATTTAGTCCGAACTCGTTTAATACTCCTAGCTCAAAAATCGTTCTATCCTACAGAACATTCACTCTTAATGGAAGGTAAATCTTTCCCTTCGAAAAGTTCCATTATTTCATTCAACCCATTTCAAGACTCAAATCATCTTCTGAGAGTCAATGGTCGACTATCTCAGTCTGATCTTTCGTATAATGAACGGCACCCTCTTATTCCGCCCCATAACTCACGTTTTTCTTATCTCATAACTCAGTTTACTCATGAAATCTCATTCCATAGTGGAAATTCCTTGATGCTTCGGCTCCTTAGACAAAGTTTTTGGATCCCAAAGCTTAAAACCTCATTAAATTTTGCATCCGAAATTGTAAAACATGTACTATTTATAAAAAGAAGTACGGAAGCAATTGATGGGAAGCAATTGAGATGCACTTTTCCACCCCCTTTTACTATTACAGGAATTGAAATTTGAAATTGTCGTATGGCAAAAGGGTATGCGTTCGTATTTGTTTGTTTTTCAACAAAAGCAATTCACCTCGAGGCGGTAAGCGATTTATCCTCTGAAATATTTTTAGCTGCCTTCGCAAGATTCATTGCAAGACGAGGCTTACCAAGGGAGGTCTACTCCGATAACGGTACCAATTTCGTTGGCGCTGATGCCATTTTACGAAAAAAAATTCTCGCTTTCATTCCCCAAGAAACAAGTGCCGCATATGGCGTACAGGCATTCAAATGGAATTTTATTCCTCCCGGTGCACCTCATATGCATGGGCTGTGGGAAGCCGGTGTAAAAAGTTTCAAGAGTCATTTGAGAAAATTGGGGGCCAGTTCAAAGCTCACTTTCGAAGAATTTTCCACAGGCTTAGCTCGCATTGAAGCGTGTTTGAATTCACGTCCAATTTCTGCGATGTCCAATACTCCCTCTGACTTATTGACCTTAACGCCCGGTCACTTTTTGCGTGGAGGCCCTCTTTAAGCATTCCCTGAACCTAATTTGGTCGATGCCAATTTGTCTCTTATTAATCGGTGGGAAAAAGTTCGATCCCTGCAACAGCAATTCTACCGCCGCTGGAAAGATGAGCATGTAAAAGAGCTTCATCAACGTCATAAATGGCAATCGCCTCAAGAAAACATCAAAATAAATGATTTATTCGTTATTAAACACAAAAATCTTCTCGCTACAGAATGGCGTTTAGGGCGTGTTCACCCCGGCGCTGACGGTAGAGTAAGAGTTGCAACGCTGATAACCCAAAACGGCGAAATCAATAGTCCAATCGTCAAACTTTGTCTTTTGCCATTGAAATAACTCATTTACCTTTAATTAAATTATTTACATTATATGCAATTCAATTATTTTAGAGCTTTAGACTTAGCCTTTTTGCTTATTTTCCAACTTAAATTTTTCTTAATTCAACTTTTTGAACTCATTTTTGTATAACATTAAACTAAATAATTAAATTTTCTCTTTTTCTATTTGGCTTTGGCGCATATCGCCAAGGGAGGGCAGAATGTTCATGCGTATTGCAACCTGTTGACCCTCTCCGCGCAACTCCGCGTTGCAAGGAGTCTGCGCGGAAGGCCAACATTAGCAATACGCATGCACAGTAGTCCTTAAAGGTTGTGTTTGCCGGTTCCACCATCTGAGCGCACACGAAACCCAGTATTATTCATAATACTGGGTTGTGGAAAGTGTTCAGCTAGTGGCCCGTAACCAACTTCACCTCGAATTTGCTTCCTTGTGAGCACTTCCTAATTTTCTATTTTATTCTCTTTTTTCACTTTAGCCCATTCGGCAGTTCTTAAAATTAACTGATAATTAACTTAAATTACTATTTAAAACTACTTAAATCTACCTTAAAACTATGTAAAGTAATAATAAAATTTAAATTTATTGTCATTAAAAACACAAAATTAAAATTTAAATTGTGTTTTCACTACTACGTCGTGGGATTTTTATTGTGGCTGTTCATGGCCATACCCCCTTTGCTGAGTTGCAGTGCTGCATAGTGGTTGCTGCTGCGTGCAAATTAACTGGAGAACCACCCTCATCATTTGGCCCTTTTTGTGCCGAAACAATCAACATCAAGGTGAAGAATAGCTCGTTGGTATTGTCTTGTTGAAATGATACCATCTTGAATTGCCATAATGCACCCTTCCGTCTCAGGGAACAATTGTCCTCTCTTGAGCCATATAGTTGAGGTTTCCTTATCAAGGTCTGGGAGTCCAAGGTGGTGAGGATACTTCCCAGGAATTGATTTTTGTTTCCAATGTTCAACTATTCCACTGCTTGCTCGAACTTGGAGCATTGGTTCAAATTCCAGATTGCTAAGGTTTAATGGTGTATAGTTTCTGTCAATTTGGAAAAGAATGTTGCATTTTCTACCTCGACCACCCCACTCATAAAAGAAATGCCTCAAGTTTTCTATTTGTTTTTGATGCAGGTTTTGAATATTGGCAACTCCTTGTTCCCCTTCCGCTCTCTAGGCAAACAAAGTCTTTCAGTGGCCGATCCTGGGTGATGGTAACGATCGGATGTCATTGTTGTTCTTATTCGTCGTTCCAACATTTCAAGGTCAATTGTACTCGATTTTATAATTTTTATAATCCCAAAGGTGTATGTCAGGATAGGAACAGCATAGACATTGAAAGTTTTAATCAAATTACCACTGTTAAGGGTGGGTCTACCTCAGAAGCAAACTCGAAACTCATGTAAATGCATTTGAATTATTTAGTGCGATTTTCTTCTTAGCAAATTAAACTCTTGTAATATTCTTTTCTCAGAGCCAGATGATGCCAGTGCAGCCACAGCCCACAGAGAGACATATACTCATACACATGCTATACATAGCAGAGACAGAGTTGCACAAGCGCACACATGCATACATTATATTTATGTGCAGAAAGAAAGAACCTACTGAGACTGAGCGACGGCGACATGGCACGTTGCGATTGATTTTCTTATAGTTTTTTTTTTACTTTCGTTTTGTCGTTTGGAATTTAGATATGAGAAATGAGAATATTTTATGTATGGATGAGCGAAGAAGGCGAGATAGGTTTGCGGTTTTGTTCCGGTGGATTTTTTTTAATTTTTTGCTTTATCATTTTACCAAATGCATGTTCGGGTATAGAGTATATGAAAAAGGAGATGTAAATATAGATACAAAAAGGTACCTACATACCTGTATATATTTCGTTCGTCATGATCTTATTGATAAAGAAAAAAATGTTAATTTTTAAGTAAAATGTAAGTTTTGTTTTGAGAATTTTTAAGGAACCGGCCACTGACTGACACATTCATACGGTTGCATTGTAGGTTGGACTATTATTATGAAAAAATGTACGGAATAAAATTTTTGAAAAGTGATTAGGTAGGAAACACGGGATTTTCCGAATAAGGTTCCTGCATAAAAGTAGAGTAAGAATGCGTAAGATTGTGTAAGGCGTCAAGAAACTGGGAAGGACAAGGAAATTTTTTTTGTAAATAAATTGATATTTAAAATATCAAGATCGGAAAGTCGTACATACCTATCAATGTTTTAATATTCTAAAAATATATTTGACAACACAACTATATCTAAGGCCATGTGTCAATTGCGTTAAAATTTTGGTTAAATTTGATCCCAGTTAAATTTGATCCGTTTTTATAGGGATGAATAAAATTCCTGATTTGCTGTGTCAGTTGCATTAAATGGAATATTTTAAAAGATGCGTTCCTTGCAATAAAGGCACTTACCCGAGAGTGTGTCAACCTATCCTAAAATGGTCAGATACCTTGATTTGTTGTTGCGATAGCTTTTTTCAGAGGAATTACGACACAAATCTGTCCAAATCGCTTTGTATATGATCTTGAACGCGGAAATTGCATTTTGATAGTGGGAGTCATGAACCTAGTATACCTGGACTGCTAGTCGACCGTCATTCTCATTTGTTAAGCATGATACACAAGACGCAACTTTTGGTTTGCATTAGAATAATTTAGTATTTGAGTGTTAATATGTTTCTTTATTCATTTTATATATTCAAAATATTTGGAATAAGAATATTGTGTTTCCTTATTCCATAAAATACTTAGAATAAACCATTATTGTCGATTTTTTCCGAATAATTGGAATGGATTTTTCATTCCATCTGAAGTGCGGAGTCAAAAGAAAAAAAAAACTCAATGCTCATGCGGTCCCCCATCTAAGTACTAACCGCGCCCGAATATGCTTGATTTCGGTGATCAGACGAGAACCTGTTTTTGTTTTTTTTTTTTAAACCG